>JAJMGJ010000002.1:600000-1001505 GCA_030568655.1 Suhomyces prunicola
CCAAGTTAAATGCTATAAATAATGCTGTAGATGCCAAATTCAGCGAGTACCAGAAAGTGATCGACCGTCTACAGGTAGAAGTCAATGGCTTCAAAGAGTATTCCAAAAAGAATGATACCACTACGTCTGTAACCAATGCCAGCGACACCGAACACGAGCTACAAGTTGAGTTGCTTGAGTCTCACAAAGCATTGAGCAGTCTTCATGACGAGCTACAAGAACTTACCGAGCGCTATAGTAAACTCAAAGAAGACTCTTCGCACTCGATATCGCGATTGACGCACGAACTACACCAAGCACAGCAAGAAATCGGCGCCATGAAAGCAGAGGAAAGAGTGACGGAAAAGTCCAAGAACGACCTTGACATTGCTGTGGAAAAACAGCGCATCTACAAGTCGGAAAACATTCGACTCTCGTACAAGGTCGAGGCCCTAACCAACGACAAGCAATCGTTGCAGTCGACGATCCGTAGCTTGACCGACAAAATCACCTCTCTCACTGTAGGAGAGACCTTGGGTGACAAAACCGACACTGTGAAGAAACTCAACGTGTTGGAGTACCAATTTAAAGAGTTGGTTGCAGTAGATATGCATGAGTTTCAAAAGCTCTTGAAATCATTCAACAAAATCGCTGATGATTCCTCGGTGAAAGATCCCACGCGTAAAATTGAATCGTTGGGCAAAAGATTGGCCAAGATGGACGAATCGAGCAACTGGGACAGCAATGATTTCAACCATATGCGAGAGCTCCATAGGTCGGTGTTTGACTATTTTGCTCGGGCAGTAGAGATGATTGTAAACGATCATGTCAAGTTGCTACTTAAGGAGTCCGAAGGAAATGTCCAGAAGGACGAGTATGTGGAGAAGCTCCATAAGAGAATAGACGAGCTCAACGAAATCAATGATTCGTTGGGCAGAAGAGTGGAGGGCGACGACCGTCTGGTGACGCACGAAGAAGATTCACCGCGCACCAAAATGAGAATGGACGAGTTGTGGAACAGGTGGAAGGCGGAGAGAGAAGCCAGGGTGTATGAAATTAAGCAGGCTAATAGAAGGTTGAAGGAGTTAGAGCTCGAAAACTCGAGGCTAAGGGCTGAACTAGAAGGTGAACCAGAAAGTTGACCCACCCACATTTTTTGCACCCATCGCGCATAGTATAGATAACGATATACGAGATAACTTGCAGTAATAGAAATATTAATACAAATATTGATGAGTGCCAGGATGACTCAACAAGATTATAACACTTCCAACCTCCTTGCTCGCATCCTAATCCACTTGCTGGCTACGTAAACATCCCCAAGTACCGTCCTTCAGATGGTTCTTGGTGGTGACATCGGATCACGGTAGCGCACACGACCTCTAGCGATAAAAAAATTTTCTAAATTTCTGTGTTGAAGAAATTTCAACAACGAACACCCTTGAACATTACAGGATGGCCAATTACGAAGATCTCGAGAAGGAGATTAACTTGGACGACATCGACTTCTCCGACTTGGAGGAAAAGTTCGAAGTCGATTTGGGCTACGACAACTACGTAGTGGTTGACGGTGCTCCAATTGCCCCAGAAGCCAAGGCCTCGCTCTTGGTGAACTTTATCAGAAAAAAGTTGAGTTCTGTTGGAGAAATTGTCGAAGGTGAAGAAGGTATCCACATGCCTATTGAGGATGGCAAGACCAAAGGATTCTTATTTGTGCAATTCAAGACCACCGAAGCAGCTGACGCCGCCGTCAAGCAGTTGAACGGCAAGCCATTAGACAAAAACCACGTTTTGAAGATCAACAAGTTGACCGACATCGAAAAGTACTGTACCGAAGGCAATGTTTCTGCCGAGTTCCAAGAACCAGAAGTGGCTCCATTCAAGAGCCACGGCTACTTGAAGTCGTGGTTACAAGACGAGCAAGGCAGAGACCAAATCGCCTTGCACTTTTCCGAGACCGTTGGTGTTTACTGGAACAAAAAGTCGCAGGACCCAGAAGAGGTCATTGAACCAAGAAAAGCATTTACTTCCAAGTACGCCAAGTTTTCGCCTAAAGGTACTTTCTTGTTCTCCGTCCATCCACAAGGTATCCAGTCATGGGGAGGCTCCGATTTTCACAGTATCAGCAAATTCATCCATAACCAGGTCAGATTAATAGATTTCTCGCCCAATGAAAAGTACATGGTCACGTTGTCGCCTGTGCCTATCACCATCCCTGACAGTGCCAGTGAAAGAGCCCACTTCCCGTTCGGTCCAGAATCCGAAGGCCACAAGTTGGTTATCTGGGACTTGACCACTAGTGAAGTGGCCAGAACGTTTGCATTGCCACCATACTTGGAAGGACAAAAGGAAATGCCATGGCCGTTGGTCAAATGGTCGTTTGATGACAAGTACTGTGCCCGTCAAGGACCAGACGCCTTGGCCATTTACGAGACCCCAAGCTTCCAGTTATTGGACAAGAAGTTAGTCAAGATCGAAGGCTTGATGGACTTTGAATGGGCCCCTACAGGTATCAACTTGGCCAACTCCAAGGTCGAGGGTGGTGAACACGTTTTGTCATACTGGACCCCAGAAAGCACCAACCAAACCGCCAGAGTGGCATTGATGCAAATTCCATCCAGACAGATCTTGAGAACCGTCAATCTTTTTCAGGTCAGTGACTGTAAGATGCACTGGCAGAGTGAAGGTAAGCACTTGTGTGTCAAGGTAGACCGTCATTCCAAGTCTGGTAAGACGTTATTTACCAACTTGGAGTTCTTCAGAACCACCGAAAAGGATATTCCTGTTGAAAAAGTGGAGTTGAAGGACGTTGTGATCAACTTTGCGTGGGAACCGAAATCGGAAAGATTTGTGGTGATTTCTAGCATTGATGACGGAGTACAAAACCCAGCATTTGCCAAGAACTCTATCTCGTTCTACGCTGCCAACGTGAACTCCAAGGGTAAGGTCACTTCCAAGGCGTATAAGCTCCAGCACAAAATCGAAAACAAGCATTCCAACACCCTTCTTTGGGCTCCAAAGGGTAAATACCTTGTTGTGGCCACTATCTCGAGAAGTCAAGGTGAATTGGAGTTCTACGACACTTCGTTCGAGGAAGACGAAAAGAAGGCTGCTACTAGCGTCAAGTTGTTGAAGACCGACAAGTACGCCGGTATGACCAACATGGCCTGGGACCCATCGAGCAGATTCTTGGCTGCCTGGTCCTCGTCATGGTTACATGTCATTGAAAACGGGTACAGATTGTACGAATTCACCGGTAACTTGTTGAAGGACGAGTTGGTGGACCAGTTCAAGGAGTTTATCTGGAGACCAAGACCAGCATCGTTGTTGTCGGCCGCCGACAGAAAGAAGGTCAGACTGAACTTGCGTGAGTACAGTGCTCAATTCGAGGAAATCGATGCTATGGAAGCCGACACTGCTGTCAGAGAGGCCATTTTGGCCCGTCGTAAGGCTTTGGAAGAATGGAGAGCCTACAGAAGCAAGTATGCTGACAGAGAGGTCAAGTCCAGCGAGGTGCAAGCTGAGATCATTGAGGAGATCAAGGAGGAGATTTACGAAGAAAAGGAGGAGATTGTTGAGTAAAAGTAGTAATATAAGAGTAGAAGTAGAAGATTGGAGATGTAGAGGAAATAGAAGTGGAAACCAAAGACTCGGGGAGTGATCGCTGTTCCCATTTGGAAGTGCAAGATACATTTTTCAGCGGTTGCAAGTCATTACTAATGAGGATTGTGTACAGTAATAATGAAGCAGTATACAGTCGTAGTAGTAGAGCAGGAGTGGCAGTAGTACTACTACATTTTTGGTATGGCTTATGTACAGTGTAGTGTTGTATTTACAGTGGTTATATAATTAGTTCAAGTATCTAGTTAGCTCGATTTGGTCTGCAATTGCAAGCCGTGCCATTGGGCAATCTCATCCTTCAACGTCTCGTTGACCAAGCGGTGTTGCTTGATCATGGGAATGCCCTTGAACTTGTCGCTAGCGATCGATATAGCAAACATGGATCCGCAGCCTCCCGAGACGTCTTTGACAAGCAACTGCGATGGCTTGAAGGACTCCTGCAACATGTTGTAGATCTTTTCTTCGTATTTGTCCATAGGTGGAGCCGTGTAGAAACGCACAGCGTTCACACGCGGAGCACTCACTCCTCTAAGCAACGTTCTCGATATAACACTTCTCATCCTGTCGTACTACTTTGTCTTGGTGCAACAAGTGAAATTTATTCGCACGCCAAACATCCAAACCGCAGCTGAATTTCCCCACCAAAAGATAGACAATTATCACCAAAGGTAGTTGATTGCAGAGAACAGCTACAGGAGGATGTCCCAAGACTCACTACGAGTGGTAGTGTGTGGAGATGATGCCGTGGGAAAGTCATCATTGATCACATCACTCATAAAAGAACAATCGGTTACCAATGTCCAGACCATCTTGCCTCCCATCACCATCTCGCGAGCAGACTACATCGACAGTCTTGAACGCAACGACGGCAAAACCCGCAAAGACAAAAACGATACTGTGGACGGGTCACCGCGGTTTGACTCGCGCGGGCGGTTCGATAGAGCCGAAGTTCTGAAGTACGTGCCCGACAAACTGGTCATTATAGACACCAGTGCCACCGATATCATCAATCTCCAGAAAGAACTCAAGCGTGCCGATGTGATCTGGTTGGTTTATTCTGACCACTACACTTATGAGCGGATCCTGTTGCACTGGATGCCCATGTTCCGGTCGATGGGAGTCAATCTCCCCATCATATTGTGTGCCAACAAGTCAGACCTAATACTGAAGGGCACGTCGATCCGAACCCAGAACTCCGACGAGTTTATTCCGTTGATCAACGAGTTCAAGGAAATAGAGCTGTGTGTGCGGTGCAGTGCCAAAACCAACTACAACGTGGTGGAGGCGTTCTATCTCTGCCAGCGAGCCATCAGCTTCCCCATCTCGCCTATCTTCGACTCCAAGGAACGGAATTTGAAGGCAGGCGCGATTCGGGCACTCAAACGGGTGTTTTTCTTGTGTGACAAGGACCAAGATGGGTACCTTAACTTTGAAGAATTCACCGATCTTCATACCAAGTGCTTTGGGTCCAACTCGACCTCGTACGACGAGTTCCGTGCCATTGTCAATGCCATTGATTTGGTGATATATCCAGTAGATGCCGATCCCGCCCTTCGCGATCGGATCTCTGTAGACGGCTTTGTGCTCTTGAACAAGATGTATGCTGAGATTGGTCGCTACGAAACCATCTGGGGCATCTTGCGTTCGTTCCACTATACAAACTCGTTGTCATTGAACGACAAGTTTTTGTTTCCTGAGCTTGACGTCAATCCGAACTCGAGCGTGGAATTGAGTCCTACAGGTTACCGGTTCTTGGTGGACTTGTTTCTCAAGTTTGATAAAGATAACGACGGTGGGCTCAACGAACAGGAGCTCCACAACTTGTTTCAGCCTACTCCAGGTATCCCCAAACTATGGCAAGACTCAGAATTCCCGTCTTCCATCGTTTGCAATGAAGAAGGTTATGTGTCTCTTCAAGGATGGTTGGCCCAGTGGAATCTCACCACCTTCCTTGACCACAAAACCACCCTAGAGTACTTGGGGTATATGGGTTTCGATGCTGGTGCTTCAACGAAGGCCATCAAAATCACAAAACCTCGTAAAAGAAGACAGAAACAGGGCAAGTTCCATCGCCAGGCGGTCACCGACCGTAACGTGTTCAACTGTTTCATCTTGGGTGCTCCCAAGTCGGGAAAAACCTCGTTGCTCGAGCTGTTTCTTCGTGGCTCCTACAGCGAAGTGTACTCGCCCACCATCAAACCCAGAATCGGTGTAAAAGATATAGAGTTGCGGGGAGGGAAGCAATGTTACTTGATTCTCGAAGAGCTTGGCGAGCTAGAATCGGCAATACTCACCAACCAACTGAGACTAGACCAGTGCGATGTCATTTGCTACACCTACGACTCGTCGGACCCAGACTCGTTCCAGTACTTGGTGGACTTGAGACACCAGCACGCGCATATCTTGGACGAAATACCGTCGGTGTTTGTAGCTCTCAAGGCAGATTTGGACAAGCAAGAGCAACGCAGTGATGTCCAGCCCGAAAACTACACCAGAGACTTATTTCTCAACTCGCCGCTCCACATTTCTTCGGCCTGGACCACCTCGTTGAACGAGCTCTTTATCCAGTTGGTGGATGCGGCAAAATCGCCAAGTACATGCACGCCAGGGCTTGAAAATGAGCCAGACTCGCCAGACTCAGAGTTGATCAAGCATTATGTGATGGCAGGCGGTGCCATTTCCCTTATGGCAGTAGTATCTATATGGATCTGGCGAAGTTCAGTCCAGAGCCGGGCATAATCATCTACCTTACCTACACTCATCAACTGCCTGACGAATATTACTTAGAAGTTCACGATGATTTGATTCGGTGACAGACTGAGATATAGCTACGGAAGACCGGAGTCCCAGGAGAATAACAAGAGGTAATGATCAAAGCGATTGGTTCTGAGCATCGACTTTATTCGCAGCCATGTATAAATGTGAATCCACCGCTAGATTGGAGCCTGTAGTTACGACATTCTGTGGAATCGTACGGACTATGGGTTAGGGATTCTCTCAACTGCATTGTTTGACGGTGCCGAAAGGGTCATAGGAGTTGATTCTTCTCTCCTGGATCCCCCAACTGAAAGTTTGCGCGCTACCAAATTGTGATTAGTTTGCGCGCTACCAAAAATATTCCATCGGTCGTGTGCGCTCAAATAACTTTTCAGCTCATCTCTACTTTACAGAGATAATTTAGCTAATAGTGCCAACGTAATATACTACCAACAATGAGTACAGAACATAATTTCAAGCCGGTGACGGTCGAAAAAGGTATTCCAAACACCTACGACTTGGGCAACCTCGCCACTTTCGACACCAACCCCCTTGACAACGAAAAGCTCGCCAACCCAGACACTACAGAAGAACACCTAGCATCAGTCACAAGAGACAACTTACAATTATTGATCAACCAGATATTGTCTTTACCTTTGAAGACCACCAGTGACACACAGGGCCTGTCTACAGGACAAGACTCCACCATGACCTTGATACAATTACCCGATCCAATAACCGAATTACCACGTGAAAAGGCAGTACCTAAAGCCAAGGAACCTACCAGATGGGAACAGTTTGCTGCTAGAAAGGGCATCAAGGCCAAGGCCAGGGACGGTAAGATGGTATATGATGAAGATACTGGCGAATGGGTGCCTAAGTGGGGTTACAAGGGTAAGAATAAGCAGTTGGATGACCAGTGGTTGGTTGAGGTTCCTGACAAGGTGAAGAACACCGAGGACGAGTTGATTGACCCAAGAACCTTGAAGAGAGCTGAGAGAAAGAAATTGGTCAAGAAGAATGAATTGCAACACAAGAGAAACTTGAAGAACAGCAAACAATAAACGACCAATAGTGTATATTAACAATAAATAACAATAAGAATAAGAAACCAATAATCGATACGCAACAGTAGAGAACGGTGTAATGCCCTTGTTTTTATAGTCTTTTGATCTGAACTCTGTGGTCCTGCATATAGCCACATATTTGAAACAAAACTTAAAGGAGATTCGTCACAACAACACCACAGCATGAGCACTGAATACTCGCCGGAGTCGTATCTCCCCACTATTGATGTACGTGATTGATTGTTCAAGTTCAATGTGATAGAATGAATGGAGCAAGAGGTTTGAGTACTAACTTTCAGGCCATTCTCGGCGTGGCAGATCTCGAGCAGATCACCGTCAAAAAGATCCGAAATGCATTGCAAGAACTCTTTGGAGTTGATCTCCTGAGTCACAAAAAAGAAATCAACGATGTCATACTTGGAAGATACTATGATTTGATCGATAAGCGGACCGAAGAAGAAAAATCCGAGAAGGAGCGTCGGGCGGAAATAGAACGTCAGGATGCATTGATGGCGGCACGATTGCTGAAACAGGAGGTCAATGGGCCGTTGGTTCGAGCCAGGCGCGTACTCAAGAACCCTGTAACCGTCAAACGAGCTAGACCTAGTGGCAGCACGGGATTCAATAAGGAAATGGACCTTTCGCCCGAGCTCCAAGAAATCGTCAAAGCACCCAAAATGTCGCGACCTCAAGTAGTCAAGACACTCTGGGCGTATATCAAAAAGGCCGATCTCCAGAACCCCAACGACAAACGACAGATCTACTGTGACGAGGCGTTGCAAAAGATCTTCAAAAAGAGTAAGTACCCCTTTGATTTTTCAATTCACTCATACTAACATTTAGAATCTGTGGGCTCCTTTGAAATGAACAAGATTCTCACCAAGCACATCTTCAAGCCTGAGGAAATCAACGGATCCAAGAAGGTCAAAAAAGAGGTCAGTGACCACGACGACGATAGTAATGATGATGACGAAAGCAGCGAATACTAGTCATGTAGCTGTATAATATGTACCATAGACATTCAACCCGTGATTGTAGTAATTCTAGTATCATTTATTCCATATCTCTCCACCCTCTTCTCATTACCCCGGATCGTCTACGTCATGTGACCAACGCGAGATCACCAAAACTTATGCATGGCCAACGATGTTAGCAAAACATTATTGGGTTGACTACAATGCAGCCTCGACCTAAACCCGATGTTCCTGGACGTGGTGCAATGGGCGCCAGCACTGCTGGCAGTTTAAAGAGCCAGAATAACAGTCGAGCTCAAAGCATGGCCTCGACCATTATGCTTGCGGAAGAGAACCAGTACCGAGGCGTGGATCTCGAAAAGCTCTACGAAAGCGTGGTCAAAGTGAGCATATTGGAGTATGTGAATGAAGCCAGGTTCAGAACGCCACTCAAATCCCAAGCTCCCAATCCCCCCTCCTTGTCAGTTTCTGACAAACTGTCATCCAACACCAATGGCTCTACAGCATCCAGTTCCAACTATTCCAAATACTACAGATCTTCTAAAGTGTTTGATACTCACGATCCGAGACTCCCCAACTACCTTGTTTCAAGTCTTGAATCTCGGCTCAATGTCATAGCCATGAACACCAAAGGCAGCAAGTACGACGAAATGACCCGTAGATCGTTGCTTCGTTTGTACTCAGAACTTCTAGATCCCAATTACAAAGGCGATATCATCAAAGTCAACAAACCAGAGTATCTCGTTATGAAATTTGTAGCATGTGCCAACAAAGAATTGGTCAAAATAGGCACCATTCCTGCAAACGAGATCAGTCTGGAGGTATCTAAACAGGCAAGCTCATTTGTGACATTACTCATAGACTTGATAAAAAAAGACAAGGATTCAGATGCTATAGTTGCCAAGCTTCAGGAAACAAAAGAGTCTTTAAAGCCCAAGAGACCCGTTTCTGCACATATAACAGAGACCGAGTTTCCGTCCACCAACGCCCAGTATCCTACTCCATCGTTCAAAATACGTGATATGGACCAGTCCTCAATAGACTTGATCAAAAAGCTCTTTGATGTCGATCTGACCAAAATTCAGCAAGATATCAATAAGTGGAAAGATTTGGCCAGGCAGAAGCCTTTTCACAAAGATCTTCAACAAGTGATGTTTTACTTGGGCAAGGATCTAGGCCAGCTCAAACCTAATAACTTCAGGACGCCTCAAGCATATACACAGTGGAAATCCAAAGAAGAGGAGTCTTGTAATCAGTTGCTTGCCAAGTACCAAGTTTCCCCTGCCATGCGATTATTGCCTATTCCCACAATACCTCTGGGAGAAGATTTCTATATCATGCCGAGAACTTCAAATCTCAGGCGATTCTTTGTGACATTAGTTAAAATGTGCTTCGAATTGCACATGAAGCAAAACTTGGACGACATTTCCAATCCCGATACACCATTATTTCCCAAGGCCATGCTTAATTTCTTGACCACATGTGCCAGAATATGGCGAATCAGCATTTATACCAGGACTGTTTCGTTATTCACTGGTGCCACCTTGGCTGGAATAACTAAGGATAAACTTACCATAGTTTCTGATCCTAAGGACTTGGCTCCACTAGACCTTCAAGCTACCATTAAATTATTCCATTTATGTAAGATCACTATCGAAAATGGATACGGAGGCTCTGATGAGTACTGGGAAAATAAGCAACTATGGTCCATCCAGGATCAGGACGAATGGGTCAAGAACTTGATGAGTACATACAGCGAAACTCTTTTCAGCATTAAAGATTGTTTGCTGATGATTTTTAATAAATCTTTGAAACCCAAGTTCGGTCCATACCTACAGTTCCTTGGTGATTACTTGGAGTCTGATACCTTGTTTGATGACGTGGAGAAGTCGGGCTTGGTCAAGAAATGGGAGAAGAAATTGTCGAAATCGTTACTAAGATTCTCTGAGATCAGATACGCAGAACTATTGTCCAATTTACCAAGAGACGATACCTTAAATATCACTCACGTAATCGATATCTGTGATGCCATTGTCGGTGATATCAAGATTTTACAGAGGCGATACAAAAACCCTCTTTTGGGGTTCCTCGATGTCCCAAAAACTGTGGGTGCAGTTGTCATTGGAATGTTTTCAGCAGATGCCAAGAACATACTAAAGCATATTGATGGCTACACCAAGAAAAGAGGAGAGTTCTTACCTTTCGCAGATGCACTAGAAGTTTATAAAGCATTGAGTGAAATTCGCGACATCTACTCCCAAGTCAATATCTCTGGAAAAGGTATATCTCAGTTTCGATTTGATTTGGAAGCATTTTTCTTCCCGTTCTTAGAATCATGGGTCAAAGAGAGTGGCGAGAAGATCCTTCAGATTACCCAAGAAGCAATCAAAAACGATTCATACGAACCTATAAATATAGAGAATGACGATAAAAAGTACTCTTCTTCGGTGTTGGATATATTTTCGTTGATCAAAGAGTTTTTGTCGATCTTGAAGAACCTCAACTGGGCCAATGAGCATCACCTAGCCAAGGTTTATACGGTGTTATTGAAGAGCATATCTGATGGAGCATTATATTATTCAAATTGTATCACAGAAAAGATCATGAAAGAGCTTAACGAAGAAGACAGCCGGGTTCAAGACGAGGTCGAAAAACTAGGAGGAAATGGCGGTGATCGTAAAAGTGGAGGTAATTGGTTCGATGAGGTAAAAAATGTAGTTTCCAATATTCACAACCCAAACTCTAGCCATAAACTACTCCTAGAAGAGCCATACAATTTCAAGCCTGAAACTTGTATAGCTCTCAACAACTTGTCAGCCATGATGACCCAGCTTACTAAATTGGAGGATATTTTGGACCCCGAGCTGATTTCACAATCACTCGCCGAGTATGACCCAAAATCCCAAAGATTATATAAGAGTCATATCTTCTCATTGAGACTTATCAAAGCTGAAAACTTGGTACCATCTATTACTTCATCGGCTTCCACAAGCTTGCATCCATATGTAACGCTTATAGATACCAAAGCAAAAAGAACTATTGGGAAAACCAGAACCATTAACAACAGTGCTAATCCTGAATGGGACGAAGAGTTCGAGTTGACTTTACCTCCCAACACCCAACTAACTACATCAGTTACCATATGGAATGAGAAGTTTGGAGGACATACGGTGTGTGGCAGATCATTAATTCAATTGGACCCAAGAAGATTCAAGAACGACGGGCTTCCCGAAGAAATATACCTAGATCTTGATACTCAGGGCAGAGTTTTGGTCGAAGTGGCAGTTGAGAGTGAAAGAGAAGATGCTATTTTCGTGATGGGTAGAGCACATCGAAACTTGAAGAGAAATCAAGAAAGAAGTATCAAATTGATAGTGGAGAAGGTATCCAGATTCATTCACTACTGTTTTTCCAGAGCAAACTTGAGGTCTATTTGTGGAAACAATGGCTTATTGAAGCCAACCCAGGAACAAATGGACGACGCCATGATGCCTTTGTATAATTATTTGAACTCAACTTTACAAGTGCTTGCGGAGTTTTTGACCAAAGATTTACTACTTCAAGTTATGCTCGCAGCCTGGAAAGTGGTCATTTCATCAGCTGATGAGTTACTTTTGCCTAAGCTCTCCAGCGCAAGAGGTTTGTCTTCACATATAGGCTCAAGACCCAAATCTGATGGCGGGCACTCTGGAAGTAGTGGCAATGGAAATTCATCCAACAACAGCAATGGCTGGCAATCGGCCGTGACTTCGGCTGTTGCAAATGTTTCGCTTTCAATGGGAATCACTGGTTTTGGCAATCTGTTAACCAACAACGAGTTGGAAACTGTTTTCTCGTGGCTCAATTTTCTATGCTTTGATTTTTTTCATAACGATGGAAATGGGCCTCCAATCAAAGACTTGAAAAACGAGCAATACCAAGCTCTATTATTGATTCCCGTTTATTATGATAGAGATAACGATTTCTTGACCCAAGAGGTAGAGAGATTATCCCCTGCATTCATCAAGTCTTTACGTGATAGGAATAACTTTGAAGCAGAAAAGTCACCCACAAGATCACCTACAAGACAAGTTTCCAGAGCTTCCAGTTTATACAGACATAAAACGATTCTGGCAAATGCCACTGCGAAAGCAAGAGCAAAGGCTGATAAAGAAAAGGAAGAAGCAAGATCTGATCCAATAGCGGCACAGGCCGTTGCTGAAGATATCATTTTAAGGTTATTGATCTTGAAGAATGAAAAAGCATTCGTTTCTAGAAGACTAGAACAGAGGGAGAGATTGGCTCGCAGCATTGCTACCGAAAGATTGGCAAGGGCAGCCGCAGAAGGACGGTTTCACTGATTCATTCGTAAGAATTTCACAGCACATAAACATTTAATAAACATCAAATCATAATTAATATAAGTGAGAAATAAAACAGAGACATTGATCCCTTTTTTTTTTAAAAGAATACATAATATTTAGTTTTATATGAAAGCCTTCATAGTTTCATTAATTGCACTACTCTTTCTTGGCAAAATCATTAGAAGAAGATGTGGTTTCTGTTTGAGCCTCCGCAATCATCGAAGCATCATCTTGATTCACTGTAGTCTCATCATTGGTTGTGTCATTCGCATCTTGGTGAATGGGTAGTATCGTTGTTTTCTTGAATGACTGTAGAGTCCGCATCCTGAGCAACATGTTTCACTGGCTTTTTCTCGGAGTCGCCGGTTGCTGGCTCCTCACGAGCAACTATTTCTGTGGTGGTCTCTTCAGCCTTTTTCCCGTCCTCAGCCTTTTCGTCATCCTTCATTTCAGTATCTCCATCAGCATCCTTTTCTTGAGTATCTTCCTGTTTGTTTTCATCAAATGCTTTGTATGCTTCTGAACCCTTGTCGAACAAAATTCTAGTTTTTTCATCCAATAGTTTAGCGTTCTGATTTTCGTCCAAAGTTGATTGCCAACCATAAGCAGTTTCGTCGTTAATTAAAGCCTTCAAGCTTTCAACCTTTTCACTGTAGGGTTCTTCCTTTGATGTCTGCTTGTTAAATACTGAGTTTGTGGTAAATTCATCTGAAGTGTTTGGCTCGAAGAACAATCTGTAGGAATTCTCACAAATCGAAACTTTTAATCCAGCATTGACCCGTCCTTCACATTGGTCCTCGTCCACGCTATCAATAAAAGACCTAGAAAATGGCATGTTAATTTTAGATGTCGGCACACCTTCAGTTGGGTGTGATATGACATAACTAGTGACATAGTAGTTATATTTCTCTTCTGCATTTTCATGGTCATTAATTGTGAGGTCATCAAGACTAACATACTGAATATTGACATTGTTATCACTTTCGTTAAATGTAATCTTGAACATATTCTCGTCTATGCTCATAAGGGATCTCACTTGCATTCTGTACAAGATTTGATCTTTGGCGGTCGAAACTGGGTTAGTCCTGTCAGCCTCATACAAGACCATGATCTCTGAAGTCTTTGAGTCCGACACCATTGTATGCATATGTTTAACTAAAGATTGAACAACTTTGTCAATGGTGTATATCTTGTAAGCTTTGTTTCTGTAGCCTTGGCGTAATGATTCTTCGAACCATTGATGCTCAATTTCACCTTCAATCAACTTTTCTGATAAGTCAAGAACTTGTTGATAGCAGTCTTTCGATCCAACAATTTCGATTTCCATATCCTCCAATTGGTGAGAAAGCAAGTTCAAATCCTTGGCAAACTGTGGGCTCTTTCTGCTCTTGATTTCCTTACCTACATCCTCGTTCATTTGCTTAATCTCTTCCAACCTTTCATACAAGGTTCTCAAGTGTCTGAAGAAGACGTAGATGGTGGTATTGCAGAATAAATTGTACTTGTCACGCTTCTGTTTGTCGGTGACGTCCTCATCCTTAAGATTGAATTTGGTGTTGGCAGTCTTGATCCAAAGTTCACTTGATTTGTCGATCTCTTCAGCAAGTTCTTGGTCGTCGGAATCATTGTTATTGGAGGCCGAAGTTTCTGATGAGACTTCATCTTTTTTAGATGACTTGGATTGTTTCTTCAACACATCTTTCAACAAATCGTTTTCACGGCCACGTTTCTTTGAGTTGGAAGAAGAAGCTTGTGCCGAAGGTGGCTCGTCACTCTGTGTATCATTAGTCTCGTCAGCTGCCTCCGTCTCTTCTACCGCATCAGAGTTATCACCCTTGCGTCTAGCATTCAAGCCATTCTCTATCACTTCAGTTGGAATGTTAAAGAATAACGAAACAAAGAATTGGAAGAATTGTGCCAACTTCTCTCTATCGTTAGCCGAATAACTTGAAGACTTGTTGATAAAGACATCAGACAACCTTATTATATCGAGCAAAACTTCATTGTCGCTGAAATGATAGTTCAACTGTTCTTGTGGCTTAGGAGTTAATGGGTGCAATCTCTTGTTCTGTTGCTCAACCTTTACGGTACTGATCTCACTAACCAATTGCTTGACAGTTAAGAGTTTCTTATCAGCCTGCTTGAAAGTCAATCCAAGGTGGTCCAAAGATTTGTAGAACACTTTTTGCTCCATTTCTCTCCAAACCTTGTTCCATTCTCTCTGGGATCTTTTCCATTCTTCATCCTTTTGCTTCAATCTTTTGAGGACAATTGGCACAGCGACAGCTGGATTTTCATGCAATGCATCGATCACTTCAAACCCACGATCTTTATCGTAAATCTTTCTGATCACTTTCTTGTAGATAGTGGTAGAGTTGTGACCCAATCCAGGTGGCAACTTGAAGTTGGCTTTCTGTTCAGGAGTCATATTGGCAATTCTGTTAGCAATGGTTTCCAAAGGTTGAATAGTTCTCAAGTTAGATTCCATATAGTAATCGAACTCCAATCTTTCTTCCTCGATCTTGAATAAAATTTCTTCATATTGATTCTTACGATGAGCAATAAATCCTGAATCTTCAGATGCCCAAGTAGGATGGCCAACCCATTCATCATTCAAAACTTCCCAGCACATTTCGTCTCTTCCTGAACAAGGCATGAATGTTTCTGCTTTTGGTAACTGTCTATATGAGGGACCATAAGCTTTACACAACGACAATTCCAACTGGTGCTTTTTGAAGGTGATGTTTTCGATGTTCAAAGGCTTGTCTTCGTATCCAACAAACATCTTGAACCAGTTCAACAAATCGGCATGGGTTTCGCCAAGAAATCCATCCACTTTCTCGACTAATGTATGCTTATCAATAATATCTTGAGAGTACAAGTTCAAGATCTTCAAGAAATCATTAAATGTTTGTCTGTTTCCGATAGCCTTCTTGACCTTGTCAAAAAAGCCTATTTCTTCCAGCAAAGACGACGACTTCACTGAAGCAGACGCAGGAATTGGTTCCGGAATTCCCGGCACTAAGTTGGGGTTAACTATGGTGGTGACGGTTCCATTCTTGGCGGAATTACCAGCACCAACGGCTTTGGCAGATTCGACTGGCTGGTTGGCAGACCTGACACTAGAGACTTGTGCCTCATGGTTGTAGTTGTGTTCAAACGAGTAGGCATCCGAAACCGACTTCTTTTTTCTTGGAACGTCATTGCCAACGTTATTAGCTTCCTGTAACTCGCCTTGTGGCACAGCGTATTGCACGGCTTGGTTAAATTGCTGAGCACTGTTTGGGCTCAAGCCATTCGTACCTGTAGGAGGTTGAAAATTACCCACCGGTGGTAATTGTGAGGCACCATTGGATGGTCCATAACCACCATTACCTTCTTGTTCTGCATTAAAAGCCTGTTGGTTGCTGGTATCTGGTAAAAACTGCTTGAAATCATCGAGTAAATCGGGCGAATTTGCAAACAACACCGTTACTTCTTCATACACTTCACCAATCGGTTTTTGTTCTCTTTGATAAGTCTGCAAGATTTCCAAGAATTGCTTATAAATATCTGGCTGATTGGCAAATCTGGTTTTGATTTTGTTCACGTACGAAATGGCATGGTTGAATTCAATCTGACCACCGCCATTTTGCTGTTGTTGCTGTTGCAGAAGAGCCTGTTGATCTTGAGCAAAACCAGCTACAGCAGCTTGTTGCTGTTCAACGGTAGGAGGATTTTCGCCTGTCCAGCCCTGACCATAATTTCCAACATGAATGTTGGGTCTTGTGGTAGTTCCAGTTGGTGTAGTCACTCTAATTGGATTAGGGTCTAAAGGATCGAGTGAACATTCAATTCTATACCCAGGGGGTAAGAATGTGTTGAACCCTTGGATCAAGTTAGGATGTCCTGTGAACAAAGTCGAAACTCGATCAATCACACCTGGGGTGTCAATACTGAATGTTAGTAATGTTCGTTATAAGAAGATATTGGGTACTTACCTTTGGGACTTGAAATCTTTCATGATGTCAAGGAAATTGTTGTATACATCAGCTTGGTTGTAAAATTGGATTTTGACTTGGTCCAAGTACGATAACGCATCTTTGACATTCAAAGGACGGTACACGTTGGTTGCAGCAGATCTGTTTGGTACCACCAGCGGAATTGGGCCCTGCAGAGGCACTGCAACTTGGGCATGTTGCTGTTGAGGAGTTGGCGCGGTCTGTGGTTGCTGGTGCTGCTGTTGTTGCTGTTGGTGCTGTTGGTGCTGTTGGTGCTGTTGGTGCTGTTGGTGTTGTTGCTCGGGGCTAGGTGCGATGGTGCCTGGTAGAGGTAACTGGGCACTAGTGGCACTTATAGGGTTTGAAGCTCTTCTAAGGTCATTTTGTCCTGCTGCATCATGCTGAAACATCTGTTAGTAAAGGATAGGAGACTGGTGGGTTGGTGAATACTTACTTGATGGACATCTGATGGATTATTGATGGAGGGAATGTTGAACCCGTGGCCCGAAGGAGAGTGGCCAGTGGCATTTCCTAAACTTGGCAAGCTGTGCAAAGGGTAGAGAGATTGGCCGCCTAAATGTTAGTATTGTTTTATGTTCTACCTGTTGTATCGAATTGTACTTACCAGTTTCCAAGGTGGCAGGAGGGGGCAACACAGGCGGATGTTGGCGACTGGAATGTTAGTATAAGAACAGAATGGGGTGTATCACGTATCACAGGTAGGAACTATCGGATTCGTAAACTATTAGATTCTTGAACTCGATAGTTTGACGCTGACATGTTTATGCTTGAGATAGTTTCAACCAGCACGATAGGAATCGAGGCGGTTTTTGAGTCATCTCATTGCATCAAATCTAGGATTGTCCACCCTAAAGCGGTCTGGATAGTCTATTACTTACTTGAATTGTTGACCCAACGGCCTTTGTTGACTATTCCAATGGTCTGGTTGGTTCGTCATCGTTAGCACTCAATGAAAAATGTATTCTTTCAGTAAGATCCGTCCTTATTCAAAATATCCTAAAAAAACACCGAAATCGTAGTAAAGTTCAAATCCTGGTTCGATGCTTAGGCTAATATTGTTACAAGTAATGAATACAAATCTTTATTGGCTTGCTGAGATGTTGTTCCAATTACCGCTAAGTTTACTCTGCCATTCCCAATCCAATCCGCTCTGTGGATGGAAATGTCCGGGTAATTTTGAAGGTAGTGCATATAGTCGGCACCCCTCCTATGGATTGGCTTGTCTCGACACGCGGGGGAGGTCTCGGGAACGAAATTCACCTCGTTACCGAAGAGCCTGCAGACAACATGGACCTTGGGTGAGTCTGGCCGCATTGCAATATATACCGTTTTATACCGAGCTGCCATTCGAAGCTGCCAGCTAGAGCTGTTGTAGCCTAGTCTACCTACTGGTAAGCATGATAGTATGATAATCGTATCACGTGTCTCGCCACATAACACTTCTAGTCCGTTTGCACGTGCCTCGTATCACCTGATCTGCGCTGAACAACAAAAGGAAAGTTTGTCAGGAAGCTTCAACTGACTTGATTCTAAGCTCCCCACAATGAATGCCCCAGATAGATTCGAGCTTTTTATCTTACCTGATGGAGTTGACAAGTAAGTTGTTTCTTATATTTAGTTTAAATGAAGCCTTTTTTCTTGGAACAAGTTCGCAAGAGAGTTTCGTTGAGTACTAAAAGTAGGCTAATTGCCATGAATGGCTTTACCTCGACCGGATACTAACTTTAAGGATAAAAATCACCCCTGATACAAAGGTTCCTAATGCCGCTATTATCAAGATAGAGAGAGAAGATCATACGTTGGCCAACTTGTTGCGTGCCCAACTTTTGAAAGATGAAAAGGTCATTTTCGCTGCTTACAAAGTAGAACATCCATTATTTGCCAACTTTGTCCTTCGTATTCAAACAGAAGCAGACTACTCTCCTCGAGAAGCTTTGAGAAATGCTTGTAGTAATATGATCAGTGAATTGGATATCATCAAGACGAGATTCAAGGACGAATGGGCTCTTAAGTCTTTATTGAATACCAATGAAGATGATTATTGAGACTACCAAAAATAAAGTGAGAATCAAAGTAAAAAAGGAGAGGTAAAAATCCGGTTTCCTATCCATGTATAATAGAATTTAGTTCAGTGATCACCTTTTAATTTAAGTACATACTTCGCTGTATGGAAAAGCTTTCTATTAAGTATTTTATATAATATATAAACGATCATCAATAGTAAATTAAGAAATGGCAATGTAGCGTTACGTATCCGGCGAGATATGAAGGAAATGAAATAGATAATCGTGAGACAAGCCATTGAAGTGAACACCAAATATTGGTTTGTAATTTTTCACCCGGCATCAAGGTTTAAGTAGTTAAGATCGGGCTGAGATGGAAATGACAAATGTATGCTTGGAATAAATGGCATCAACTGATGTAAATCAAACAAGTAAAAGAGGGTATGCAAGAAGTTGGGAATTCTGGGACGATGTTTGATGAAATGCTTAGTCTTGGAAAGCCTTTCTCTTAATAGCTTCTTTGATAACCTGAATTTTCTCCAAACATTCAGGTACTCCTTCGCCTGGCAAGTTGCCTTCTTTCAAAACCAAAATCAACGGATGTGTTTGAATAGTTCTGTTTGGACTGATATGAGTGATTGCTAACCCAGACTTCGAAATACAGATTTTGTGATGGTCTTTGAAATTAAATTGAAAGTTACCATTGGTCATTTCAAACATAATGTAGTCTGCTGTTCTGCTGTATCTTCTCAAGAAAACTGTTTCCTTTCTATCTTCATTTTCACTAACTTTTGAAAGATTACTGTTCATGTATTTTGCAAAAAAGTCTACGATCTCCAATCGTCTCTTTGCTTGTGAAGGTGGGAAGTTGATTGAGTTTTCAATACAAGTCCAGCCTTCGTTTTCGTGGTAGATTAACTCCATAAACTTTGACCCATTGTGGACTTTCAAAATGGTGTTTTCATCATTGAAGTACACCCCGATATCATCGTTATTGAGCTGGTATGAAAAGCCGTATTTGTTGGAGTAGTCAACCCATTTACTGATCAAAATCGGATTTTCACATCTTGGTAATTCTTCACTTGAGATTTGTTCGTGCTTGGAGTATTCCAATCTTCTCATATTTTGGTAGGTTTCAAAACATATTTGATTCAATCTTTTGATTGTGGTAGAGTAATTACTATTGAAATTGACTCTTCTAGAGGATTTGCCCAATGCTTGTGGATTGACTTCCTCATACTTGTTTCTGGTATCATTTGGTGATAAACTTTGGGGTAATAAACTTTTCGGTTGTTCAGATTGCAAATCTGATCTTAAAATCTCAACAGGATTTTTGTTCTTTGGAGTATAGATGCCGGCACTAGACTTGGTATTGGTGAAATTAATAGAGGATTGAGTCTTTGAAATCTTGCTGATTCCTGTTGGAGTATTGACAAGACTTTCTTCGTAAGTTTTATCAGGAAATGGACCTTTGAACCAATCGTAGTTAAGTATTTCATCAATGGTAGGTCTATTTAATGGGTTGAGACTGAGTAAGTCTTTGATCAACACCTTGGCTTCTTCGGATATTGGTTTTTCAGCTGGAAATGCATATTCTGTTTTCTTTATACGTTCGTAGATGACTTGGACATCTTTTGCCTGAAATGGTGGTTTACCTACCAACAACGCGTACATCATAATACCAATAGCCCAGATATCGACCTCGAAACTGTGACCAGTGTTTTTGCCTCCCAAGACTTCGGGAGCAATGTAATTTGGAGTTCCACAAATGGTGTATTTTCTTGAGTCAGTTGAAGGTAAAACCGAGGCAAGCCCAAAATCACCAATCTTGAGGTTCATCTGGGGGTCGAAGAATATGTTACCCAACTTAAGATCTCTATGAATAACTCTTCTGGAATGTAAATACTTGATAGCACCGATGATCTGAACCATAAAGTATCTAACTTCTGGTTCACTTACTCTTTTTCTAGTCTTTAAAAGCTCCATGAGAGACTGATTCGGACAAATTTCAAGAAGAATGTAAACGTTGACATCATCTTCAAAGCAATCTATAAAGTTGACGATGTTTGCGTGCTTTAACGATTTATGGATCTTTATTTCTGAAAGTAATTTTGTCTTTGTCTTTTCGTTTTTGATGGAAGCTTTGGCTACTGTTTTAGCTGCAAAAATTTGGCCCGACGCATCCTTCATTTGGAAACATCTAGCAAACCCCCCTTCACCCAAAAAGTTCCCTCTACGATAATCTCTACCATTTCTGGTGCGAACAATCGAAGGTGGAGTTTTGCATAAGGCTGAAAGTTTTTCCTTCTTCTTTTTCGGTTTCTCTTGGGCGGTTGCTTGTGATTGAATGGGTTGGTTTGCCGATGGGTTAGTAGTTGTGGCTTGGTATATTTGTGGTGCCTCTTGGTTTTCTTTGGATCTTCTAATTCCCTTGATTGGGGTTATATTTCCTCTGGCATTAAGCTGTCCATTATTCAATGGTTGCAATGGTTGAGTACGGATGCTAGACATGACTATTGGGAAGTAATGACTATGGTAAACTTTATGATAGGTCTACTTCTGGAGATTGGCAAGAATGTAATGGACAATTGTTGGAATGGATTAATGATGTAAATTAAAAATCGGGAGAATCGTAAGTCAAGCTTATCGTACTTTGACACCACTTGACACTGAACAAATCACCAACTGCAATCAGGATACATCCAATATATTATACTCCTGTTCCTTCTGGAAAAAAAATGAAGCTTATGGACAGCGCTTGGAGATATTTACATTTTTCCCGATTGAGAGGATTGCAAAACAGTCTTAATATTTACAAACACAACCGATTGAGAAGGATGAGGTTACACGTTGGGGGGGCCGTATTGCACTTTGTGTGGCTACTTTTACAGGTTGGCGCATTTTAGTAGGAGGAGCTGTGTCACGTGCATGCAAGTTAGGACCAGATATTTATTTTGAAACCTAAAACAGATCGAGTTAGATGGTGCAGGAAACTTAGCCGCTCCAAAGTCACCGAACTAATTTTTTGGTGGAGATGCAGAATCGGGTTGCGCAGAATAGGGTTGCAGTGTGTGAGTATAGGCTATGTTTGACGAGACGTAGACGACAAAGTATTATAAATAGGCCCCTTTCTGTGAAGACTACATATTGACTAAATATTCTGTCTAACATACGTGCTGAAGACTACGAGATATTGTGTGTGCAGTCTGAAAGTCGAGCTGCGGTGAAACACTTTGTATGTGTATTTACAGATTGGGACATAAATATTTGGCAAAACAAAATTCTACGATTTGCAAGATGGCTCGAACACCTGAAATAAACTAGTTCTCAGCAACTTTAATCTCTGACCTACCTAGACAGGTATGATGAATCCAGTTTGCCGTAGACTATAGCTGGCAATGTGTGACCGATAAGCCCTGCCAACATGGTAGTGTGATTATATTTCTACTTCTAATTTGTACTATTATTAGTATTTTATCTCAATATAATTGCCAAGAACGGAAGGTGGCAAGTATCGTAATGCCGATGGTTTACCGATACAACAATACAACAATCATTTGTTACTTTTTCGTTTTTTCGGGTACTACTAAATTCGAAACAAATTTGAATATTTTCTGAGAAATGCGAATTTTACTGTTTGCTGGTTAAATAGAATCAGCTCCCTGACATCAGCAGTGTGAAATTATGATGAGATTTGTGGATATTTTGCCAAATGTGTACATTCGTGTGTGATTTCGTAAAACACTTGTAGCTAAATGTTGTTTGCAGGATATAATTAGGATGTTTGCATGACATCTATCGGGGGTTTACAACTGCCAACCTTAATATTCCCCTGACATCATATTGAACCAACTATACTAACCCCCACCTCTACAATACCGCGCAACAATCAAGTTGAGCTCGTAGCACACTAGCACGTTATAATTTTTTGAGCAACAATTGGCAAATCATCATCTGTCGCGATTGTTTTCACGCTAGCTATTTAAAATCTAAAAACTATTGTTTAAATTGCAGTTTACTGATCGCCGTAGCCCTCCACTCTACCCCAGAAAAGTAATCGCGATCACTTCACTCTGGTGTTTTGGATAAGTAGCTTATTGTACAATTCTATAATCTATAGTACACTATTTAATTGAGCCATCCTTTGCATGTGGGGGCACCGCACAAACATCTGATTCTCTCCTCATCGTTGGTCTCTCTTTCAAATTTGTAGTCGTACGTCAACTCTTCGTTAGCCTCGATGTCTTTCAATGCATATATGACTATTCTCTTTTCTCCCTCCACCTTGATGATCTTGGCCGTGCAACTTGGATCACAGCAATGGTTGATGAATCTGGCAATGCCTCCTTTCTTAGTGGCATCGATGACCGTGTTTTCGTCTACTCTAAACAAGTACGATGATCCAATACCTGTTTTCAAGTAGGCCTTCTCTCTGTTCTCTGCAACTTGCTGTCTGATACTCTCACCAACGTACTCAATGATCATTTCTTTGGCTGCGATTGGCTCTAAGGCATAAAGCCCCCAGTTATGAATAGCAGATCTCGCAAACGAGACTGGCTTTTTACGTTTGGTCAAGGTATTTAAACTCAACACTTCGGTTTCGGATCCTATTTGCGCCGTGATGTCTGCAGCAAACCTTCTGTTGTTGGCTCTGTTGACTCGAGAGCTGTGGTTGGAGTTACTATTATTTGTATCATTACCGTTGTTGTTTGTGACATTGGCACTATTGCTCGTTCCTCCTGCTCCAGCCGTTTCTTCAACTTCTTCATTCTCATGAATAATGGTTTTCAAGGGTTTGTGGACTTTCCTGCGATGTGGCAAGTACTCGATCTTGTCCGAATCTGGGATTTGTCTGTACCCTTCACTTCTGAACGAACCTGTCTTAGACTCGAGTCTTGGATCGAGTTTTTCAATCAACTCAGTATCTTCAGATATTTCATCACTGGTACTTCTCATATCCTTTTGCTTCCAAGCCCAATAGTCTATATTCTTAATGTCGGTAGCAGGAACATTCTGCAACGCTTGAAGAGCGTATTTCATATCCTCTTCGTCCTTGATAATATCTTGTAAAGTATCCAAGCCAAAAAACTCGGAGGGCAGGTATTCAGTTTCGGGGAATACAGTGGCTGGTCTAATTTCCGTGGGAAGATACTTCTCTTCGACGTCGGTGTAATCAACTTCCTCCTTTGGTTCTTCTTCAGCTTCTTCCACTTCATCCACTTCCATAGTTTCAACTTTATGAGTGGCTTCAGTTTCTGATTCACTATCGTACAAGAAACTAACTTTGGCCTTTTTATCTTTCTTGTGCTTCTTACTGGACTTGATCTCCTCATCATTGTGCCCTCTCTTTAGATTATTGGCAACTGGAGTAGCGGATCTACTGGAGTCTGCATCCTCTTCATCCTCATCCTCATCCTCATCCTCATCCAGAGATTCTCTATCAAAATTTAGTGCATGTTGCATAGGAATCAAGCTCTTTCCTGGCCTCGTAACTTTGCGGTCTATCTTCTTTTTGAAAAATGGCAATGTTTGCTTCCTTTGTTTTGCTAGCAACGACAAGGCGTTCTGTTTGAGTTCACCATTGGTGCTGACATGTACTTGTGGTTTAGCTGCAACTTCTTTAGCTTTCAATTCCTCCACCAACTCAGGATATTTGTCATGACTCAACAAGTCAAGAACTGTGGGGGCAATAATTCTTTCTCTGATATCCTTTGCCAAAAACGTCTGGAAGTCTTTGATCAACATGTTTACAGCTTCATTCACAATATCGTTCTTTCCAGTTTTTCGTCTGTCATCCACTGAAGCTTTCAAATGTGCAGAAAAGCCTTCAGGAATACACAACTCCATAAACATACGATATTCATAGAACTTTGTGCCGTCATTGTTCAAAAAGCATCGCTCACATTCACTCAACGAGTTGAACACAATATAAAAGCCGGTCTTGTCTGACAATACACGAGTCCAGTCATACTTGTTCAAAGCCTTTTTGATGTCCAGCGATGGAATCCGCTTGGTCGAGATATACTTGTCGTGAATTAAAATGTATGGCCGATCCTTGATATATTTCTTGAGATCTACTGGTAAGAACACTCCAGTAATTACTTTGTTCTTTTCTCTAACCGAGGTGATAGTGGTATTTGGCTGGAACCTGGACTTAGAAGAAGACTCAGAAGTTACTTCTGCTGCTTTGATTTCTCTCTTTTTTCGCTCCATTTCTTCTTTCCTCCTAATCTCCTCTTGTTTTCTCTGTTCCTCCTCTTGTTTTCTCTTTGCTCTTCTCTTGTCTTCATCAGCTCTTCGTTTTGATTCTATAGCAGCCCTCAACTTTTCATTAGCCAGGTCTATTCTCTTTTGCAATAACTCGTTATTGTGATCATTAAGACCAATTTTTACATAAGACCCATCGATTTTGGCCCCTTCAGTCTTTAAAGACTTGATGAGATTCTTGGCCAATTTCATGGCTTTCTCTGCGTTTCCCAGGAATTTGAAAGTGGCAATACCCAACGGCACAGCATTGATGGGATCATTGATAAACCTCATGTCTTTTATAGGAGCTCCGTAACTCTGAAAGTAGTTTCTAAGATACACTTCACTGGTGGTCGGAGGTAGATCCCATACTACCAACTCTGTTTGGGGTGGTGGGCCCAAAGAGTCCTTGTCAAACACAAATTTCGGCTGTGGTAGTTGTTTGAATGGAAACTTTTTGGACTTTTTGTTGGGTTTTTGAAAGTAGAGGGCCACATTGGTCGCTCTAGGATCTGTGACTTGGCAAATGCCTCCTTCGTTATAGCGAAGTTTTCTGGATTTAGCCTTTCTCTCGCTCTTACTCAATGAAGAATCGAGCTCCGGATCGTATAAAACCTTGTAGTTTTTGAGCGGATTAGGCTCTCGGGGCTTTTGGGGTACTTTAAAGTCGATATGATGAAGGAGCTTGGGGAACTTGGAATCGTTGGGGTTTTCACCAGTTTTGGGGTCGGTTCCGATTATTTTGGGTGGTACATAAGTGGAAGTAGTGCTTGAGGAGGTTCTAACCTCCAAATCAGCACTCTTAGGCTGGACATGCTGCTCTCCATGCTTGTCGTGAAGATGATGCGAAGTAGGGCTCTCGCCATGGGAGCTTCCTCGACCGTTTGACAGGTAGCTTGAGCCAAATCCTGCACTACTTCTGTGGCCAGAACCATCCCGAGTTTCGAACTCTTCACTCCGATGTTTGTCATAGCCGTGTTTGGGTCTATACCTCTTGTCTCGATACCTTCCACTATACCCGTTGTATTTATTGTTATATGACATGTTAGGTCGATATCGACATCAACAGAATGATATGAGTAAGTCAAATATATGGCGTATTCTTGGAATTATGTTTTCCGCCAACTTCACTGACTTTCCACTATCTCACCGATTACTCAGACTTCAAACGAGATGTATAATTGTTCGAGTTAGGGTAGTTCTGCAATATCCTGAGTGCTGAAAAGACCACACTATGCTACTCCGTGGATCTATCTCGAGATTTCACCTTTTGTTCCTACGCCTCTAGGCTTCTGCTTCGCTCCTGACCGTTTGATTTTATGATTTTGTAGTGCGAGCCTAACAATTGATGAGACACGTCTGATAAGATGATTAGCTCCAAAAATTACTTTGAGTTTTTAAAGTGTCTACGATATGTTCCTACAATTTGTTTCTACAACTATAATCTACTTTTGTCGATGCTTCAGGTTTTTATTAATGCACATACATATCACTTGGTTCTGATATGCTTCAATGGTCCGGCGGAATGGTAGAAGTTGGCGGCGTACTCCTTCTTTCTAAAGTGTCTCTTTTTAGGTTCTTGAATGTAGTGGTCCCATCCTTGGCCCTGGGCAAATCTGACGGCAGCTTCCTTCGTGTCAAATTTCATGATGGTTCCTTGCATGTAGTCGGCCGAGCCTTGGTATCCGATCAAGTCGTTTTCCCATCTGTTGCCTTTGCCCAAAACATCCCAGTCCAATTTCCAGAACTTTCCGTTGTCATTACTTGACTGTGTGGCTGGCTTGGCTTCTTTGAAGATTCTTACTACTCTGGATGTGACCAACTCTTTTGGTGCTCCCGACACTACCTCTTTGGGTGCTTCGTTGTGGTCGGCGAGCTCAGTGACGCCGTTGAAAGCGTCGTTTTTCATTATGGTGGCTGTGCTGGTGAAGCTCCTCATGCCTCTGATCCCGTATACGGCATTTCTGCTTACTCTACCTAACATTGTGGGTGTGGTCTAATTGCTTTGGTCAATTTGTTAATCAAATTTGTGCCGCTCTGGTTGGCTGGAAAGGCATTACCCGGAAATAAAACCGGTCACGTGATGAACGCTATAACGAGCCATTGGTGCACAAAGGGCTGGAGGAGGCCCCAGAATGAACTCGCAGCTCAAGAGGTCGTTGCAGGATGTGATACCGAACTTCCAGGGACAGGTGCCGCCGGAAGTGCTCACATGCGGCGAGTCGCTATACCAATTGAGTCTTCAAAAGCAGCCGGTGTTGCCCAAGCGGTGCGAGATAGCCCGCTACCATATATGTGCCTTTTTGGCCGCTGAAAAGTACCAGAGTTTGGGCCTACCTGAGCCACAGGCCAATATGCCCATCCAGCCTAAGCTCGCATCAAAACTCATTGCTGATTTTCGAGAACTTTTGTACCAGATCCAGTCTGCCACCCCCACTCCTAAATCCAGTCCTCGCAAGGCTGTCAACTCAGGACTGGTCTATAGCACGCCGCTCAGTTCACCAAAAAAGAATCAGCTTTCTCCCACAAAATCCACGCCCAAGATAAGTTCTCCTCTCAAAAGACTACAGCAGTTGCGAGACGAACCTGACTTGAACAAAACCCCGTTGAAGAAACCTAAGCTCAGTCATGAAGACGGTTTTCGAGACGTGGAGTCTCCGTTCAATCCCAAAAAAGTTTCGGAATCGCGCTCAGCTTCGCCGTCAAAGTCTCCCACGGTGTACAAATACGATAGAAAGCACGTCACCATCGAGGACTTTATATCGTTTGCCAACAATTTTTTTATTCCCGACACCATCACACCACGCATGATCGAAACGTTTCTTATTCATAAACACAAGTTTGCAAAAAAGAGCGAGTGGTTGTTGGCATGCGGAATGATCAACTCGGTATATACGCGCGTGAACCATCGGATACTCGCCTCCAAAATGGGCGAGCGACAGAAACTCACCAACCAATTGTTCCAGTACCAGAAGGGAGGCTTGATGAAGTGGAACATGCAGGTATGGTGCGACATCGTGGACGACTGGATCAAGGACGAGCCGTGGGTGCTTGATATCGAGAGGAAGTATGTGTACAAAAACCAGACCCAAGAGGAGCTGGTGGTGGCGAGAGAAACAGAGTATAGAAACGGACCGGGCTGGGAGCTTTTGGAGCGGTTTGGGTCGATGATACATGGCGATGTTTGTTACGAGTCGGCCTCCCAGCGCATCTATTACGAGACATGGAGCAATGCAGTTCTCGCCGAGCTAGAAAAATAGTAGGTAATACTACAAGTATGAGATCAGCATAAGAGATATAGAGTAATGTAAAAAATCTTTGTATAGTAGGATTTGATAGTGTAACAATAGAGTAACGTAGCAATTGGTATATCAATGATACAGTAATGTATCCATAGTTGGTACAATAAATGTATGTAGTGTATAATTAGTAGTAGTATGATAAATGTATGGTGTATAATTAGAAGTATAGAAGTACAATTGGTGTTGCACGAGTTACTTTTTGGAAATTCTTGTAAAAGAGTCCAAATAATGAAAAATCAACTGAAGTCTACAAATTCAAGCATTTCAAACAGTTTGAGTCGTACACCCTTAAACACCGCTCTATGTTATGCAAATACTCACAGAAAGTAATGCATATTCAGTTTATTAGTGTTGGTATTTATAGCAAGAATTGGTATATACAGTATTACAGTAGGTAGTTGTAATTGATGGCTCGTCCTGCATACAGCACATTGAGACTAAATTTTAGGATTTGTACTTCATCTTCATTCATGGAGCTATTGACCCAGCCATACGAGGTGTGTGATGTCATTGTATCTGTTCGCATCAAGTCGAAGTGATGGAGACAAAGATTATTTAGGGTTCAATGGAGCCAGCGATGCCAACAAGTTGGTGGACGAGTTACTTGGGGATAATTATCAGCCAAATCAGCCAGAAATCAATACCAAGTCCAGAACCATAAACCTTATTTTGGACCACTCAGCGTTTGTCAGAGGGTTTGGAAATATCAAGAGGTGGTTCAATGATGACTACGTGAAATCGAATTTGAGCCAAAAGCACAATGAAAGGATCATATTGAACATGTACATTCCGTCTTATACCCTCCATGAGTTCGACTATGCTAAAAAAGGCAATTCCATGATGGCCACCAACGCCAGAGAAGCGATCAGGTTTATCGATAAGATCTTTGAAAGCGATGGCTCCAAGTCGGAAAATGGCTTAATTACTCATAATCTTACCCTTGAGTCCCCCAAAGACGTGGGGCCCTCGTGGGAAAAGTGCCACAAATGGAACATTCATACGCCTAAAATCAAGGAGTTTCCTAACTTCAAAACCAAGTTTGACTCAAACTTATTAGGTCAACACCCAGCAGCCAACGGGAATGACGACGTCGATGAGATATCCCACCAGTTCAAGGGCGTATCATTCAAAAGCAAGACCAACGATATCCAGTACGAAAACTCGATTTCGTACCAAAAGGCATTGCTGAATTCTGAGCAAGAAGCCGAAATGCCTGTACGTCTCAGATACTTGATCCGGTCATGTATTCAAAAAAGGTTCATTGAAAAGAACTCCAAAAATCCCACAGAACAGTGGAAACTAGTTACTGAAGATTCCATTACCAATATCTGGGCTCGCAGTTATGGTATTGACTGTTTGAACGTAAACGAGGTCGAGGTGTTGATGTTTCAGAACCACGATGTCAATCTGTTCAAATTGTTCAATCCCCATAACACGTTCTCCGTCGACGACGAATATCTGCACGAGAGTAACATTTTGCACAGCACCATTGATACTACCCAATATTCGTATACCACCACTAGCCAGCCAAAGAAGAAGAATTCCAAGCGTAACAAGCCAAAGAAACCAGTAAAAGGCGTGGTTTCTGAGGGTGAAGGTGTCAATGGAGAGTACATAAAGAAAGAACGGTTTGATGCGATAAATTATGCTCCAAGAGGAAAAGGACAACTATGGAAGCCATAATCAACAATTTAAAGCATAAACACTAGGTCATAACAGGCAGAGTAAAAAGCTGTAGTCTCAACTTCACCAAAACTATAATACTTGGCTCCAGGTACTCAATATATGAGAGATCATGGCCATAGATATTTCATTTTCACCAGATATGTCTGACGGAGTGGTGCTGATAGAGTACCACCACAGACGCCAATTGTAGGTTGCACATGTACCAGATAGTTGGGAAACGTTCCTGATAATGATACGATACCCCTTATTAGTAGTTCTCGAACTTCTACTATCTGTTTCGTACCCCTACTGAGTAGTACCTCTATAGACTGTTACACGTTATTAAAATTTCCCCCGCACGACTTTCTAAATTTTTTCGTGGGTCGCTTGGCCTGAAAGCGCCTTAAGTTTCGTAACACCACACTGATAGGGAATTTTGACAGTAATCCTACGTAGTCAATCAATCAGACGAATTCACGGCAAATTCTCTGAAGTAGCGATTGCTCGATATTCACCATGAATCGCCAATTAAGTAGAGAGGAAATACAGAAGATACTCCAGCGGTGGCACCAGCTTAGGAATCAGTTTGGGGAACAAGCAGTCAATGTGCCTGAATTTGCCCATTTGAGTAAAATTATCAAGTTCCTTCAACAAAACCAACAGAGGCAGCAGCAAACGACCAATAATACCTCACAGGTATCTTCACAACCGCAACAGCCGCAACATTCTCAACAACCTGCACCCCAATCGCAACCGGTAATGCAAAATGGGAATGCCCAGCGGTTTAACGCGTTAGGCCAGAATCCTATGCCCCAAAATCCAAACATGATGAACGGGCAGTTGCCCCAAGGAGGTCAGTATCAGCCCCAGTCCCAGCCACAAACTCAAGCACCTCAACAACCTCAGCAACAAGTACAGCAACAACCACAACAATACCTCAATAATGGAAACGGTCTGGCTAATATCGACCTGGCTAACGTCCTGGCGAATCTCGGACTGGCTCCCGGCAGCGTATCTGCCCCCATGCCACAGGAATCGGCATTTACTCCACAGCAATTTCAACTCGTAAAGTCACAATTCCAGGCCCTCAAGTACCTTTTGAAGACTTCTGGCAATGGCAGCGCTCAAATACCACAGAGTTTGACAGATTTTGTAACTGCAGAGAGATCTGCCTTCCCGAACGGTCCATATCTCCCATCGTTGGAGCAAGCCCAGCAGTCACAAAGCCAAGCTTCCAACTCAGCACTGCATACTCCTTCAGTCAAGAACGATGTCTTAATAGGTGGTAATATCAACCAGAGCAAACTTCCTGTCAAAAATACCGTGCCTCCTGCTCCTACTGGTGGTCTTATGGATTCGAATACTCCTCCATTCACTAAAAGTGGAAGCCAGTCGAGCATCAGCGGTCCACGATCTGTAAGTAAGAAAGGCACTCCCGTCCAAGGCTATGCACCACCACCAAATAATATCAAGCCTGAAGAGCCTCAGGGTTTAGGTCAGAAACTTCCCGCCAAAGCAGTGGTAAAAGTACCCCAGCCTCCTCAAACTCTTGATAAGATCGTGCCTGATAAAGCGAAGAATACCAAAATTGCTGTTGTACCAGTATCCAAACCAGATCTTCAGGTCGATACATTTGAACCTCCGAACGTTCTTCGTGATTCCAATGAAGATGTAGAGTTTCGTGCCTTGTATACGCCCCAGAGTAGAGTACAATGGCCCAGTTTGTTACCAGAGGGAATTAGCATGAATGATATTGTTACCAACAAGGAGATATTGATGACTTTGCAGATTGACCAAGAAATCATTCAGCTCAAACAAAAACTCAATTCTACCGAAACCAAAGACGAAGCGCAGCGTAAAGCTTTGGAGACAGAGTTGGCGAAATTGGAGTTGGTTCCATTGCAAAAACAATTGAGAGGTAAGATTTTATCCCAAATCTGGTTTAGTAAATCGTTATTACCCAACTCCCATCCCAATTTCCTTGCCAAATTCAATACTTTATCTCTTGAAAATGTCAGTGCCACCCATGATTTATATACTCACCAATTGCAAACGTTGGTTCAAGCAGAGAACCAAAAACACCAGAAGACTATCAACGAAATCTTGCTGTTTAGAGAAAAGAGATTCCTGGTTATAACCAGAAGGAAGGAAAAGCTTAACAGATTCAATACCAAGATCAACAGTTTCCATAACCAGACTGCCAGGGAAGAACAAAAGAGAATTGAAAAGATGGCAAAGCAACGTTTGCAAGCTTTGAAATCCAATGATGAAGAAGCATATTTGAAGTTATTGGATCATACTAAGGATACCAGAATCACTCATTTGTTGAAGCAAACCAATCAGTTTTTGGATTCCTTAGCCCAAGCAGTGCAGACCCAACAAAAAGAGTCTGAGAGGAAATCTGGAGGAAAAGTGGAAGATGATGCTGCCGAAGAGATCAATGAAGATGAGAAGAGAGAGAAAAGAGATTATTATCAAGTTGCTCATCGTATTCAAGAAGAAGTTACCAAACAACCCTCTATTCTTGTGGGTGGTACTCTTAAAGAATACCAACTTAAGGGTTTGCAGTGGATGGTGTCTCTCTTCAATAATCACTTGAATGGTATTTTGGCAGATGAGATGGGTTTGGGTAAGACTATTCAAACGATTTCTTTGATCACGTACTTGGTAGAAATCAAGCAGATCCCAGGACCATTCTTGGTTATTGTTCCGTTATCTACCTTGACAAATTGGAACCTTGAGTTCGAGAAATGGGCACCGGCAGTGAAGAAAATCACTTACAAAGGGACACCAAATCAACGTAAAATCATGCAAAATGATATCAGAATGGGAAACTTCCAGATCTTATTGACGACTTTCGAATATATCATCAAGGACAAGGCATTGTTGTCAAGAATCAAGTGGGTTCACATGATCATTGATGAAGGTCATCGTATGAAAAATGCCAATTCGAAGTTATCTGAAACTTTGACCCACAACTATCATAGTGATTACAGATTGATTTTGACTGGTACTCCATTGCAAAATAATTTACCGGAGTTGTGGGCCCTTTTGAATTTCGTTCTTCCCAAGATTTTCAACTCAGTTAAATCTTTTGATGAATGGTTTAATACCCCATTTTCAAATACAGGTGGCCAAGACAAGATCGAGCTAAGCGAAGAAGAAACGTTGTTGGTTATCAGGAGATTGCATAAGGTGTTAAGACCATTTTTGTTGAGAAGATTAAAGAAAGATGTTGAAAAGGACTTACCCAATAAGGTTGAAAAGGTGGTCAAATGTAAGATGTCGTCTTTGCAATCAAAGTTGTATCAACAAATGTTGAAGCACAACATATTGTATGCGAGTGAAACTCCCACTAGTACTGTTCCAGTTATGATTAAAAATGCCAACAATCAGATCATGCAGTTGAGAAAGATTTGCAACCATCCTTTCGTGTACGAAGAAGTGGAAAACTTGATCAATCCAACTGTTGAAACAAACGATCAAATCTGGAGAGTAGCAGGCAAATTTGAGCTTTTAGACAAAGTTCTTCCTAAGTTTAAACAGTCTGGCCACAGAGTGTTGATTTTTTTCCAAATGACTCAAATTATGGATATCATGGAAGATTTCTTGAGATTACGTGATATGAAGTATATGAGGTTAGATGGTGGTACGAAAGCAGACGATAGAACGTCATTACTTAAGTTGTTCAACGCCCCAGATTCCGAGTACTTCTGTTTCCTTTTATCCACCAGAGCAGGTGGTTTGGGTTTGAATTTACAGACTGCTGATACCGTTATCATTTTTGATACTGACTGGAATCCTCATCAAGATTTGCAAGCCCAAGATAGAGCCCATAGAATTGGTCAAAAGAACGAAGTCAGAATCTTAAGATTAATTACCGAAGATTCAGTTGAAGAAATGATTTTGGAAAGAGCACATGCCAAATTGGAGATTGATGGTAAAGTCATTCAAGCAGGTAAATTCGACAACAAGTCGACCTCTGAAGAACAGGAAGCTTTGTTGAGAGCATTGTTGGAAAAGGATGAAGAGAGAAGACAAAAAGGTAATACTAATGATGATGACGATCTCGATGACGATGAATTGAACCAAGTTATTGCTAGAAATGAAGGTGAACTTGAACAGTTTAGGAGATTGGATGAAGAAAGAGCGTTGGAAACAAAGCAAGCATCTTATCCAAGTAGATTATTCTCTGAAGCAGAATTACCATACGTCTATCAAAGAGATCCTGAAGAGTTTTTGAAGAAAGATATCGTGTTGGAAGACTATGGTAGAGGAAACAGAGAACGTAAAGCCGCTCTGTATGATGATCATTTGACAGAAGAACAATGGCTTAAGACGATTGACGGAGTTATAAGTGATGATGAAGACAACGAAGACGAAGGCATGGAAGTCAAGAAGAAAAGATCCAGAAGGCCAAAGAAAAAGAAGTTGGATCTCGATGATGATGCCAGCCAAAATGACGATTCTGATACTGGGTACACCAACATACCAGGGAAGAGGGCTTCTGACAGAGAAGGACTGCCTGACGCCTACCCAGCACAGAAGAAACAAAGACAATCTACGCCAAAACCAGTTGTTGCCAGAACCAAATCCAAGAATAAGAAAGGAGGTCGTGGCGCTAGATCAATCTTACACAGATCAGCTCCATTATCAGATCCTTTGACTAGCGAGGAACGTGCCACGTTACAGAATATCATCGAGGGTATTTTCAACTTCATTATCTCCTACAAAAATGAACATGGAAGAACATTGAGTGATTTATTTTTGATCAAACCATCACGAAAGCTTTATCCCGATTATTACGTGCTTATCAAGCATCCCATTGCTTTGGATGTTGTGAAGAAGAGAATGAATTCTAGGATCTACACCAACATTAGAGAAGTGGCAGAAGATCTCCACTTGATGTTCACCAATGCCAAGATCTATAATGAAGAAGGGTCGATTGTATACCAGGATGCAGCTGCATTAGAGCAATTGGCATTTGACAAATTTAAAGAATGGGCCACTCATTTATCAAATGAAGAGAAAGCCAAGATCTTAGACTTCCAGGAGTTTGATGAGCTCTTGAACTTAAAACCCTTGGCGGTCAACTCCACCGCCATTAAGCAGCCCATCGAGTCGCAGCTCTCCAAAATCGACAATGGCGAGGAGATCGACAGTTCTTTGTTGGGCTTATCTACCGCTGCTGATACGGAAAACTCAACCCCTTTGACTTTAGATTGATCCAGACTAGATCCAGGTCAAAATCAGATTGCAGCACTTTCATTTCATAATCCGTGTATAATTAAATATTTAAAGTCTCTGTAACATAAATTAATGTATTAGATATCTTCGTAACGAGGCAAACTTTCATCTATATGGGCGTTATTGACATTGTCATTCAATGCATGGTTGAAAAGATCAATAAATGCAAATAGTCCACCGTCATTGAATTTGATCTGGCCCTTGAAATATTGTTTTTTGGGAAAACCATCACTGGCTATACTGGGAGATGTGGCACTAAAAAATATGAACTCCCAGTAATTTGCACCGAACCAGGGAGACACAAGTTTATGCGAAAGCTGAAGCACAGGTGCGAGCGACATGTCAATCAGAAATGTAGATATGTCACCCTGAAGAGCTGTGATATAAACGAGTCTTTTCGATGTTAAATATATGTACCCGTCGCTGGCATTGATATTGATGGATGGTTTCTGGTCTCCGTTCAGAACGATTGTCAAGCTCTGGCGAGACGTAGGAGAAAAGTACCTTAGCAGTTCAAGGCCATCCAGGCTCGTTTCAAATGGAATCTCTCCCAGCCCTAGCATCCTGCTATAGTTTTCCTTTAATATAACATTGTTGACTGACATTGCTGGTACACTCAAAGCTGACGCCTCTAGATCTGGGGAAGTACTTATCACGAGTAGTGCGCATACCAACAATCCTTCCACTTACACTGAAAGGTGATTCAGATTCTTATCATCACATAATTCCCAGAGATATATCAATGGCAAAGCCAAGCTCATAAAGATCTAGAGGAACGTAAGCTTGATAGTAGAGTTTTGCGTTTAAAGATCTTTGGCGAATTGACTGCAAAATACTTAAATGGAATATGTCAATTTACAACGAATCATCCTCAATAAGGTCAGTATCTGGTGACAAGCACACACGCTGACTCGGACTACACATGATGGGAGTAATGCCACTTATAGGGACCCAAATCCTCTATGCTGTTTAACTGAGGTATAAGGCTGCGACCATTAGGCCACGCACGACCTCGGTATAGGCGAAAAGTGTGAGAATAATTGCAAAACCAACTGGTAAGCAAAATGAAACCTTTCCGGTCGTTCAACCCAGCGTTTGCCAAAATATTCCTGGGTCCTTTGCCCAAGTTCCAGTACAATTTCAAGCATCTAGCCAGACCACAGCAATGCCAAGAGATAATAGATAAGTTGGACCTCAAGTCCAAGTACCCGAACTCATCGAAGCTCGATATCATCGATATTTTTTCGGGCTTTGGATTACTCTCCACCATGATCAACTACGAATTGAAGCCTAGAAAACATGTGGTGATAGAAAACACCAAGGTAAATGTAGGACACTGGAAAGAACGTATTCAGCATCTTGAGGAAACCACCGGTAACGTAGAGAACTTTGTTCTTTACCCCAAAGATGGCTACAAATGGGAAACTTTTGAAGAACTAATTAACAAAGACAAAATCGTGAGTCCGTCTCACGTATCGCGGGAAAAAGTGCACGACGAGCTACTTATCGTAGGAAACGTGACTCCTGGCAAGTTCGGAGAGTCGTTGTTGGCTCAGTGGATAATGTGCTGCATATATAAGAACTGGTTGCAAAAGTACGGCCGGGTACGAATGCTTTGCATTGTGCCCGATGTGACTGCGATGAAGTTTATGTCGGGAAACTCGTTCCACAAAAGAAACAAATCTGCTATTAAAAGAGAGCTATACACTGAAAGCAAGTTGATAGCAGTCTCGTCACCAGAAGACTTCACTGAACCAGATGGCGCTGGGTATGATCCAAGATTGATTTTACACGATCTGCCTGTTTTGATACCGGGAAAAAGCACATTACCACTGAATAGTCAGTTGGCTATTTTGGAGATTATTCCCAAAGATGTCTCTGCTGAGAAGTTCGACACGTGGGAGTATGTTATCAGATCATTGTACTTTAACTCATCACAAAAAATCAGAGACTCTCTAGCAAACATTGGCCCTGGTGCCGTGGAGGACTTAGCCCCCAAATTGCCGGAAGAAATTCTTGAGAAGAGAGCCCGGGACCTCACCGTGAAAGACTGGAACGTGTTGTTCCATGTCTATGAGATGTGGCCCTTCAAACCCTCCGTGGTTGATATGATGGACATTGTGCAAGAAGACGTTCGTAGCGTCTGAGCAGCATAGAAACCTGTACAATAAAAAAATCGCATGTATATATTTATAGATTAATCAAGATTCTCACTAAAACGGGAGCATTCGGGCTTAGAAGCACGCATGGGCGCTTCAACGGGTGCTGTTGCACATCTCATAACAGTTTTCTGCCGTTCTCGTTCGTACACTTTCTCCGAAGTCGTCCTCCGAAGAGGGACTCCAAAGAGATCGGGAAGCGGGTCTAGCGTGAGTTCTACCGTGGATTCCAGCTTCTCGCCGTGCAGCGAGTAGACGCTGGAGCCTGCTACTTGTGAATGATCCGGAGAAGCATGGAACGATTTCATGAGCAAACTGTCTTTGATCCGCAAGTGCTTGATTTTGAACTCGTGCCATATGACGTGAAGCAATGTTCCACTACCGATGATTTCAGAGATGTAAATAAGACAACGCTGGCTATTGTCAGCAGTCGCTGTCATGCTCAAGATCGAGCTGGTGATCCCCAACGCTATTATTGCCAAACAGCTTTTGGCTGCGAAAAGCGTGCAACAAAAAAGCACAAACTTTGCCGAGGTGCCATAGTTGATGAGGACCCATAAGGCAACCATTAGCACTAGAGTGACAATAAGCCCGGTGAAATGACATACGAAAGCAATGTAGGATTTGGCTAGTGGAGCGTCCACCGAGTAGGTGTTGGTGAGGATACCTGATGCAGCATATAGCGGACAGAGCTGCTCGTACACAAAGGCTTGCGCCTCGGTAACGAATGAGGCAAGAAAATGGCGCTTTAGAGACTTCAGAATAGTGTGCGATACCATCGTAGTATCTGGAACTTTCTCAGTGGAGGTGAAGTTGTAGATATGTTCTTTCAACTCGATAGAAATCCGAGATGGCACCCACTTGACAATTGGTTCCACTATGATTGTGACGGAACCTAGAGACTCAAGATAGCGCAGTTCATGTCTTAAGTAAGTATCCCGTAGCAACCCGACAAGTAAGGCATCTTTGTCAGTGGCTGGCAACTGTAGCAAAGGCACAATATCGATCGAGGGCCGTGCAATCCTCCGTCTGTTTCCTTCTATGAAACAGTAGATGCTCACAAGGACCAAGTACATTGTCACCACCACCATAAGCGACGATTTTTCATATTTCACCCAGGGTGTGGACTTGAGCCTATGGCGCCACCTGAACCCTGGGTTCCATGATGTAGTAATGTATTTCGGACCTATTTTCCCGCAATGGTTCATTCTTCAACAGTATAATTTAAACTCCCGCTATCTTTTCGCAGCCACAAAAGTGCCCAATGAAAAGGCACAGACTTAGTCGACACTGTCTGATATAATTACCAAACCAGCAAACTCACAGTCGTGCCAGGCACTTGTACTTTCAACAATTTTGTATATCAAGGGAATTTTATTGCTATACGAGTATATACGTCCTTATGGTGTCTGGATTAGTCTACCGGCACATTGGGTAAGTTTGCAAGAAGTTGGACCAACTTTTCACTATTGAAGACACTTTCGGAAGCATGTCCAAAGTACGAGGCGTTTGGTAACGCTGTCAAAAGTGCTACGATGGTCTGGCCCACGACTGACTGCTGGTCCTCGACTTGGGAATTAGGCACTAAGTTACCGTTCCCATTATTTACAGGTTCACTGACCGGTTCAGCACGATGGCCAGTGACTTGACTGTTGTTTGTCTTTCTTCTCTTGACAGGTCTATCGTCGTCATCGGAGTCTTCGTCTTCGTAGTTGTCATCAAGCTCGAACCGTTTGACCAAGTTCAAGCCCCCAAGACAGTAACGATCCGTGAACAAATCTATAGGATCGTCAGCTGAAAAGATTTGTTCGTACTTGGTAGCAAAACTATGTGCAACATCAAGGGAAAGATAGTTGGATGAATACGAGATATACCTCTTGAACAATTTCTTCAAGGAGGACTTTAATGTTCTGATTTGCTTGTTTCTATACTCCTTGATATGTTCCGGAATGTCTGGTTGCAAGAATGACTCTTCAAGACTGGAAATCTCCTTAGAGATATTAGTATCTGAGGTTTGAATCAATTTTCTGATATTGTCGACATCATTGATATTGATCAAGTAATCCAAGTAGGCGTACAAAAACTTTCCATGGATAGAGAACGTCTTCATTTTGAATGCCAAATCGAAGATCTTGAGGGCAACTTTTTTGTTGTCTGAATAATGTTCGAGTAAAGCATTCTCAACATAAAATTCGTAGCCAATCTGTGGGAACTTCGATCTGGTCTGCTTGAATACCAAACGTGATTCTTTGATGCCTTTGGCTCTCTTGGATGCTATCATCAACTTGATGTAGGCCAAAGTGATCGACTTGGCGTACTCCTCTTGGAACTTTTGGAAACGACCGATCTGGCTTTGCTCATCTTGGGTCAAGTAAAGGATCTTTCTGGGTTCATCATCATCATCGTCGTCATCACCGTTCCCATCAGCACCAATTTTGGCTTTCTTGCTTTCATTGCCGTTTGTAGCATCAACCTCCATACCATTTGGTTCTGCAGAATCAGAAGGTGGAGTTTCATCTTCATTTACTTGAACATCCTGGTTGTCTTTTTTGGGCTTGACCCTACTTTCTATGGACTCTATCTTTTCTGTTACTACTTTGTAGACAGCCGACAAATGATCGACTAAATTGAGATACATTTCTCGGGCTTTATCAAAAGTATTGTCTTTTTCGTAGAGCTCGGATATTTGGAAAGTCAAGAGCATGCTCTTGGGATTGAAGGTCAATCCTTGACTCAAGATATCAATACTAGTATTGATATTTGCTTCTTCATTATTTTTTAATAAATATTTATTGAACCTGAACCACAATTCAGGAACAAATGGTAAAGAAAACGTAGCTTGTCTGAAAGCATAACGAATTCTCTTTTCGAGCAACGCAGAATCTTTCAACTCGAGTGTATTTTTGATTTCCATATCAATCCATTTCATGTAGTATCCCAATTGTCTTTTTATGTTGGCCGATGTTTCGTTATTACCCGTTATTGAGTGGGGGTTGATATCTCGTTTTAATCTCTTTTCAGTTACTATGTGCCATTCGGTATTCCATGATCTGGCTACCATAAACTCGGCAGATTTCTCAGAGACAAATTTATTCGTGGTCGATGGGTTTACGTCATTTTCCCACTTTGCATATTCTTGCCACGACTTTTCAATACCTTCGGTTGGTATTACGAGAAATTTCTTATATACTTTTCTAATCAAATCGACCTTTTGTTGATGTTCCCAACTAGCACTGGGCGTCCAAGTCTTTAAAAAGTCTAAATAATCATTCCACAAGTCCCCGCTGGAAATATCTATTCCTACTTTATTTACAGCAAATTCAAACGCTTGAATGACTATACCTCTTGCTCTTTCTCCTCCAGTGATTACGTCGTTGACTCGACGAACATACGAAACATATAATCGACATAACTCGACACTATCGGTGATGGCAAAAGATTCCTGAAAGAGAGCTTCCACTTTCTGAAACTCTCCACGATTCAATTCAAAGTTGATGTAGCTGCACCATTGAGTGCTCTAAAAAGGTTAGTAAAGATTCTTCTTCTTCTTCTTTTTCATCACATAATTGGTCAATTCATTGGATTAGCTTGAAAATTATGGTAATAAAAGGTTATATTTATTAAATCTGAACTGGCCGATATCAGCTGGCTTCTCACAAACTGAGTCGACAGCGTGTCCGTATCAAGATATCGATATCTTGTGAGGCGTATTTTCTTTGGGTTTTGCTTTTGGTTTGATTCATTCAGACTTGAAAATTTTCAAGAATTAATTATTATAAATATTTAATGTAAGCAATAACCAGCAAGGCATCCGTATTGATAGGACATTTCTGCTGGCAGACGCGATGTTTGTAACGGTAAGTCGTGTCGTCCAGCGATAAGATCTACCATTACTTGTTCCGTAGTCTATATAATTTGAATTGAAAAAGACAACCAATCTTCATATCTCCAAACAAACCAATGAATTGAACCGATGCAATGAATTATTGAAAAACACATACGTCAAACTTGAAGATACTCAAGTACTTGGTGAACACCGACCGCACTTGTTCCTCTTTATCTTTGTTTAAAACTTGTTTGATTAATCTGTTCCACTTGAGATAATCCAAAGGATTGACTTCGAGGTCATCCTCTAGTTGCCCTATAACATCCAACGTCAATCTTTTCTTCTTATCCTGTTGGATGGACATTGTGACTGATATATGTAGTTGGATTGGGCTGTATGCCGAATGAAATGAAAAGTGTGTGTATAATTTGTACAAGGAACAGCGTGATGAGTGATGAAGTAGTTTTGGGTGAAATCTGTCGTTGGTTGGCGGAGGCGGTAACCGCACGACCATATCACGAGTGCGAGCTGGTACTACAAGGTAGCAAAAGGATGTGGAGTCGAGGGAACGATACGATGGAGCTTCACGTGTGGGGAGAAAACGGGGTGATTTCGATCATATCGCCCGAGTGCCTTGCGAGCAGTTGGTTGCTAGAATTGTGCAATGTTCTGGTGGAAATCGTGACTTCGTGCAACACCAATATATCAGATATTCACCGGCTTCCGGTGCTATTGCACGAGGGCAAGAAGTACCATGGATACACGGAAATATCGCAGTTTATAGACAGTGCAGGAAGCCCAGTGGTATTGGGTGTGGACGATTTGACCAAACAGCAGCAACTTGTAAATAGAGCGTTGATCAATATTGTCCAGGAAAAGATCGAGTATGTGAACCAGTACAACCTATATATCAACACTCAAAACTACGAAAAGTATACCCGAAAACAGTTTCAAAAGTATTTCCCGTTCCCTATGATGTACAACCAGCCGCTCAAGTTCTACAATAACGCACAGGCCCAGATCAAAGTGCTTGGTCTCAACACCAACAAGGTGGGCTTCTTTAATTTGAATGGCGGTTCTGGTGATGTGGCAGAGACAGAGTATGTGCACGATGAGACCGAGGAAAAAGACCAGGTGCCCATCAGCGAGCTTCACGAAAGGCAATTGATTACCAAGTCTAAGGAAAAGAGAGTGTTGAGAGAGGTGCAGAATTCGCACAAGTGTTTGAACTTGCTCAACGAGTACTTGGGCCATTTCACAGCCATACGCAAGCAGACTTTCAAGGAAGGGGACTTTGGGTACTTATTCGACTCCGATCGAACCAGCACGTCTGAAGTGTTGTTGTATGCTTATTTGCACTCGTTGACGCACCCTGATCTTCCCGACCACTTTGTTGCAACATACTTGGCTGCGAAGTTGCCCGGACTCAACCTGTTTACTAGCACCAAAATTGTCAACTTCAACAAGAGGCTCTACACAAACGCCAGCATCCGTGGTCCTAAAGGTACAGAAATACCGAGCTTGTGGAACGAAATACGCCATGTATCTGGGTTCGTCACCTACTAGACCCCCTAGAGGAGACACCAATCTTAGAGTCTGGGGTTACCCGGATTCCACCCGAGTATAAAGTACGGTCGACAATAATCCAGAACTCAACAACACTTATTTCAACGTATAGTAATAAACACGATTTACTGAATCAATGTAGGTCTGGCAATCTCAGCATAGTTTCATTCTATACTACAACTATGTATCTAATGATGGAATTTCTTTGCCAAAGATCAAGTAGTTTGCGCTTGCTAAGTATCCATGAAGGCTCCCGAAGGCTTTATGGGTCTACTACTTAACAAGAAAACTAACATAAGGGAAACCCTCGCTACTTGCGACGGAAGCCTAATATTTTGTAGTATCTAGTACGTCCTAGCACGTCTCTTATCTACGTCATCACTCTACTATTCTCCCTCGGACGTTCCGGGATGCAAAATTTTCGAACCAAAACAACGCGGGAGATCAAAAAATCTATCGGATCTGAATTACTAGCCCAGTGGTAAACACTTGTATTGACTATGAAGTTGGCAACATTATTCACAGTAGCATCGGTGGTTGTGGGTGCTGTACAAGGAATATATATCAGTGAAATTCCTGCTGAACCCACCGAATCGCCACACCTCGACAAAAGATACAAGGAAGTGGTGGTCAATCCAAAGTACAAAGAACAACAAGAAAAAGCCAAAAACGGAGCCACTACCACTACTGAAGAGGGTCCTAAGCCATGGGTTAGAACCATCTCATCTACCAAGGTTGAAATTGTTACTCCCACGGTGATTGCTAGTGTGACGTTCAACGCCAAACCCCCCAAGACCACCAACGGCTTGGAACCTTGGGTTTCATTGAATAAGGACGGGACCCCCAAAACCATTAAGCCAAAGATCAAAAATGGTATTATCGCCAATGGAAAACCCACGTACGGCACTTGGTTTGCCACTGCCACCACTGCCACCTACAATAAAGCACAATTGAAGGCGCACAACATGGCCGAAGACGAGATTTTCGAAGAAGTGATCCATATAGAAGAAGACGCCACCGAGCATGCACTCAACCCTTTGATCAGATGTACTCCCGACTACTACCATAAAAAGGGTATGGCCAAAGATACCAGCTCTGCGCCCTTCTGTTTCCCTCATGATAACCAAGTATTGAAGATGGACAAGACCCATTTTATTACGTGGTACTCCAACTTTTTCAAAACAGACGTAGAGAATGTCAAGATCCATTTGTCATATGTCAAGGAAAGTAGTATGCAGAAGGGCACCAAGAAGAAGAGATCGTCTGTACTTGAAAAAGGAGGTGTTCGTGACGGGGCCTCGTTTTACACCAGTGAGTGGATCCCTAAATCGAAGGGGTTCCTTCCACTTACCATCGACGAAGAGTGGTTCGGGGAGACGGATTTCTACAAGAAAATCATCATTTCTATTCAGCCCGATAATATCGACGAGAAAGACTTTGACCACTTGAAGAACTCCCTTGTGGTAGAAATCGCAAAGGGTGCCAAGGTTAATAAGGAAACGATGGTGGACTTAAAGAAGTTGGAGGAAAAGTACAATAATCAGCATCTCAACATCGAAATCGACGAAGGGATCGACTACGAAAAGTACTACATTATCATCGGTATGCCCACTGCGGTGATGGTAGCTGCTGCCTTCATGTACGCGTTCGTCTACTTCAATAAAAGATACATTGATTTGAGCCACCTCAAAAAGAGAAAGTACGCCAGAGACAAGACCACCAGAAAAAAGTTGTTTTTTAAGAGCAAGAGACTGGAGTACCAGCATTTACCTCAGTTCAATAACGATATAGAGTTGACAAAGAACGATTAAATTAGTGAGCAACAATCGCAAACATAAATAGTCCTATACATAGTTAGTTGTAGCAGCTTAAATATAACGAATCATCACCTTAGATTACACTATTAGACCTGGTTAGCACTTGTGTCAGTATGCACAAGTTGTCCTGCATATGATCTCAGCGCTGATAACTGCAGCGGTGCCAAAGTTGAAAGATTATACTGAATCAGCTATTGATTCCTCTTATAATATTCTAAATTTGTATCCCTGATAGTACAAATCGCCCTAGAGCCTTCCCCAAAACATTGTTTTAATAATCATGTCGTTTGCATTTACCGACTGGAGTCAAGGCTGGATCCTTACCCTCACATCGCTGTTGCTCTGCGTATTGGGATGCAGTGTCATATACTTGGACGACATCTACTACCTAGTAGTGCCAAAGTTCATAACTTCAAGGTACCAGTTCCGCCTACAGGAAAATTATACCCTTTTGAATGGATCCTTGGCGTTCAGTTCGGGCTGCTTGCTATTCACATCGTTGTACAGGCTCTTGCCAGCAGCCTTGAATTACATTCAAAGTTCCGTTCCTGATGATACCAAAGCCACTTCAAGATCTGAAAGGCGCAATAGTATTGATCTCATGGTATCTTATATCTTTGGAGTCGTGATTTGTATTTCACTCAACGGATTATTACATGTTCTAACCAGTGAATCGGTGGTTCACTGCAACCACGGTGGTCACGATGCTGATATTGAGCACGCCAAAAAGATAAATGGCTCCGATAAATACGGTTCCACAAGCTCGTCATCTCTGGAATACGCTGGCAACGGCCATGTTCACGATCATTCACATGTTCATTCACATGGACTTTCGCACGGACATTCACACCAGCACTCAGCCCCCAGGCCGCATCTGCACCAACACTCTCACTCACGTCCAGCCGAAGACGACCAACAAGATGAAGACTCACCATTGAACGGTGCGAAAATAAGCCGCAAAAAATCTCTTTTGCACTATATCATACCGGCCAAAGAGGATTCTATAGGTGAGTGCAAGGGTTACTCGTCGGCCGAATTGTGTCTTCACAATAACAGCACTACTGATGACTCCTTAAAACTACATTTTTGCGAAATTCCTGCCCTTCCTGCTCATGTTGACGAAATAACAGAACCAGAATTGTCTGCCGTGGACCCACCGGAAGCAAGCCACCTGACACACCAGCACTCACACCACCACCACCTTGCGCGTGGGGACCATAGTATGCATTCTATGGACCATCACCATCACGTCAACTCGCCTGTGTCAAGACTTTTGTTGATCGGAGTTCAGACCACCCTCGCTATCACTCTACACAAATTACCTGAAGGGTTTGTAACATATATCACTTCGGAAACCAACCCTGGACTCGGTGTTTCGATATTCTTGAGCTTGCTATTTCACAACTTCACCGAAGGCTTCTCAATGTGTTTACCACTCTATTACTCGTTCTCTTCAAGTGCTTCTAAACGGTACGCCAAACTAAAGGCCTTGTCAATTAGTGCATTACTTGGAGGAATGGCTCAACCGCTAGGTGCGTTATTGGGACTATTCTTTCTCAGAGCTAATAATGCTCATGCAGGTGACGAAATAATTGGGTTGGACAGATTGAACTGGGTGTTTGGGGTCACAATGGCTGTCACCGCCGGCTTTCTTTCGGTTATCGGCCTTACTATGTATGGGTCGGCGGTATCTTTTGGTGGCTCGCTGAACTTTGTTCTCCTTTGGTGTGTAACTGGTATGTCTGTGATTGGTCTTTCCAGTGTTATTTCAGCTGGTGATTAAATACCCACTTATAAAGTAATTATTTTGCAGCTATTTAGTTGGCGTATATCGTATCCTGAGCGCGTAATTTATAGCCCGGTACTAGAAAAAGAAACGTTTCTTGATATCGGGCGCACGACCCATCCAGGAGTGTTGCCAACATTTGCTCCTCGAATGAGGTAGTAGCAACTACTATTACTTCAAACGCTTATCTTATTTGTTCAATACATCAGTCGAGTTACTCCTCTATACATCGGAGAATCCTAGATACATTACGCTGTTTATTATATGTTGATATATACAATATTGACTTAACCAGGACAAACCTCACAAAAACGTTTACAATCAAAAACACCTCACGTTGATTTCCGTATTACTGATATAGCACCGCCATTCACTACAAATATTCGATATGATGGCCCACGAAATACCTAAAGCAATACATCAGGCACAGTTCAAAGCTCCGCCCGTCCACAACCAACAAATTAAACCTCCTAAGTCAGAGAAGTCGGTCAAATTACATGACTCAGAAAGAAGGTTACCGAACGGAAAAAAAGTGGATTTTGGTAAAGCATCATCCAAGGAGGCCAAAACTTCAACACTGAAGAAGAATTCCAAAAAGAATAACAATACGTCTTCTTCTGCCAAACCAAAGAAAGGCAAGAACGGTTCTGCTTCTCTTCCTAACGGGGAAAAACCAAACTTTTTTAATGATAAGAAAGAACCCAGAAAATCAAAGAATACAAAGGAAAAGAAACCTGCTCCAGAAGAGACATATGCCGGCTCATCGTTCCATTCGTCTCCAGCAGCTTTGGCCTTGCCTAAACCTTCGTTCAAAACTTCGCCCAAACAGGCCAATACAGTCTCGAGCGATGAGCTTAATGGGTCTTTAAACTCTTCCAGCTCATCCTCTTCGCCTTCTTTAAACGTAGCTCATGCCCCACCTCAACACCCAGTCACAGCTTACCCTCCGGGAAGTATTGTTCCTCCAAATGGTATGATGTATCCTCCTCACCCTCATTTAGCCAATAAGTTTATTCAACCAGGGTTTTCCTACAATTATTCACCTCAAGGATATATTCAATACCAATATCCAGTTGGAATGCCTCCACACTATGGCCAGATTCCCCATCAGCAACCTGGTCAAATCCCACCGGGCCCTCACCCTCGATCCAACAATATTGTCACTCACTACCAACAATCGTTACCCAACACCTTTCCAGGACACGGACTTCCTAACCCTCCACCACAGGAAAACATGGGTCAAAAAATCACATTTAATGACTTGTTAGGCTCAACTAAGAGCTAAAATGTTGGATCCATACTAGATTGTTTTAATATTTTTTTTTATTAGTTCTTTTGCTATTCTACCTGTTACTTTCCACTTGCGGTTTGATTTTAAGGATGTATTATTGAGTGCAGGGTTGCACTCAAACGGTCTACTAATGGAAGGATTTACTACCTGTTTATGATTTTTCCTCGACATTTTTTTATTCAAATGTGATTCACTACTTCACGCCTCAGTTCCTCCAAATTTGATTCGACTGGTTTGATCAAAGAATTGGTTTACTGTTCGGTTGTTTAGTGCAGTTCCATTCACACTTCTATCCAAGCGCATCACTTATGTCTGTTACGATTTCTTGTTTGGCTTCAGTTCGGTTATAACGCAACTTTCACGTATTCTTATTCTACTGTTCAGTAGACAGACTGCAAATACGCTTATTTTGGCCCAGTCACCTCAGATTATACCAGAGAAACCATAGAAGCTTTCACAATCTACATGTGTACTACAATCGTGCAACTTTACAAATTATCTGACCCTTAGATTCAGTGATAATATTTTTCCAGTATCACCAATTGATCTCCTTATGAGATATTACAGATGTCATAGATGCCATCAGATAACACTTTTACGTTTCATTTAGCCTGAAAAGAAAAATGCCAAGGGCTCCACTCATCAACATCAGACAATCCTCTCTTCATTACCATCCATCTAATTTTAGCTTTTCTGAGCTATTTTTTTTTCTTGCTAGAATAATGCCTAAAGCACTAATATAGCAAGATTTTTTTTAAGAGCCATGAAATACACAAATTAGATAAAATTCTAGAATTATGAGCGCGCAGCCACAGTAACTCGAACAAAATAAGCCTTCCGTCAAGCCAGTGTGTATCAGCAGATCGGCGCATTAACGCTGCTTATCGATGAAATTGACAGTCCATATGTCCGAAATAGAGCACTTTAGTAGAAGAAATCCGTAGCCAATGGTAGGAAAGATTGGCTCACTCGGAAGACCCTGTAATTCTTTCGCTCTAACTTCAAATTTTTAAACAGGAATTCGGTGACAAAGCCGCTTTATTATGTCACGATTTTGCCCGTTTTTGATCTCTGAGTGAAAATATATTTGGTTTCAAATCAATAGATACTTTCTTCTTAGAGTGATAGTTAACAGTGACAGTCAGCGAGTGATATACTTTATGTTGCTCGATAAATCTTACAACTAAAACTATATCACACAAACCGTTTTTTGGCTGAGATACGCCACTGTTTTGAAGATAATAGCTAAAATGAAGGGCAAGGAAATCAGGATTGCCGCCCTTCTCTTTTTGGACACGGTATTCTTCCTCCTCGAGGCCATTATTGGTTACTCCGTTCACTCTTTGGCCTTGGTGGCCGACTCGTTCCATATGTTGAACGATATCATCTCGTTGGTGATTGCCTTCTGGGCTGTCAGAGTCAAGAACGCCAAACCTGCTGATGGAAAATATACATACGGATGGCAGAGAGCAGAAATTTTGGGTGCGTTGATTAATGCTGTGTTCCTTTTGGCTCTTTGTTTCACCATCATCATCGAAGCCATCCAAAGATTCTTTGAGCCTGCTGAAATCAGCTCGCCTAAATTGGTCTTGGTGGTTGGTGTTGCTGGTTTAATCAGTAATGGTGTGGGCTTGGTATTATTCCATGAACACGGTCATTCGCACGGAGGCGGCTCGAGCCACGGACACGAACATGGCCACAGTCATGGTGATGAAGAAGCCCAGAATGATGCTGCCGACCAATCAGGATTATATGGTTCTAACCATGCATCTGGCTCCTCTTCCAATGTAAAGGACTTTCTTCCTGGTAATGTTGTTGCACAATACCTGGACGAAAGCAGTCCTTTAATCTACAAGAACAACCACTCCCACGGTGGATCTGTTGACAAAGCCAAGCCAGAAAAGAAAAAGTCCATGAATATGGAAGGTGTGTTCTTACATGTTTTGGGTGATGCCTTGGGAAACGTTGGAGTCATTGTAACAGCCTTGTTCATCTGGAAAACTGACTATTCGTGGAAGTACTTGACGGATCCTCTTGTTTCCTTGGTTATTACCGTTATTATCTTTTCGTCTGCATTGCCATTGTGTCGTAAATCTTCCAAAATTTTGCTTCAAGCCACTCCTCCCAACATCAATACCGGTAAAATCATCGATAGTATCTTGAAATTACAATTGGTCAAGTCCGTACACGATTTCCATGTGTGGAATCTTAACGAGGACATTTTGATTGCATCCCTTCACTTGGAAATCGAAAATTCAGATCCTCAAAACCTTGCCCATTTTGATTCAGGCAGCTTCTTAAGAGTGGTTGGTGAGGTGAGGGAAGTGTTGCACAAATTCGGCATTCACTCTGCAACCATCCAACCAGAAATCACAGAACTTGACGCTGACAGAGCCGTGGCAAAGAAGGCTAGTGCCTATGGACAGTCGAGCAAATTGAACTGTGTGGTTGATAACTACTCAAATTGTGACACCGACCAATGTCAATAAACTAATTAATACTTTTGTCGGGCATATGTACTACTGTTTCTTTACTCTGAAAAGTGAATTGTGACAATTCCCGTAGACAAATTACATACACTTATTTATACAACTTGATAATAATCTATGAACTAGTAAACTTTGGTAAAATCTCGAGCACCTGTCTCTATTGAAGCTTAGAGCTCTTGACACATAATCTAGCTGGTGCTGGGTTCTACACTGTATGCCTACAGCTTGCCAGTCACCAACTCGCACTTACACTGTCATCGAAATTTCCACTTGACCTGTGACTTGAGCTTTGCCTGGATGCATATCTTCTCAAAGAAAGCCTGCTCGCAGACCTAGTGGTTTCACTAAAGTCCATCGAATCATGCGTTTTGAGAGATGCGTTGCTGCTTCTATCGAATACTTCTGGCAGCTTGGAGCTTGATCCGATTGTTAAATTTTTCAAGAACAGAAATCTGGATCTCCTGCTTTCTGAAGATGATGCTGAGCTTGAACGGCTTAAACTGTCAGTACTTGTTCCTTGACAGTATTGAGAATTTTGAGGCAATACGGATGCGTTTTTTGTAAAGGGTGGCACGTCGATTGAGCCTTGGCCAAAATCAAACTCATCAAGATTTAATAACGACCTTGACAATTCACTTCTGTAGGATCTCAAGCATAAGGGAGAATGACGTGAATCAAGATTGAGGTGTTGGGTTTGATGGTGTGTGGCTGGCGAAGATGAATGCTTTATTTCCGCTTGGGTTCTTTGAATCATTATCAAATCTAGAGCCCAGGCTATAAATGTTTGGAATGTGGCTTGGTCATATGTTGGCGAAGATCTGTTAAGGTCCATAACAGTGTTTATGAGGCTCTGCTCAAACGTATAATAGTCTTCTTGTTCTAGTATATCGGCTTGGAGCGTAACATTAGTGAAGCTTTGTACCAAGTCTTTGGGTATGGGCTTCTCGCTATCCAAACAATTGATAATTACCGTTATCAATGCAAGCAACACCAATATCTGGTATCTTGATTTGATTGGCTCAAATCCATCGCTGGCCAATTTCTTGACATCGGATATACTCATGGGTCTGGGATTTACCTCCGACTGTGGTGTCACTGCTGCTTTAAGCTCATATTGGTATATTTTGGAAGCTACTCTTTGCTGGAAATTTGCAATATTTGGCAAATAAACCAAAGAGTATTTTGCAGCCGTTTTGTTTGCGGCTATGACTGCGTCAGCTGTAGTACAATACGGGCAATGGTTGGCTGGTCCGACTGAAGATACCGAAAAGGTGTATCTATTATCACTAGTGGGGTCAATGCTACAGTCGTTAGACCTAGAATCCCGGTTTATTTCAAGAATATTGAGATCTTGCCAGGTGGTTTTGATACCTCTGATTTGTATATTTGAAAAGGACAGCATCAAGTATTGTTGGTGCCTATTGTGAGCTTCACTGTGCGCTCTGGCGCTCTGGTGGCTATTTATATGTTCATCTACAATATATATATATCCTACTGTTCGGTTATGCACAGAACCGGCTTTATGGCGAATGAGGAAGCAGCCAAGCTACAATAAAATGCGCCTGGAATTTAATTCACTGTCAAAAAATACTTGACTTATTTTTAGTTTGGGAGCGAATCTGACGACGTTACATCAAGTTGCAGCTAGAGATGCTATGTCTAGAAAAACAGCGTAGAATATCCGTGTTCTTTGGTACTTGTTCGGTGACGTGAGAGACAAAGTATTGGCCGATTGTCCATCGATACATCCTACGAGTTAGGTTGGACATGCCAGAGATTGGACTTGCAGTTGCACCGCAACGTCATGCCAAGGCACGGCTTTCTACTGTAACATCAAAATGCACCTGGTTTTGTATCTAGATGAATAAAAGAAATTAAGATTTCATACTCAACGTGAGCACTCACACACTAGTTCAAGTGTTTGTGAGGAGTATTGCCAGTATGGGGGGCTGAGATCACAAATGTCATGACAATCGACCTGGTGAAGAGATTCAGTTATTTCCGGGCAGCTGGATACACGACGCGAGATGAATTGCGCGTGCAAAGCCATGATTTTGCGTAGCTGGCCGCAGCATCGAGAGTCCATCTCTTATTCTTCCCCACATAGAACGACGAATGTCTAAATTTGCTGACGCCATACGTTATATAGGAAAAAAACCCGAAAGTTAAATCTGTTAACACCTAGAACACTATATAGATTAGTGGCGCTGCTACCTTTATGTCAAGCGGCAGGGATGAAAGACTTAGCTCTATACCATAAATAGCTTACAAGATGTCTCAGGTCAGCTTGTCTGGTTCTTTGTGCTCGCGAATTACAAAGTATCTAAATATAGACCGACTATCTTGAAACTAGGTTGTATTTCCGTACTATTATTACTATGCTGGCCATATAATAGCCGTTATTGTTCCTCACATAATAGGGGCATCATTCCTCACGTCACGAAGAAACATAGAGCTTCACGAAAATCAACAAGTATCGACTGTTTGATTGATTTTCGGTAAACCACAAAATCACTTTTCCAGTGATTGCTCAGTGCACGGTGCTATGAGAAACACTAGGGTTCAACACTGAATCCCGTTTTGAAAATGCGTGTTTTCCAGAAACAAGGCCTTTCTTTATAAACGAGAGTTTGGATTTCTTCTTCTGCAACTTTTTGTCAGAGTGGAGTTCTGGCACTTCATCAAACGCGTTCAAGTAGGTGTACGAATCGTCTTTTAGTTCGTCAGAAGAGTTTTCGTAAACAGACATGCGGTTAGCTATTCGGTTGGTTCTGCTTTGACTATTAGGATCAGTTATGGTTGTTTCAGATATGTTATCAGCTTCATCCACATCGATTACCCTACTTGATGTATCGGCCCTTTTGAACCTTTCCACTTCTTCATCGAGTGAAGATGTATCATAGTCTAATTCGCTGGGTGAGTATAGCAGTAATCTGGAGGACTTGACTGATGTCTCGCTGTAATTCGACCTGGTATCTCTGGTCATTGAATTTTCACGTTTATGACGGGTAAAAGCACTGCTGTCAGTGAATGACCTCGATCCTTTAAGCATATTTGAAAGCCTTCCCGGCTTTTGGGATTGTGCGCGTTGCAGTTGTTCAGTTACAGGCAATTCGACGTCTGGGTCGAACGAATTTTGCACCAAATAGCTCAAAAGTTCGGATAAAAATGCATTGAAATCCAACTGCTCTTCAAACAAAAGCGCACTTCCAAACACTTCACTTTTGTATTCAATTAAGGTCAAAATTAGGGCTTCACCAAAAATCTTGTAACTGTGCAAATCTAAACCGTATACTCTTGCGTTGAGTTTGGTCGTATAGTTGAGAAGAATATCAGGAACCAGCCTGTTATATTCGATACAGTTGATCATTATGGCAATTATTTGGAGAAGTTGTGTTACTTGGTAGTTTATCTCTATTGCTTTGAATTTCAACGGATTCAACGTGGTCAAATCAAATAACTCCAACCGTTGTGACGTTGAGTTATACTGCGACTTTCCCTCACTGAACTCTATCTCGGTTAGCATGATTTTGGTGCACAATTTGGATTGAAAAAGACGAAGGTTGGCGAGATTGTACAGAAGTGAGGGGTAATAGTTGGATGGTGGTGTTGCTGCTTGTGTTTGAGAGGTGGGAGCCACGGCGTTTTTCTTTTTCTGACTTACTGCCGAGGCGCTTGTTGCTGCAGTTGAGCTGGATTTTGCGGTCACTGAGGTGGATGTAGATGCAATTGACGAGGCGGTGCTTAATGATTGAAATGAGGCGCGTCTGTTTGCTGACGGCGGGACTTTGGCAGTACCATTGTGCGAGTGTGATTGAGGTTGCGATGTTGGAGGTGATACGCTTATGATATCAAGCGATTTCCATAGGTTGTTGATGTTTCTGATCTGGGTCTGGGAAAAATGAAATGAAGGTAGATCCTTTGCAGGTTGGCCAAGCTCAGCCATAGTTGTAATGAATGTAGGTGTCTAATTACTTGTCGGCTACTTTACAGCCTTTCAAGTTCAACTATGAAGGTGAAAAATCCACGATATTTGCCAATATATATAGACCAATAATTTGCGGACGTATCTTGCAGAACGAGGCAGAAGGAAAAGGAGTTTAATAAATAGGACAAGATTGATGTGAGCAGGTTCAAGCAAGTTGTAAAAAAATATATCGGAAAATAATTGAAACTTGGGTGAGATACTTATGTGAGAGAAGCAGGGTGAGATATCGCGGTGACGATGGTTGCACCATGTACGTTTATTTTTCAACCAGAAGGAGAGGTCAAACGGTGCTAACTTGGGGTTAAATACGGGAAAACAATAACTATGCCAGTATTGCAATTGGAGTACAGAGCCCAAATCACAATATTGCCTAAACAGCATAATTGTATACGTCCTAAAATTTTCTCGATTGTTCCTCTAAATTAGAAGCAATATCTACCGAAGCGCTAAAGTAGACGCGACTTTATTTTGCAAGTGCGCTCCTATATCAAGAAAATTTCCTCTTTATAATACAATAGGTGAAACGTAGGGTTCCCAATTATTGTTTTCTTAGTGAAGCAAGTTTGTGACAGGAATGCTCTTGTGTTTAGAGTTCGCAACCTGTTAGGTCTATTATTATACTAGAGTCATCACGAGCAATTGAATACAATTCAAGTCAAAATTCTCGGAATGTAGGGTCCAATACTGGTGACGAATGTATTCTACATACTAATTGATGCGACTGTCTCGAATTCGCACTACTGAAGACGGCGAATTTCCCCTGACCACCGAGGTGGCCTGCGTGGTCGTTGCCTGCAACTTAGATGAATTAAACCAATAAAATCGTTCCCTAGATTTCTTCACCCAGAATATTATTAATGTAGACCTTTTTTTTTTTTACCTCAATCTGGAGTCGCGCTTCAGTGTATGCTCGAAATATGAACGTAGTGCAGACACTGCAGCAGGATTGAACCCCTTCGCAAGAAGTTGACCAGTTTCATGATTCGTCCTAATTCCAATAGTTTCTCTCCCGTTTCATAAATCGAAGACCCGAAAAAGTGGAGTGATGATAGAACTTAATAATATCGTGGACTGCACTGGAAACAACTGGGCAACCCGAGACATATTCTCCGCAACTCTGTCCTAAGCCTTGACTGGGCATGCGGGTGATTACTCCAACAATATCCGTATTCGCCTAATTAAAATTGGCGGCGCGCGTATTACTACATAGGGAAACCACATTGAATTGTGGTCTCGATCTACATTGGGCAGTGCATAGTTTTAAAGTACAGTATTTACGAGAAGCGGCTTTGCTTAGTATCCAGGCGATATACGTGCAGCATCGGCTATATACAAGTGCGTATCGGCGAGGTATGTTCACATGACTTCAGTGTTGCACTATGGGTAAAACTTTAATTAACAATAGATGCCAATTTATCGTCTCATTTCTCAATGCAAGCCGCTAAAGGGCTCAACAAATGCCTTGTTTCCTCATTTCATTTCACACAAACCTTTAAGTTTACTCAATTGGTAATTGTATACTCTAAAAGAAGGCAATGAAACTCATCGCTTCGGGCGATGCACTCTACTGTCTATTCTTCTCAACTCCACATAAACGTAGCGAGTTGCGGAAACAATCAAAACTGCCTTTAATGATGACTCTTCTAATCTTTGTTTCTCAATAATTTTTCATTTTTTGCTCAGGTATATACTCGAAATATGTATGGTACAAAAAAATAATCATAGTCAAGCTGAACTTCACAAATTAATCATTGGTATACTGACCTGTCAAGCTAATTTCAATTTCAAAACTAGGTTCTCCTCCCTCTCTGTTTCTATCCCCTTATCAACAATGCCATCCAAAAGTATGGGTTTCAAATAATATACAAAATAAAAAGAGAGAAGGAATTGAATTTGATGTCGATGATAAATCAACAATCTTCCTCATTTGAAACACACGTTGACTTTTAGTGGACACTATTAATTAAGAGAGCCACAAACTCTTCTGCGTTAGTTCTTTCTAGTAGCCGAAGGAAATTCATTTTCATTCGACCTTAATTTTGCAGTTACCAAGCAATTAATTGTGGAGTATTGATCAACTCGACCTTGAATGTTAAAAATCACAAGAAGTTTTCAAATCTTACTTGTAAAAAAACTTCTTTGCCATGAAATTAAAAACACCGAAATATATATAGCCTTCGAACATGTCAACACAACATTTGGCCTGAAAAAGGAATTCCGCCTGTATTAAGTCATAATTGCCGTGAAAAATTTAAATCGTCAAATCCTACCTCCGGGGTACGATTGTTGCAGTAATCAAGCAAAGACGTCGTATGGACAGCCTTTAACCTGGTACTTGTTACCTTTTCTAGCAGTGTGCATCGATCTGGTGTCAACAGATTTTCTGGTTGATCTTCTGGACGAAGACAAGAAGGAAAATCCGGAGAAAGTAGAACTTCTAGATTCGGCAGAGTGAATCGATGCCACATCGCTTTGCATTGTAGATCTTCTGTAGCTGCGAGAGTAGGTTGAAGCATTGGAAGATGCTACGGTACTCTTGGACGACGATGATGAGAACAACGACGAGAGTCTCTTTCTAAGAGATTTTCTCTTTGGTGGGTCAATATTCATTGATTTGTATTTCATGGCAGCAATTTCCTGATTAGAAATATTTGGTTCCATGTGACTTCTCGAGCTCATGGAATTTAATCTCTTTGCCGTACTAGTCTTACGCTTAACAGCCGATGGAACAGTTCCGGGACCAAACGAGTTCAACATATCAAAGCAATCTTCGTCGCTGGATGCAAGTGAGTTAGAACTGTTGTAGGCATTGCCAGGGCTAGGCAACGAGACGACTGACGTCATGGCAGCAGGCATAGTAGGGGGTTTGACGAAGACATTCTCAGCTTGGTTGAAGCCAAGAGTCTCGATCTCCTTCTTCAATACAAACGAACTTCTCATGAAACCAAGAGAAGCTCTGTTTTGACATGTTTGTGACTTATTTGAACCTACGAGGAGAGAGGCAGCTGAGGTGCTGTGGGTATTAGTAAATGCAGATTTGAGCTGTTTTGGTTGGGTAGTTGGCTCAGATAATGGGCTAATAGAGCTGATTTCACTACTCTGGGAATACTGGGATGTTTGTCTGTTTTCCATCTGGAACTTGTTAAGGACTGGAGAATCGACTCCAGAACTAATAGATGATCTGTAGCCACTGTTGTGCAAAGATAAAGTTGAGATACCAGAACTAACCTCATCTGTGGACGATCTATCGTTGACGCTTTCTTCTCCGTAGTTCGAAGAAGCATTGTCATCAACGTCGCTGTCATACTTGGACGACTTTTCATCAAAGTCAGTGGCTTCCAGGATTGGTGCCAATCCTCTGAGACCAAAGCTGTTGCATTCAAGCTGAGGTCTTTGCACAGGGATCGATGGAAGTTCCTTTTTCTCCAAATCTATTGGTTTAGCCTCGATACTTTCCTGAAAGTAAGGATTCACATCAATTTCTTTGGAGGCGGAACTGTCTTGTTCATAGGCTTCAGAGGATTCAGTCGAAGAAATCAGAATAGACTGGGTTCTTCTGTGTCTTCTTCTGGGGTCAAATTTAGGTTGATACTTTACTTCTTCATCATCTTCTTCTTCAACTTCTTCTTCAGATGAGGTGTCAGCAACAACGTTATATTGTCTTTCTTGTATCTTCCTGAGCAACGACGGAGGCTCATCTGCCTGAGAAACAACTGTGTTTGGCTCTTGCAATGTTTTAGCAGGGCTCTGGCTAGCAGAAGCAAGTTGGATGGTACTGTAGCTAGTATCGTCCACTGCTTCGGTGGCTTGCTCTCTCATAGGAGACTTGACAGGATAGTCAATTTCATCGTTGATTGAAGAAGCACTTGAAGACACTGGAGAGCGGCCCAATCTCTTGTTCTTCCTTGGATCAAATGGAGTTGCTGGTGGAGTGCTGAAGACCGAAGGAACACCGGAAGACAAGAGCGAAGATAATGATGCTGACATGTTGGATGAAGTGGAGACTGGAGTATGGATCTTTTGGAAGGTAGTATTGGTAGGAATCTTCACGGAAATTGGCTCTGTTTTATCTTGTTCATTTCTTCTGAATCCTCTGTACTTTTCGTTGCTCTTCAAAGTAAACTGAATAGTATTGGCTCTTTCCAATTCGGTTGGAGCGGCTGGAGCAGCACGAGCAACTGGATTAGTAGCAGCTTGAGCAGCTTCAGCAACTCTAGGAGATACTGGAATCATACGAGGAGGAACGTCATCATCGTTCTGTTCTTCCTCTTGTGGTTCTTCTTGTGGTTCTTCTTCTGGTTTCTTGATGTTTAATGGCTCGACGTCGCTAACTTCTTCGGATTCGGATTCTCCGTTTCCTTCATTACTGAAGGTAGAACCAACTTCGTATTCACTTCCATCGTCAACACTAGCCAACAACGAATTAGCCATGTAAATGTAAACCTTGATCCAGACCATTTCCAATTGGTTGTCAAACTTACCATTACCCAACCATTGCTTGAAAGTCTGTATCAAAGCAAGACCCATCTGTTCCAAATATGATACCGATGCACTCGCAAATTGATTGTGTTCACGAACAAAGTGATAGATAAACTCATCCATAGTCTGAGCATCATCAATGTACGAAATGACAAAGCTCAACATGTCACCAAACAATTGGCAGTGTGTTTGAATAGAGTCGCCATTGGTGAATACGGATTTCAATTCTGGGTTTGCGGCCAACAAGTTGGAGAACAACCTAGGCATGAATTGATCCTTATGATATTTGTTATTTGCTTGCAATAAAGACCACGAGGACTTTATCCGAACAAGCTCATCTTGGCTTAAGCTTAACTGTTCAGTCATCTTATTATAAAACTGATAACGAGCTATTTCTAAAATGCTTTATTAACAATTCTGTTTGAAACTGTTAGACGAACAGAATGAGGAATCCCTCGTTTCCTTATATATGTATTTGTTTATTTGCAATCCTAGTCATACTTTCCCCATCCTAGTAATGATTCCCCAGTGTAGAAATCATCAATAACTGGAATTTCCTAATTCAGTATCAGGGTTAAATGGGCGTCCGCTACAATTGGTGTCAAATTGATTTTAGGTCCCCTTGCCAATTAGGGTGCCTAATTAGGCAATTAGCTTCCTTTCCCAATAAGGCAATGATAGCAATTTGCCGGCGCACGTCAGTGTTCCAACAATCCTTTAACTTGTGCAGGCACCCTCGCGAATTTCCTGATGCGGAAGTGAGGAGGTGCGTCTCTGAGGAGTTTAGACAACTGTGCAGGATGGAATTAAGTCATGGAAGGAATGCAATTGGGTGTTCTCCACATGCTTTTTCTTCGGGGTCTTTGTTGTTTGGGTTCGGAACCTACTCCAGACACAACGTGCTTATACCATACACTCGAGCAACGTTGTCTACATGTATTCTTAAAGTATAATACAGTTTATTATCTATCTATTTAAAATACCTGAACATCGTCAGCTCTCACTTTCGACTTTCACTCTTTTCGTCTGACAAGGCTGAGTTTCTTGTGTGTTGTCTTCGACTGCAGTTGCTGAAGATGAGCTCGAATCCACGGTGGAGGTTGATGCTGCGTCCTGAGCAGAATTGGACTCTTCACCGCCCACCCACGTTTCTGCTTTTACCAACTGCTCGTTGAACACATTCGTAAGCTTTGTTATCATATCCAAAGACTCCTTTGCGAAAACAAATATCTTATCGTTGGCTTGCGCTGAGGTCGAGTTAGATAACGCCGACTGGTGGATAGTCGAGGGTAACTTCAATATTATATCGCGGATGTTGGCTTTGAGATCGCTGTTCTCAGTCGATGCTTCCGTGCTGTCTGTCGAAGTTGGTGAGAGTCCTTCGGTAGAGAGTGACGAAGGTCTGAAGTTGGAAATTAAATGGATGATCTTCTTCACAGTAGTGGCGATTTCAGTCTTGGTTTGTTGAGCTTCTTGGCTAGGTACATCCAGACCTTCGGTCTGTATTTTATTGTCCGAACTGTAATCGTGCTTCTCTTGTTCGCCTTTCACTAGTTCTTCCTTCTCTTTTTCTTGCTCCTTCTTCTCACGCTGGTCTTTGATTGCTTGTTCACGGTCAGAAATCTTCTGCTGTAGGAAATTCACACTGTCATTGATATGGTTATTGGCCAAGTGTAATACATGCAAGCAAAACTGTAATCTCTTTTTGGTTTCGATCGAAACAGATTTCACATCTTCTCCATCTCTAGGCAACCTCCTTTTTTTAGAAGTGCCGGATCCCTGAGACTCGCTCTCTTTTCTCTTGGCAGCTTGATGTCTATTATTTAAGTTCAGCTCAATCTTGTTTACCACCGGCATGGCTGCTTTTTCTACGATTTCTGCAGCGTAGTTGAAAGGAGCATAGTTTCTCTTTGATGTTTCATAATACTTGAGGGCGTTTGTCACTATGGGATGTTTAGTAACCTGATTAACGTGGGTAACCAAAGGATGTTGATTTGTCAGAATCGAAGGAAGTCTGCCGTCTGACGGACCAGGCGATGAGCTGGCGGTCACAGACCCAGAACCTGGCGAGTTTGCGTTATTAGTAAGTTGAGTCAAGGCTTCAGCAGCAGTGACAAGATCGGCATCTCCGGGCCTCGAGTACTTGTGTTTGGGCGAGTCTTCAATAGAATATGCCGGCGTTGGTGTAGGCGATAATGAGCTGGATGAGTCTCTGGTATCTTTATTGACAGACATTGTTCGCAAATTCAGTATTCAATATTGGGAACAAGAGCTGGTCTGGGACGAAACGCCAACAGAGATATGTTGGTTTAGGTTTGTCTGTTGATGGTAGTAAACTCGAAATATGACTGGTCTCGCACTGTTACGTCAGAATTTCCACTTGTTTTAAGTTTACCTGTATCCAACCTTTGTAGCGGGTGCCTTTATTATATCTCAACACTGGTGTGTGTGATTGAAATCTAAGTCTTCACGTAACCTCCTCACTTCAGGCAGATCGCATGTGAGAAAATTGCAAAAAAAAAATACTGCTGTGTGCACGCCAGCCCTGTGGTTCCAGCGAGCGCAAGAGGGGGAAAATTGCCCCACGAACAGGTTTGGGCAGTGCATATGAAATCTAGCGATAATAATTAGATTCAATTCAGATACCACTGTGCCGTTGATCATTAACAGGAAAAGAGCTTTTGAGCCAAGCGGCCGTAGAGTACAATTGGGATAGTTCGTGCATATGGATACGAACTAATTCAATTAGCCCCACACTTGTTGACCTCATAACATGAGGCATACAAGACTAATCTATTATCGGGGTATAAAAGGTTATTAGCTACTGAGCTGGACATTCCAACAAAACCTGGCACAAATTCATAACCTGTGCTGTAATGTGTAACCGTGCCTAAGAGTTATCTAAGTGACATAGCCCGTCCGCTTTATCTAGTGCAAATGCTTCACTACGTGCCGGACCTGGAATCACTCACAGCGTGATTACTCTTACTTTTCGCGTGTGATTCTCCAAACCTCTTATCTTCGGAGTTTGGCAATTTGTTGGGTGCGACTTATTTAGTACGATACGATCTGGCATCACGAGTTCAGCTGGTGAAGGAATGGATATTTTCAACGCAAGATCGATCGCGCCAGTACCTTACGCATGATGCAATTAATCCGTGACTCGTAAATAATACTGTGATTTGGACGCGCCATGTGATACATACATAATACATAGATATATACAATCACATTACAGAAGTCTGGTCTTGAATCTGATTGGATTGACCATGAAAGCATAAGGCATGTTGGCTTGATGCGGAGCTTTCATCCTTTGCGGCTCTATCTTAATTTTACTGGTTACAAAAGTTTATAACAGTTATTTTTAAAAATGCAAATATACAAAGAACTAATAAACAGAACGTACTATGAACAGTAGATATGAGTTGCACAGGGCAATTTGAAAAACGCAAACTCGGTTTACTCCTTGGATGACTGAACATACTCAGTTGCCTTGGCCTTGACACGTGCAACCATCTGTTCGTCGCCCTTTTCTTCTTCGAACGATAACCACTTACTGAAGAAGAACTTGGCCTGCTTTCTGGACAACTTCTTGGACAAAACTCTTTCAAACAAGTCTTCAACCTTTTGTTTGGCGTTTTGCTTGATTTCTTGATCGATGTAGACATTCCACAAATCGATTCTCTTGGATGCATCTGCAATCAAACCTTCGAATAAGGATCTACCCTGCTCCGCGTCTCCCTTGGTGAACTCCATCTGAGCAAACTTCTTGACAACTTCGATGTGTTCCTTCTTAGGTAACACCTGTAGGGCCTTGGCCAATACTTCGTGCGCCTCGGAGTTCAATTTACGGTCCAATAATGATGAACCGTATTGGACCCAACTACTTGGGTACTTACCAAACTTCTTGCACATAACCTTGTACAATTCGTCGGCTTTTTCAAAGTTTTCTGACATGTTGTAGATGCCCACCAACTTTTGGTGCATCACAAACGGGTCCATGTATTGACACGAACGCTTGAAAGTGTCTTCAAGGGTGTCTTCTCCGCCAAAGGTATTTTCCAAGTTGAGCAATGCAATCCAGATATTCATTTTCTCCTGTTCTTCACGGTAGTTGATGGTCTTCAAGGCTCTTTCACCAATCTCACGGGCCTTGTCGACTTCACTCAACTGTAATTGAAACGACATGTAGTTCATCCACATAACAGACGAGTTGGGGTTACCGATCAAGAGTCTTTCGAAGTCGGATACCGACTGTGGAGCTCTGGTGCTCAAGTCAGCAGTCTTATCTTCGACGTGTTGGGTCTTCTTCTTTTTCTTTTTCTTGTCTTGAGTAAAGTCTTCTTCGTCTGAAGATGATTCATCGTCTTCGGCCTGGTCCAAGATAGAGGCAGTCCAGTCAAATCCATTGGTAGATAATCCTCCGACCGATAAAGACTTGGTCTCAGACTTGGTTTCTTCCTCCTCTTCTTCGTCGCTCGATGAGGATGCATCTTCCATGACTTCGTCTTCAGAATCTTCTTCTTCTTCGTCATCACTGTCTTCTTCGTCATTTTCCACCTCGGCTTCGTCGTCGACTTCCATATCATCAGCATTGGTGAAGTAAGATGCCTTCATACCCAATGATAATTGGTTTTTGGTAGTGTCGACTGACAAGACCTTGACCTTGACACGGTCACCTTCGTTGAATAAGGCACCTATGTCGGTGATTTCGTTGTCTGAGATTTGAGAGCGATGACACAACCCACTGACGTTGGCAGTGTTGTCCAAAGCAATGAAAACACCATACTCGGCCACCTTTCTGACCGAACCCTCAAAGATTTCTCCGACCTTCAAGTCTTCGATTACTCTCAGGGACTTTAGTTCGCCTTCAACTTCACTTGGCTTAAGAGTCATCAAGATTCTTCCTTCTCCCCTACACGAAACAATCTTTCCCAAGACTGGCTCATAAAGTTTGACAGATTTCTTCCAATCCTTAAGAGAAGCGTCTGAAATGTCGGTGGGCTTCACCAATGCATAAGTAGATCTACCCAACGAAACGTAAACACCGTTCTTGTTGATAGACTTGACAAATCCTCGAACAACATCACCACGGCTAAGATCCTGGTACGAATTGACCACCTTGTCACGCGATTCATCAGAATCATCCTCTTGGCTACGCAACGAGACGGCGATCTTGCCTTCGTCGTCAACGTCAATGACGGTGGCTACCACGATGTCATTGGTTTTGTAAGTATCAGCCAATTTGGCGGTGTAGCTTTCCAATGCATCAGTGATGAATGAAGAGGCAATGACGTTTTGGCCCAATTCTACTAAAAGAAGGTTTCCAAATATCTTCATCACTCTAGCAGGGTAGCTTTTTCCGATTTCAACTTCAGATGCAGACTTGAGTACATTTTCTCTAACATTCAACACGACCATGTTGTGCTCGGTATCAACATCGCCGACTCTGGCTCTGACAGCAGTTCCGACTGGAACGTATTTTTCAAGGGCTCTAATGGTTTTCACATCATCTGTGAAGTTCATGGCAGTAACTTTACCACTGATGGTAGGAGTAATCGAAGTATAGATAAACCCGTTGGAGATGTTACTGACGAAAGTGGTGATTTCTTCGCCTTGCTTGATATCAGAGATATTAACACCGGAGTATGGAACGTCGGGCGCGTTCAATTCCTTGTCTAATCTGGACAATTCTAAGATCAAACTTTTGTTGGACTTACGGTGAGTGATTGGCAAGAACTTGTGGTTCCTAGCATCGTGGTATCCAATGACCTTAACTTCCAATTCGGTTCCCTTAGGAAATTGGGTCAATGGTTGTTTGACGTTCTTGATTTCTTCAAACTGGTTGAATGATTGAGTGATATCAATTCTTCCTTGTAAGTTGTCACCAAGCTGAACATTCAATTGGGTGCTCTTCACAGATTTGACCACACATTTAGTGATTTTACCGGGGATGTAGTCACCAAAGGTCTTTGAAGTTCCGTCAATAGGATTAATAACCTTTTCACCGTTCAAAAAATCTGATTGCTGGTCTTCCAATGTTAACAAGAATCTTCTATTAGCATCGTCAGTTCTGATAACGTGGCAGGTGACTGACTGATTCTTGTAATATTTTTTGGACAAATCATCACTAGACAAATACTTGGCCAACACCAAACCGGTCAATTTGTTAGCAAACGATACAAACAATCCCATATTAGTAACAGACTTGATATAACCATATAATGGCTTGTCGTCGTTAGCCACCAATTGAATTTGCTCATAAGTTTCAGGAATGCTAGCGGTTTTAGAAGCTTCAATCAACGATTTCTTTGCGGTTGCAATCAAAGTCTTTGACTTTTGATCTCTTTCCAAAAGTAACACTTCAATCTTTTCACCGGCTTGTAACTTCTTGTACAAGGATCTGTTCTGTTCGAAGTTGCCGTCGGATAAATGACCGTCCAAGATCATGGCTCTAACAGAGCCGGCTTCTAATTCGATATAGATAACATCGTGTCTCTTCTCAACAATCGTAGCACTAGACAAAGTCTTTCCAAATTGGAATTGCGAGATAATGGTTTGTTGATCTTTGGTGAATTCCAACGATTGTTTCAAAGTAACCTTCATTCTTCTGGTGCTTTGGTCAATATCAATCACTCTGACATCAACAGTTTGACCAAGTTTAAGATAGTCCAGGACTTTTTCCACAAAAGTTTCGGAGATTTCTTCCTTTGACAAGTAAGCTTTGACGTTCCCAAAGAATGAAACAACCGCACCATTTGGCAAGAACTTTTCAACGGTACCAACCGTTCTGAATCCAAAAGAAGCTTTGTCGTATGAATCCAAGATTTGGTCTTCGTCCATTCCAACAATGGATTTTTTCAAGGTGGTCAAAACTCTCTTACCGTTTACATTCAAGACTCTACCTTTTACTTTGTTTCCAGGCTTGAACTTTCTTTCAGGGTAAACCAACTTGATATCGGCAATATGGTTGGAAGGAACGAATCCTTCGATATCTTCAGTTAATTTCACAATCATGCCTCCAGAATCTGGCAAGACCTTTACGATTTCAATACCATCAAATAAGGTACCCAATGGAATGTCCGAGTTATTCAAGTACTTCTTGTCAATGATTTTTGGATCACAAGTCAAAATAAGCAAGTTATCAACGGAATTGTAACCCAAAACTCTAGCTCTGTGTTTGGATCCTTCGTTGAAATTGACCTCTTCTGTGTTGATTTTGGAGTTGTGGATTTGTCCAAATAATGTACTCGAGCCGAATTTGAAAAATGTATAGTTGGAATCAGAGCCAACAACTTCAACTGATTCGAAAACATGACCAATTGGGAATGCTTCCAAACCGCTTTCTTGGGAATCAAGCGAAAGCGTATGAGGTAAATGTGATAAGATCAATTTCTTTATTCCTCCCGAAACGACTACCCCAATAACTCTAGCCTTGATGGAATTTCCAACAGTATAGTTGTGTTCCAATTTTTCCAATTCAAATTCATGCAAGTGGGATAAGCTCAATGTACCATCAATCAAACCAAACACTCTAGTAGTTAAACCGTTTTTGGTGATAGTCGACACAAGAGCATCCACTATAATACCTGGAAGAATGGAGTCGATAGATGAGATAGTAGCAATGCTGGCTTTTTTGGATGTGGATGGACTGGATACAGGTCTTAAGGTTATGGTTCTGGATGATGGGGTATTCACAATCGATGCTAACAATACACTGCCAGGTTTTAAGAGGGTCGCATCAACGTCCTTGGTAGCAGATATTTCTCTGTTGGACATGAATCCCGAGTATCCTTCTCTACCGGTCAGTAAGATTAAACCGTGGTCTTCGACAGATTTCACAGAGCATTGAAGAATATTACCTTGAATTATATCTTCAGTTTCCAACGCACTGTTGACTTCTTGTGGTTCGATGGTGAGTTGGATTCTCTTCTTGCTGGGATCATTGGACTCAATCACTTTAGCTCTTAGCCACTGTCCTACTTTAAACAATTTGTTTAAATTTGGAAGGTGTGGCTTGCTCTTGAGAGTAGCAGTTTTGATCTTTTCACTGTCTTCGTCTTCAGATTCAGATTCACTGTCAGATTCACTGTCAGATTGTTCAATTTCTTCAACAATCTTCGTGATTTCTTCACTGATCGATGTGATAGGTATGGTTCCGAACAAGTTATCTCCGATACTTATAGCTATATCCATTCTGTTAATGGTGATGATCTGACCCAAGAGAGTGGTACCAGGAACCAAATTCTTGTAGTTGAACAGCTCGATAGAAACAACATCTTCCTTAGGTTCACCGTCCACGCCGGCTTTGGTCTTCTTGTATCTCTTGTTGGGCTGGGTTTTTTTGACACTATTAGATCTCTTCACAGAAGTATTGGACCCAGCGGTTTCGAACAAGACGTCCTTGGTGACTTCATTCGAAACTTCCTTCACTTCCAAGGGCGTCAAAGCAGAAGATCCACCTCTTGGAAAAGCGACTTCACTGCTGCTTATTACAGATTTCGAGTCAGCCATCTTTAGTCGTCGGTACAGTTCAACTTTGTTCACCTCAACCTTTTTTTTTTAGCTACCTCATCGTGCCTAATTTTTCACAGCTAAAGTCCGCCGCATGGCGTCACGTGCGCGATGAGATGTCCCCTGTACAATACATACTATACTAAAATACAGCCAGAGAACGTCTGAGCACTCATATAAAAACATCGGAGTATGTTACATCACCTAGATTAACCAGGCTTCGTCAATTGGCTATATACAGAATTTGAGCTAGGTGAGACACCATCTCTTGAGCCGGAGATGTCCATAAGACTTGCATGGACAGGGTTCTTCAATAATTGACTCCGAAGACTTCTACACATTATAGCAGCAATGGTTTCACTTAGTTCGCACACTTGAATTGACTTTGCCGCGCGGGTAGTAGTCAATGTCGGCTCACCAATGGATCGACTAGTAGCCATTATGTTTCCGGGACTATGATGTGTAGTAGTCTAACAATAACCGTCGATCGCTGTAATCGAAAATATTTCAAGCTTTATATGATTGTAGAGACGAAAATTTGACAATTGACGTCTTCTCATTCTCGTAGCGGCTGGATTGGCTTTCCTCGATTCTAATAAATACTTGATTTCTTGGGTGTGGCAACAGTTACTTTTTCTTCTTCTTTTGTGATCTCTTTGAAGGCGCCTGTTGAACTAACACCGTGCCATCTTTTACATCTTGTGGCTGATCTTTGAACTTTTCCTGGCTATCCAAGAAAAACATCAAATCCCGGACTTGTTCTTCTAAACCCTGTTTTTCCTCGTTAGCCAACTTGAGTTCGCCCTTGAGATTGGCATTGGACTCTTCTAGAAAGTCCACTTTCTTGGATAGCGCTTCGTTGAGCGAATTGGCCTGGTTCAACTGGGCCGAGAGTTTCTCCAACTTGGCGTCTTTGAGAGAACTTTTGCTTTTCAACATGGGTATAGTGGATGTGGTCAATTCTGCCAATTGAGACGTCAAGTTTTCGACTTTCTTTTCCAAATCGCCATACAGTTGCTGGTTTGAAATGACTTTCGATTTCGCAGCTTCTCTTTCCTGTAGTAGCGACTCGTAGTACTCTCTTTGACTTGCTAACTGACTGATGAGAAGCTGTGAATATTCAAAGCCTACCTCGTCAACTTTATCTTCCGAAGAGTGTTTTTCCAGCAGAGACGACTTTTCGGGCAACTCCACTAGTTTTCCATCGGATTCGTTAGTGATGAGCCGATGCACATAGGTGTCGCCGGCATAGTCCCACACTCTTGACGTATCGATCTCCATGGCAAAGCAATGGCCAGTATTGACAAAATGCTTTAGGGAATGCTGGTCGGGAGCGTATCTACCGCAACCTATATTACCACAAACAAGACATATCCATAAGCCAGTATTGACTCGACATTCCATACAGCTCTCGCTGGAGTCGGGGGCTTCCGATAGCGAAGAAATACTGGTAGAGGCAGTAGGAACAGGTGAAGAGACTGTAGGTACCATGCTGGGTCTTCTGTGCATGCTGAACAGCGACAATCTACGAACCGATCTCCGGACCTGCTGGTTAGAAAAGTTGTTGGAATAACGACAGATGGGACACGAATCGTCTCGCCATTTCAGCAAGCACTGGCAATGGAACGTGTGTTGACACGGTATGGTGAGCAATCCCGTTATCTCAGCGTCCATTCTTTCCAAGCACACCGGACATGTCGGAAGCTCTATGAGTTTATTGGAATTAAGCTTGGACGGTACCGTTGGCGATGTGAACGGATCTTGTACCAAGAATGGTAATAGCGGGTTTGAGAGGTCCCGGAGCGGCTGCTCGCTGTACTCCACCGACTTGACGTATACTACATGACAAGCTTCTGGCTCCATAGAGTTGAACGGTTTGCCGTCGTATTGGAACTGGAATTCGGCGGCGTTTATGATATCACGGAACTTGATTAGCACCAAGAATCGATTGGGCTTTTCGCTCTTGAGGATTCGAAGATGCGAAACGTTCTTCATATTGTTTTCTCCTATGAAACCCAATAAGTCGGTGGCAGTAAAGTAGGTGGGGACGGCTAGGATGGCCACCATAGTATCGTCGCCGGGACTTGAGTTTTGTGGCGAAGATCTGCTTCCATTGTCTTCAAACTCTCGATACAAGTGTATGACTCCGTTTCCCAACAGTTTGGCCCTGATAGGCTCTATGGCTTGGGTATCCATGCTGGCAGGGACTGGGACGCTGGTGACTTCAATTGGGGAGTATCTGTAGTCGGGATGGGCAGACAAGTCTTTGGCGGGGATTAGTTCGACGGAAATATGGTAGGAATCCGTTCCTATCATTGCCTTTGCTCTAGACTTGTTCTAAGCTGTCAGATCTAATCTAATAGATGTGCTTTAGATGGCGGATCACGTGATCAAGCAGAGTACTTTCGGCTTATTAAGATCAGTCTACGGGTGGACTAGGGACGTTGTTCTGGCCCGGAGTGGCCAGAGTGGGCTGGTGCTAGGCTAATCCCAGCAAAGTCTTGATTCTTTCTTTTTGAAACCTCAAATATTCTTAGCTAAGAGTTCTTTTATTTCTCAGAAATTATTCGTTGATCCTACACCAAGTAATGCTTCATAACTGATTAACAGGTCAGTAAATTATGTTAAAAGGGTGGGTCCCATTCACGAAAGTAGCCACGGCCGAACAGAAGACCTTTATTTAGATTTAGTTATCATTGATTTGTATATTTCACGTACTTCTCTTCATATCCATATCAAGGTCATCTTAGTTTGGCTTCAGGAAGTTACTGTAAAACGTCCAGGGAGAAGTTTGTAAAACATGTATACTTTAAAGAACTAATATAGTGGCGCCGCACTTGGTTCTAATTAGAAATCAGTTAGGGTCTGGTCTACAATGCGTACTTGGCCTTGTCGAATTCAACCAAGGAGCCCAACACTTCATTGTTGGGACCCACAATCTCTCTTTCTTTGCCCTTGAAGCAAGGCAAAGATTCAGGATGAGGGATCCAAACCACCTTGGCTTCTGTTTTGATGGCAGACTCAACTCCAATAAGCCCGTCCTCAAATATAAGACACTCGCTCATGTCAATTGGCTCCAACCCTTCGGTGGCACGTTCATCATTAACACTCTTCAAGCAGGCATACCAAATATCTGGAGCGGGCTTACCGTTGGCGACTCTAGGGTCATCATCAGTAACTACATGGGGCCCAAAGAGATCAAATCCCGGCAAATGTACAGTTTTAAGGTCGTAGTTGGGTCTGTTGGAACTGGTTCCAATGGCAATAGGAATCTTCTGCTGGTGCAAGTATTGGATCAATTCCAAGGCTCCAGGCAAATACGCCGATCTCGACCACATGCCCGTCTGGATCTCTTTCAATTGGGCAGTGTATTCCTCCACACTCAACGGAAGCTCGTACGTGTCGATCATGACCTGGTTGGCCTGAGGGGCCGGCCTGCCCTGAAGGTTGATTTTGACGTCCCATGTCAAGGGCCCTTTTCCATACTTGGCCAACAACTCAGAAGAGCACTCGGTGTAGAGATCTTCGGTGTTTATGATGGTGCCGTCCATGTCTATTGTTAGCACAGCTACTCACTGCGTGTATCCACTATACATACCGAAAAGACACGCTTTGATTTGACTTAAGTTAGTACTAACTAGAATAGATTACATAGCATGGTATGTCGGCACACCATGACTATCCATATGGTGTACTTACGAAACCATTTTGATGTATTGTTTTCCGTTTATTTCATTTTTCAATAATCAGTTTAAATTTCGGTATCTACGCGATTGCAAGCTTGACATTTAAAGTTGACATTTGGGGCTACTACGTATCTATAACGGGGCTATAAAGGAGCATTCTTGAACAAGTAGGAAATGCTTTCACCGTTGTGCAATCTTCTGACGGCTTCGGCCAACACGGCAGAAACGTCAATAGTGTCTAACTTGGTGCACAACTTAAGCTTTTCTTCAAACGGAACGGTGTTAGTACAAACAACTCTAGTGAGCTTGGAGTTGTTGATGTTTTTAACGGCGTTACCAGACAAGATCCCGTGTGTCACTATGGCAATGACTTCTTTGGCTCCGTTGTCCAACAACACTTCTGCTGCCTTGGCCAAAGTACCACAGGTATCGGCCATGTCGTCTACAATCACACAGATTTTCTCGCTTACATCTCCAACCAACACCATTTTCGACACCTCATTGGCACGCGCTCTTTCCTTGTGGATCAATGCAAAGTTCAAATCGAGTCTGTCGGCCAAGCCAGCGGCTCTCTTGGCACCACCGGCATCGGGCGAAATGATAATGGCATCGGTGTAGTTGATCTTTTCCTTAATGTATCTCACTACACTGGGCTCGGCGTAAAGGTTGTCCACTGGAACATCGAAAAACCCTTGGATTTGACTGGCGTGTAAGTCCATGGTGATGACATGGTTGCATCCGGCGGTGGTCAACATGTCCGCCATCAACTTGGCGGTGATGGGGGCTCTGGACTTGTCTTTTCTGTCTTGACGAGCATACGGAAAGTTGGGCAAAATGACCGTTATTCTTCTGGCACTAGCGGTTTTACAAGCATTGATCATAATCAAAAGCTCCAACACTCTGTCGTTGACCACTTCGGAACCAATCTGACAGATTATAAAAATATCCTCGTCTCTGACCGATTCTCCGATCGAGAACTGCACTTCTCCAGTCGAGTCTCTCTTGATTTCAGAAGGGGTGATCTTCAAACCCAATCTTCTGGCCACAAGCTCGGCCAAGCCACGATGAACATCACTGGCTAAAAGTTTTATTGAGTTGGTGGACATGGCTGCGGTTAGTGGAGCAAATGACGGATCTCTGGGTGTAGGCTTCGTACTATTACTATAACTTAATTGGCACGGCTTGGTATCACATACAAGATTCTCCAGTTGACTCTGGTGAGCCAGAAGATTAATCAAAAATTATTTGCTGGTTAGACCTCCGCGGAAGATGCGATGATTTGCAGGTTAAACCATCGATAACACTGATTAGCCCACCCAACAATCCCACCAGCCCAGGAATCAGCACGGCGCTGATACCGGAGCCTACAAATTGCCTACGTCTGTGCAGCTTTGTCTCAGTTGCCTGCTGGCTCGGCCCCTTATCCTAGCACCCATTTGGTGTGCCTTGTACCTCTCTGATAACTTTCACTCTTACCCCACGTGATGCCATCGCGCTCTTCTCCGGGGTTAAGTATCTTGGCTTATTTCGTGGTGATTACATTGGCTCGTAAAAGGATACATTGGTAATTACCATTATATATTACACACATGCTGTGGTCGTTACTAAAATAAGTCGTCGATGAAATCATCGTTTGCCTCTTCTTCCTCCTCTTGATCTTCTTTGTTGTCATTGTCGTTGCCCTTCTCTTCACCTTCCTCGTCGTCCTCGTCTTCACTTTCCTGCTGCTTGTGGGTGTTTTGGAGCCCATGTGCTGGGTCTAGCTTCCTTTGCATGTTCTCCTGCTCATCTACATGCTTGGCCAAGCTTCTCTTTTTCTGATCCAACGAGCTCTTTAACGAGTTATAAGTGTTCTGAAACTTCATTCTCATCATCTTGGAGGTGGCCGTGGCCAAGTTCTTGCGATGGTACTCCACCACGTTTTCGAGCTCGGCAATCTCTTCTTCGAGTAGCTTGACGTGTTTTCTGCCCTGTTTGGAATCATCGTCCTCCTCGTCCTCCTCTTCGTCGTCGTCGTCGTCGTCGTCGTCGTCATCCTCATCTTCCTCCTCCTCTTCTTCCTCTTCTCCTCCAGTCTCAGCTATATCTCCACTCATCAAATTTTCACCTACATCACCACCACCATTGGCAAATAACAACTCGGCAGTTTCGTCGTTGAACTCGTCTTCGGGTCCCAACAACTTGTTCAATTCCTCTTCCAAGTTGGACTCTACATCGTCACCATTAAACTCGACCTCCTCACCCTCTTCTTCTCCATCACCACCTGCGACTTGTGTGACTTGTGACGATTCGTCGTCGGCTGGTTCGGCAAATGATGACATGGCTGTAGGAGTTGGTGCTGCTGACGGTGTTCGGCTGACCCCGAACCTGTTTTGAGACTTGTTCAAATCCACAAGCTCAAAGTGGCTTTCTTCGGCCTCGTCGTCCAACTTTATGAGCTGATCCACTTTGTGTTCGATATCCTCCATGACTCGATGACTTGCCTTTCTGGGCCTGAATCTACGATAAACCCCTTCGAAAGGACTCACCAAACCATCACTGAGAACAGTTCTTCTTTGCTTGACTTCAGAGCTCGGCGCACACTTGTATAAGGGGTGGGTATACAAGTATTCTTGGGGCACTTCGAAGTCGGTCTCGATATTTAGTTCGGTGGGGTTGGTGATGGGATGCAACACTAGAAGAATCTGGCAAACATCCAAGGTTTTGAATATATTTTTCTTGTCAATTGTCTTGTAGATCTCGGTAATAGTTGGTAAATCGATCAATCGTGCTGAATATAAGCTCCGGTTGACATTCACTACTGCCTTTTCTCTGGTAATCCACTTAATATTTATACCCGACAAATCACCTGAGTCGGTGGCCTGATGCACAAAATCCAAGTTGGCATCGTTCATGAACCGAATCACTATTCCTTGTTCAATTATGGGGTCGTCTTCAATGTTGGGTGCCTCTGAATCGTACCCTTCACCCGGTATACGTGTGGGTTTTATACGGAACCGAGGAGTTTTCGCTGGTTGTGGTTGGATGAGTTTCACTGGAGGTTCAGCGGTGGGTTCAGCGGTGCTGGAACTGGCCTTGGGCCCTCCCAAATTGAGCTTGATCTTGTGCTTTTTGCGAGGCCTTGTCTCGTCATCTTGGGACTCTTTGGTCGCTTTCTTGGTGGGAGGCCTGATTTTGAGCTTGGGAAGTGCTGGTTGGGGTGGATCTGGGCTCTGCGGGTTGCCCAGCAGGTTGTTTCCCAGCATTTTTAGCTTTAGTTTAAGCGCCATTTCTTTGTATTCTCATACGCAATTGGCTAGAATGAATTTATGTAATTGCTGTGAAGTTAGCAGCAGTCTCTCTGCCTAATGTTCTTGTCTTTCTGATCTCGACTTGGCAGTGCAGATGTTATTACTCCAAGTGTTCTGCTTTGTATCTAGTATTTTTTGCGATAGCGACTTTATTTATTTTGTCTGGCAAAATTTTCGTGATAATCGCAACTCTATCAGTGAAATATCAGTAGATAATAGATTGCTCATAGAATTGGAGATATTGGAAACAGATTCTCCTATAGATAGAGCTAGCAGGTTCTATACTTGACAACACGAAAGTAATACTTGAGTTTATTATTCACTATCTTTCATATTCGACTTCCTCACGGGCTATCTACAACCATTTAGTCTACCTGGTCTAGGATTAATCCCGGATATCCGTACTGCTTGTTAGTGTTACAGTGTTATTCAGTTATGACTCGACCTGGCAATAGCCGAAAATCTTCTTCGGTCGAAAGAAGATCGAGCATACCTCGCCGTGGGTCGGTGGCTAGTATCGACTCCACCCGATCGTTCTTGATAGAAGAGAACAACCATGAGATGTTTTCAGGTGCTGCCTCGGAGATCATTCCCTCGTCAATCACATCATTGCACTATCCGCATCATTTTGGAAGCTTTAGAGGACGCCACGACTCATCTAGAGAGACATCGCCCATTTTGGGCCCTGCCCAATCTCACGACTTGGATCTTAGATCGGTTCATTCCAATGTGTCTTCTGGCTCACACGATACCCAGGTCAACTTCAAGTTCTTTTCGCCCGATGAGATCGAAATGGCCCAAGGCGGTTCTACCTTAGAGAATGTGGATGATCCCATAGACTACAATACCAACTGGGACTATTCAGTTGATAAGTATGGGGAGGATGAGGACGCCCCTGGTCTGATCTCTGCACATTCAGCTATGGAAGACCCTCAGACTTATGGCTCTTTTGATTATGAACAGAGAGACGAGGACGAAATGGACTCGCTATTCTATGACCAGCGTCGGCGGGCTTCAATCCAATCTGGCTCTTCTAGCTCGAGCGAAAACCAAAGCCAAAATTCTCGCGAAATCGACTCGGAACTAGACAAATTGTATCCTGCCAAGCTAATCTACCAGAGATACTATTTGGCTGAAGAAGATTTGGTCATTGGAATTGCTGGCTATACCAACTGCTGGTGGAAAATTATGACCTACTACTTGCTATGCATAGTGACTTTGGGCCTAGGCTACTTGATCTTGCGCTGGATGCCCAAGTACCGTGTCAACTTGATGGGAAACCCGTCTCCTTTGGGTAAAGCCGACTGGTGTGTGATTGAAAACGAGTTTGGTGAGTTGGCCATAGTCCATATTACCAAGCAGAAACTAGGCGATAAGCTCTCTACATTTTTGACCACCACGGAAACTCCTGATGAGGAGAATGCGAAAGGTCTTCCTGCCAAAGAAACCGATCCTGTGGTCCCCTACATGCACTCGTTCAACTACAGATACATCAAGTTTTTCTACAATCCCGTTGAAGATATCTTCAGAACAAACTCAAACTGGTATAGCTCCCTGTGGCTCAACCTTAAAAATACCAAGGAAGGTGTTCCTCAGGCTGTGCAAGAGCAGAGAGTGACCACTTTTGGCAAGAACGAAATAGAAATCGAGGACAAGACGGTCGTCCAGCTCTTGACAGACGAGATTTTGCACCCATTCTACATATTCCAAGTATTTTCCATCTTCCTCTGGTTGGCCGATGACTACTATTACTACGCCTCGTGTATTTTTGTGATATCCATGATCTCAATTATCAACTCGCTAATCGAAACCAAGTCCACTATCAAACGTTTGAAAGAAGTGTCGAGGTTTGTGTGTGAGGTCAGAGTATGGAGAAATGGGTTCTGGAAGCAAATCGACTCGAGCGATTTGGTGCCCGGTGACGTATTTGAAGTCGACCCTTCTCTTGGTATAGTGCCTTGTGACGCCTTGTTGATCAACGGAGAATGTGTGGTTAACGAATCGATGTTGACAGGCGAAAGTGTTCCTGTCACCAAATCAAGTGCCACCCAAGAAACCGTCCAACTTTTGCCCGAGAACTTCATGTCCCCATTGTTATCAAAGTCGTTTTTGTACAACGGTACCAAGATCTTGAAGATGAAAACTTCTAATGATGAACCAGTCACTGCCATGACAGTCAAAATCGGTTTCAGCACCACCAAAGGATCGTTGGTGAGATCGATGTTGTTTCCAAAACCTACAGGATTCAAGTTTTATCAAGATTCTTTCAAGTACATTGGCTTCATGACCATTGTTGCTGCCATTGGCTTTACTTATTCCACCTACAACTTCATCAAATTGGGCTTGCCTACTAAGATTATGGTTTTGAGAGCCTTGGATATCATTACCATCGTTGTTCCACCTGCTCTTCCAGCCACGCTTACCATCGGAACTACGTTTGCTATCAATAGGCTAAAGAAGTTACAGATCTTTTGTATAGCTCCTACTAGAGTGAACATTGGAGGCAAGTTGGATGTCATGTGCTTTGACAAAACCGGTACTCTTACCGAAGACGGCTTGGATATTTTGGGTGTACATTTGGCTGATAATGCACAGGGTAGAAAGGAAATAGTGTTTCAAGACTTGGTCAGTAATGTTGATGATCTCGAGATTTTGAAAGGCTCCGGCTCCACTCGTGATTCCAATAATGCCAAGTTTCTTCGTGGAGGCATGTCGACGTGCCATTCCTTGAGATTGATTGATAACGAATTGCTTGGAGATCCTTTGGATTTCAAGATGTTTGAATTCACCAAGTTCAAGTATCATGAGGATAACAGTAAGTCTAAGATATACAATGCGGCCAACAGTTACAATGTTGTTAAGGAATTCGAGTTTATCTCGTCCTTGAGAAGAATGTCCGTTTTGGTCCACGAAGAAGCATTGAACCAGCACTTCATTTACTCCAAGGGTGCTCCTGAAGTAATGCTCGAAATCTGCAATCCTGAAACTCTTCCATCCAACTATGAGGAATTACTCTATCATTACACTCACAGTGGGTTCAGAGTAATTGCATGCGGCTACAAAGAACTTAAAAATGTAGACTTGAGCGAACCTCGTGAAAGTTTCGAGTCCAAATTGACTTTCACGGGCTTTATTATCTTTGAAAACAAGCTCAAGGAATCTACTTGCAGGACTTTGCTGCAACTCAACAAAGCTGAAATAAGAACTATCATGTGTACCGGTGACAATATCTTGACGGCCATTAGTGTAGGCAGAGAGTGTGAGTTGATATCTCCTAAAGTTGACAGTATTTATTTGCCTCAGTTCGGTAAGGATGAGATAACGCAAGCCTTCAAATTGGAATGGGAAGATATGAACAATCCAGGCAAAAAGCTAGACCCCGAATCTTTGACACCCCCCGGAATCCATGACGAAAGATACATCTTGGCCATCACCGGTGATGTGTTCAGGCATTTGCTTACCGAGGTGAAAAATCCCAGAATAATCGAAAGTGTACTCATGAAATGTGATATATTTGCAAGAATGTCCCCAGATGAAAAACACGAGCTAGTGGAGCAGTTACAGAAAATCGACTATACTGTTGGGTTCTGTGGTGACGGTGCCAATGATTGTGGAGCCTTGAAGGCTGCGGATGTAGGTATATCTTTGTCTGAAGCCGAAGCATCGGTAGCAGCACCTTTCACATCCAGAAAGTTCGAAATCTCGTGTGTTTTGGATGTGATCAAAGAGGGAAGGTCTAGTTTGGTCACAAGTTTCTCGTGCTTCAAGTTCATGTCGTTATACTCAGCTATTCAATTCAGTACGATTACTATTTTGTATAAGCGAGGAACCAACTTGGGAGACTTTCAATTCTTGTATATTGATATGTTCTTGATATTGCCCTTGGCTATTTTCATGTCATGGTCAAAGCCCCACGGTACTCTTGTGATCAAAAGACCAACCGCCAACTTGGTAAGCCCCAAGGTGTTGATCCCACTCATATGTCACATATTAGTATTGGTGATCTTTCAGATCTTGGTTTGGAGGTGGGTTCAAAACGAACCGTGGTATATTAAACCGGTTCCTGGAGGAGACGATGCCGTCCAGTCATCTGACAATACGGTATTGTTTCTTTTCACCAACTTCCAGTACATCTTGATATCCATCGTATTGAGCAGTGGGCCACCTTACAGAGAGAGCATGACAAAGAACTATCCCTTCATACTCAACTTAGTGGGCGCGATCTTGTTATCGTTGCTTTTATTCAAGATTGAGGCAAATTCATGGTGGGCTCAATTGATGCAATTGACCGACCTCAGCACCAAATACTATCTACTCATCATAATACTTGCGATCGCCAATCTCGCTATAATGAGTCTAGGGGAAGAGAAGTATTTTGGGAAGCTAGCTGAAATGCACAAGAGAATTTTCCGTAGACACAGAATTGGCAAAAGCAAAAAGACCTTTAAGAACTTGAGAAGAGAATTCGCCAAAATAGAAAGTGTATAATTAATAATGACAACTACGGCGAGAGTCATATAACATATTCGTGACGATGAATAAGTCGCCGAAAGACTAACGTATAATAGATGAATAAATAGCGTAGTGTAAAAATTACACAGTAATTGATTTAACGTTAGATTGGACACACCGGTAAACTGATTTTTAATTCACTCATGGCCCTGAACGATTTGTATCTACTTGTGACGTGGTAACCCTCGCTGAAAATATCCTTCATGCCCACCCTTTCATGTGGGTGCAGGTCTGAGGTTAGAACTACAATTTTTCGATATATCAAATTTGTGACTTCGGTGGACAATTGAGATGGAGTGCGACTCGGCAGGATGCTTAACTACAATTGACTGAAGCGAAGTCTGTTGGTAATCATTTCTTCTGCTCAGTATTAAAAAATATAGGTAAAAATACATGAAACGATGATTCCGCCCAGGATCGAACTGGGGACGTTCTGCGTGTTAAGCAGATGCCATAACCAACTAGACCACGCAACCTTGTTTCTTGGTGTACAAATTTCTGCCGAAGTTCATATCTTAGGGCTGATACAATAATCAATCCTCACTTCTGTTGTACTCTGTGGTATCAGCTCTTGTTCGCCTACGTCAAATACGTGGGCTCTGCCTCCTAATTACTAGTGTCAAATAACGTTTTTTCTTTGCTATTTGATCGAAATTACTCATATCAAGATTACCTCTCACTCTGCGCATTCCTTTGTAGCACACTCGTGTAATAATAGTACTGTCGAGTTGTGATCGGCATTTTGCAGCCATTTTGGGCCAAACAACTTTCCGTTGACCGTCCTGATCACTCCATAAAAGTTGGTGAAAAAAATCTCGATTTTACTCGAACCAATGCGAATACGCAGGCGTCTCCGTCCCACGAGTTGACGTAGTTGAACATAGTCATTCCCGTCAAATGGTGCGGACATTCTGAATCTCGTGATAAGATCTGTGAACTGAATGGTATTTCAAATCAGCTGGTTTTTCAGCCATCTACAGTTAAAAGCACATTAATGAATTAATATTATTCAATGCGGTCTCTGTTTCCGGTCTCTGTTTTTGCACCCGAATTTGCAAATAAATCTGAAAAGTCCGGATTAAAATCGATCATCTAGCATTTATTTTGTTTTCAGTATATAATTATTTTGATCACATATCAACACATTGTGTTGATACTTTAGCATGATCATAGCTTGTTTCCGTACTTTTTGGCGTACAACCCGAGGGCCTTGATGGTGAACAAGTATCTATAAGAAGGATACTCAATACCACAACTATGGTTGAACACACCCTCCACACCCTCGAACTTGAACTCTCCGTTGGGTGCTTGTTTCTTCATCAACAAGCTAATACCCTTGGCAATAGGTTTCTTGTCAGGGTAATCAGCCAATATCAAACCGATCAAGGCCCAAGATGTCTGTACAGATTGAGACGTCTCTGCGTTGATGTAAGTATGTGTTTCACAAGACTTCATTGATTCAGACCAGCCCCCATCAGGTAACTGTTTTGAGACCAAGAAATCGCAACCACGTTGGACGCTGGTGGAGTTGGCGTATGTCAAATCTACTGTGCTCAAAGCTTCGATAGCAAACATCGAAGCATATGTAAAACAGACTCCCCATGATCCATACCATGATCCATCTTCCTGTTGTGATTTGATGATGTACTCAATACCGGAATTGACAGCATGTTGCACTCTTTCGGTTCGGTATTGCGGATACTCCTTGTGGAAAAAGGTGAGGCCTAGGATACTCGAGTCTGTGCACTCGACGTACGGATACTCCACCATGATGTTGTTGAAAACTTCCGCGGGGTTCAATTGCTCGAGTAAAGGCGTAGCCTTGATTTTCTCGTAAGTGGAAAATGACCCGTATTCAAAACTGCCTACGTTTTGGATTTCCAAAATCACATCTATGGCATTGAAAAGATTCTGGTCTTGAATTTCATCCTTCAAATCCTCGAATAATGGGTGCGTTTTCACCATAATAATGGCCTTGACGGCCTCGGCAGTACAGTCGGACACAGTGTAGCCTTGCTCTTTAGTACTGAAAGGCCAGCCTCCTACCCGCTTTTCTCTGAAACTGTTTGGCTCGCATTCCAGATCAAACTGAGATCTGACCAAAAACTTGTAGGCACGTCTAATCATCTCACGATACTTGGGGATCTTTTCGAGTCCCACCATAATGAAGTACTGGACCATAAAAGCAGCATCCCAGACTTGGGACCCGTTTGTGCCCATGACTATCATACCTTGGGGACCATGGAATATACTGTCGTTGGCACGGTCTAAGAGTTTCTGGAGCGTTTCGGAGTCTCTACCTTCGGCATCACAAGCCACTATAGCTGCAAACGCATGACTTACCGGGGCAATAGTGAGATATTCTGTGTTTTTGAACTCTTTCAACATCACATCATAGATCTTTTTGTTGACCCACTTGAGCATCCAGTTTGGTCTGCACTTTTCGTACATGCTGAGGAAGACGTTGGAGAAGTCAAGAAGCTTACTGTGTGGATAATACAAATCTACACCGCAAACTTTATTTCTGTTGGACTTGAAGTCAATGGACTCGTACGGTTGGGAAGGCAAGTAGATCTCAGACCTAATCTGCTCGAGTAGTGGGTCTAATTCGCAGCTAAGTTGGTTGGCCTGAATGTAACCTACGGGCAAATAAATGGCTCTGGTGTGAACCCACCATTTTCCAGGGTGGAGTGGCAATATGTAAGGCATGGTCCATAACTCGGGAGGTGCTGGATTGACACCTTCCCACTTGTACAAGTTCAACACTGCTAGCCAAATCTTACCCCAGTGAGGGTTCATTCTAGCTCCTCCCAAGCTATGTAAAGTTTTTCTCGCCTTAACTAATACAGGATGGTCTGCTTCCATCCCCAATAACCGAAGAGTGATATAGGTTATGGTTGTTCCGAAACAAGTCGATTTGTCTTCAGTGTGAAGGCCCCAGCCTCCATCTACAGGATGGGCATTATTGACAAAAAAACGGATGATCTCTGTCTTGTAGGCATCAGAAATTGGACGCTTGACATAGTAATGCGTGGCAACGTATCCAATGGTTAAGAAGATGGGTCCTTTATATTGGCAGGGAAATATACCACTCTCTTCGTCTTGCAAGAGATTGAAAAACTCAGCTGCTTTCTCGGCTGATTCAGCGGGAGTGTTGATTTGCTCTGGCTTTGGCCCTTCAAAGTCTTCTGTTTGAAGGTGATACTTGACGAAATCCGATCGGGGTGTCCGCAAACTGTCCTCTGGCGACAAGTAGACCCATTCCGTGCGGCCGTATTTGTTGACATTGAGTCTCCATCTCTTGGGATCTGTGCGAGGCAATCCGATTTGTTCTGAATAGAGCATTGGAAACAACTTTTATCTCGGCATTGACGTGGTCCGTCAATCGTTGTTCCACTGGGGTACGACTTCTATACGATAACTTGGCTCACGTGCACCGACATGTTGGCGATCTGAGCGGTCTCGTGACTCGATTTCTCGCGCCGGCGTTCTGGAGGAAGAGTCGTGCGGCCGTCAAACACAATCTATGCGAAGAGGTGGTGGTTTGAAAAAATTATCTTCTTCGCGGTAGAGTAAAGATTGTGTCCAGCTAGTTCTAGAATATACATCCATAGCGGAGACATTCTAAGGTTTTGGCATTATTAACTAGCGAACCATCACTCGGTATAAGCCTAGTAATTTTCCAGGATCAAATAGTGCAACATGGCAAAGAGAAAGTCGGAGAGCATTGCCACCACTAGTAGAAAACGAGACATAGAAGATGAGGAAATAGATCATCACGAAACCAGCAATGGTACTGTCAGAGAATCCATCGAGGGAGATCAAGATGTAGATGAGGACGATGATGAAGATAACGAAGAAGAGGATGATGACGAGGATGATGTCGAAGAGTCCAAAAAGCCAAACGGGCATTCTGGTCCGCCTACCAAGAAGCAACGTAAGCAGCTTACAGCTCAAGATATCCAAGTGGCCAGAGAAACCGCCGAATTGTTCAAGTCCAATATATTCAAACTCCAAATAGACGAGCTCTTGAAAGAATTGAAGCTCAAGGAGTCTCATGTCACCAAGATCGAAAAGGTGTTGCATCGTCTTCATGAACTCATCTCACAGGTTCCTGTTATTAAAGACGTGAGTTTGGAGAAGGCAGAAGCCTTATTCAACTCGAAAAAAGTGGTCATTCCATTCCCAGACCCCAAACCTTCCAAGCTCAACTACAACTTCTCGTACATCCCACCCAAAGATATTTCACTTGTGGGCTCGTTTGGATTGAAAACAGGCATTTCAAATGCTACCAACTCCCCTAACTCTTCCAATGCATCAATCGACATATCCTTAACTATGCCAGAACAGTTGTTCCAACCCAAAGATTATCTTAATTATAGAGCACTTTATAAAAGGGCATTTTATTTGGCGTATTTGGCTGACAACTTGATCCCATTGTCGAAAAAGAACAACCTTCCAATCAAAATATCATATCATTTCCTCAATGATGACATATTGTGTCCTGTCTTGAAGCTTGAATCGATATCTACAGATAACCCAGAAGACTTGACATTCCATAAAACAAAGTTTTCTATCAACCTTTTGGTGGCATTTCCTTTTGGATACTTCGACACTAAAAAGTTGTTACCTGATAAGAACTGTATTAGAGTGCAGACTGACGCGGAGGAATTACCACCAACTCCATTATACAATGCCTCAATCTTATCTTCAACCTCATATGATTACTACTTGAAGTTTCTTTACACGACCAAAAAAACCGCTGAATCTTTCAAGGATGCATGTATATTAGGTAGATTGTGGTTACAACAGAGAGGATTCGGCTCATCTATCAATAATGGAGGTTTTGGTCATTTTGAGTTTGCTATGTTGATGACTGTCTTGCTTGAAGGTGGTGGAATAGGTGGAAATAAGATATTGTTACATGGGTTTTCGTCCTACCAGTTATTCAAAGGTACCATCAAATACTTGGCTACCATGGACCTTAACTCAGATGGATATGTCTCGTTTTCTTCATTAATAGGAGAGAATGTGACCTCTAAATACAAAACAGGCGGGTTCAATGTCCCCACTATATTTGACAAAAATACCAAGTTGAACATACTATGGAAAATGACCCAATCTTCTTACAGTCATTTAAAATTACAAGCTGTCGAAACATTGAGATTGTTGAATGATGTTGTGTATGACAGATTCGACGCCATTTTACTACAAAACTCGACGTTTGATCAAATGAAATTCGACATAGTTTTGCATTTGACCCTTCCTGATGACTTGATTGACTCGTTTGGCCCATTAGAAAGAATATCATTCATCACATTCGAAAGCTATATCAAGCACAGACTCTATAAAATCTTGAAGACAGGATTGAATGAGAGAGTAAATTTAATTGCTATACGAAACGAAAAGGTCAACCCTCTGTATCCGCTCACCAAAAGAAAGCCATCGTCAATTGCCAACAACTACATAATTGGATTAACTGTTAACTCCGAGGAATCTGAGAAATTGGTCACCAAAGGTCCAAGCAATGAAGACCAAGAATTGAGCAATAAATTCAGATCATTCTGGGGCTCAAAGTCTTCCTTAAGAAGATTCAAAGATGGTAGTATTCAGCACTGTGTGGTCTGGAGTATCAAAGACAACGAACCTATTGTGTTGACCATCGCCAAATATGTTCTTGATCAGCATTTGTCCAAAGACATCTCAACTTACATGACTTGTGAAATCAACCAATTCAACAATAAATTACCTCCTCCATTAGTGTCAGGCTCGTCCAAATCCCTGGGTACCTTACAATCGGGCATTACTTCCTTGACCAATTACTCAAGTCTTAAAGATTCTTTTGAGTCCATGGTCAAGATCTTAACCAACCTTACTTTGCCATTATCTATCAGATCTATTTCTGCTGCATCTCCATCAATGAGATACACTTCTTTGTTGCAGCCAGTTCCGTACGCCATGTCTAATCCTGACTTCTGGAACGATGCTATAATCCAGTTCGAAACCTCGACAAGATGGCCTGATGAGTTGATCTCTTTGGAGAAAACCAAGACTGCATTTTTGTTGAAGATCAACGAGCTTGTTAGAGAAGAAACGGCTTATAGATCGTTCATCACAAGAGACAATTCTATTCCATTCAATGAAGATATATGTCTTTTGAATATCTTGACTCCAGAAGGTTATGGGTTTAGGCTTCGTGTTTTGAGTGAAAGAGACGAGGTGTTGTACCTTAGGGCGATTACCAATAGTGAACACAAACAGAAGCCTTTGTTACAAGACGTTTACTTAAAATTCAACCAGAAATATCAAGGAGCCGTTAAACATACTAGAACCATAGGACAGTTGGCTACCTACTACAAGTTCTATACGCCTACGGTTCGATTATTCAAGCAATGGTTGGACTCCCAACTCTTATTGCATCATTTCTCCAATGAGTTTGTCGAGTTGATAGCCATAAAACCATTTGTGGATCCAGCTCCGTACACAGTGCCCAACTCAGTTGAAGCAGGTTTTTTGCAGATCTTAAACTTCTTATCCAATTGGAATTGGAAGGAAGACGCCTTGATTTTGGATCTTGTCAAGACCAATGCCGATGAGGACGTCATCAGTTCAACCGTGAACAACTCCTCCACCAAATTAAGTGATAGACTTACTATTCAGGCTTACAGAGTCATTGAAGAAAACTTTGACAAGATCAGAAAAGCCGACCCTTCAGGGATCAAAACCCAATTTTTCATTGGCTCCAAAGACGACCCATCGGGTATCTTGTGGGCCAACGACTTGAGCTTGCCTATAGCCAGTAGATTGACCGCGTTGTCACGTATAGCCATGCAAATCATCAAGAGTGATGGGTTATCGGAAACAGTGATGGACCAAATCTTCACACCGGCCTTGAAAGACTTTGACTTTATTATCAAAGTCAAGTCCAATAGCCTCACTGTATCCTCGGGAATCTTACCTCCTAACTCCTACAAAAACTTGATTGCCACAAACACTTCGTTCCCCGAAGATGTCACAGAACAAGACGATTTAATTCAAGTTTTTTTCGATGACTTGGAGAAAAAATTCGGTAACACCATCATATTCGCAACCAGAAAATACACCGGTTTGGTTCAAGACGGCACCAATGTGATATGCGGGATCTTCGTGCCACATTGCTTGGGAAAGAAGAAGTTTAGAGCCAATTTGGGTGTCAACGTCAAACCAAGCGACGAAGAAGAAGTGGTGATCAACAAAGAGGCGATTTTCGAGCAAATCAAATTGCTCGGGGGCGATCTCATTGAGTCAATCAAGCTCAAGAAATAGTGCTGCATATATATGTATTAATAGACACATCCCACTCTTTGGGTATTTAACTGATATGTAGCTCGTGACTTTTACCACGTGTATTTCTGGCCCACACTGAACGGGTTTTACTTGGCCCGGCAGATTTAGCAGCTCTACCAAGCACCAATGTCGCGAAACATCAACCTTGAGGCAAGTCTACGAGACTTTTACTCTCAGCGGTATCCTACGGCCGAGCAAACCATCAACTACAATGCATCTGTACTTTACAAACGCAAGAAATTTTTCCTTGAAGAATTGAGACACTCATTCAAATTCACAGGCTTCGTGCTATTGGTCATTATATACCTTCGAGATCTCTCGATGTTTCGATTTGCAATACGGGCCTTTTCACAGTATTCGATATCCAACCCGTTCCCATCGCCAAACCCCCGAATCCCTATATCTGACGAAAATAAAAAAGCGCTCACCAAGTTCCTATTGTTGGTGGTGCTTGCGGGAAATGGGCTATGTTTCTTGACGCATATGGTATTTGGCATATATACGCCGTCAGGTCCTTCCGAAAAGTACCTATATGGTGGGATGTCGATACAGTTCATAGGGGAACGGTTCCCGTACTACACCGTAGAGCTACTTATACTAGACTTGATTGTATTTGCAATCCAGTTGGTATATCACCGCATAGCTTGTGTGAGCGACGATTCAGAAATACTCGAAACTAAACCCTACGATCCCAGCGACATATTTAACGAGGGTAAACCCCACTACGATGGTGATGGCTACAGTGGCGACGTACATTTACTCACTATAGATGTGCTACGCAGCGCGTACGAGTCGCTCCAGATCCAAGCGAGGTTCCAATTCAGCACAAATTTAAGCCAGACCATAAATACCGCGATCACCACACCAGAACCTACCGTACCTTCAGCGCCAGATACCGCTGCTGCTACCATGCCAGGGTCGTTCGCTGCCGCCCCAGCCGCTTCGCTAGTGTAGGCGTGCCTGGTCACGTGACTGCTTGCGCACGACGTCAAATTTTCAAATTCCAACCGATGCCGCTCAAAAAACGCAACTCATCTCACATAAGCACGAGGAAGGATCACAGCATGTCGGACGATATCGTAGGAATAGAATACAACCGTGTCACCAACGCTACGTCTACGGACTTCCCTGGTCATCGCAGTGACGGTGACTACTCGTGGGACATCGAAAGGTTTAAGGACTCGTTTGAAATCAACATTTCGTACATCAACGAGAGAGATGCCAACTTTGACTTAATTCACATCGATACATCTATTGCCAATGCGTTCCGTCGTATAATGATTTCGGAAGTTCCAAGTGTTGCTGCTGAAGCTATCTACATGTTCATGAACACATCCGTGATACAAGACGAAGTATTGGCCCACAGAATCGGGTTAATCCCCTTGAAAGTTGACCCCGATGCCTTGAGCTGGGTCGACAAGAGCGTGGATGAAAACGACAGATACACCGAAGACAACACAATAGTGTTGTCGTTAGATGTGGCCTGTACTAAGAACCCCCATGCGCCTAAAAACTCATCTGATCCTAAAGAATTGTACCGTAACTCCCATGTTTACGCCAGAGACTTGAAGTTTGAGCCCCAAGGAACTCAGTTGGAAAGATTCAAGAACAACCCCGTGGTTCCATGTGACCCAGACATCTTGTTGGCCAAGTTAAGACCGGGTCAAGAGATCTCCTTGAGAGCTCACTGTGTGTTGGGAGTGGGGAGTGACCATGCCAAGTTCTCGCCTGTTTCCACTGCTTCCTACAGATTGATGCCAGTGATCAACATCACTGAACCTATTAGAGGAGACGATGCCCAAAAGTTCCAAAAGTGTTTCCCATCGGGCGTCATTGGTATTAATGCCAATGGTGAAGCATACGTCAAGGACCCAAGAAAAGATACTGTCAGTAGAGAGGTGTTGAGACACGAGGAGTTTGAAGGCAAGGTCAAGTTAGGCAGAAAGAGAGACCACTTTATCTTCAACGTTGAGTCTACCGGGGCCATGTCGCCAGAAGAAATCTTCTTCAAGTCGGTAAGAGTGTTAAAAAACAAGGCTGACTATTTAAGAAACTGCCCTATCAGCCAGTAGTCATGTATATTAGCATATAGAGCATAGCCAATAAAAACGAGCGTTCAATTTCGCGAAGACCCTGTAATTTCAAAACCATTGCATTGAAGATCTCGTAAAATAATTCCATCTTCAAACACTGCTATAACACCAGAAAAGAAAACAAAAGGAGACAAACTGAAGCTTCTTTTGTCCTGTTCGTCTTGTCTTTGTCTTCTCCAGCCTCTTTCTATTGCTGTATTGTATTCTTCATCAATGACTCCCCCTCTCCCCGCTCATCGTCCTATATGCAGTACACTCATCTCTTGAGATTTGACGTTTGACGATCATCGACGATAAGACGCCACGTACTGTACCGCTATTCTAAACGTACCCAGGTGACTACAGATTTGCAGGTACTCGAGTCGTGTCCTCCACATGCCAACATGGCTTCAAATTTTTTCAATGACCACTACAGTCCTGTTAGCTCCAACGAGCACTCAGCTGCCAGTAGTCCGTACATGATCAAACCTCCATTAGCAGCCTCGGTTGCGCACAAACAAAGATCTTCTTCGATGAACTCCATAACGTCCAACCACTCCGCATTAAACTCCAACCACCACAACCACATCTTGAGCAGCGCCCCGACTCCCACCAACGGGCGTAGCATGTCAATTGTAAGCATAGAAAGCCCTCGAAATCTGATCGTCTCGATTGATGATCAGCTTCCCAAGTCATGGAGAGATGACAGCAGCATAAACCTTAACCTTCTTTCATCCTCTACAGTCCCGCCATCTTCTGGTGCTGCTGTTCATGACACGATTGATGCCAACCGTTTTCGCCTACAGACTAGTGCGCTTGTTTCCGATGATGACTCGGAGTTGGAGGCACCGACCCCAACTAGACACATTCTCAAACCCATATATAGGCTCAAAAAACCCAGGCCTCGCAGCAACGACCATCAGAGTGACGACTATCTTGAGCGGATCAAGTCTGACTTCAGATTCAAGTACAGTGATCTGGTGGGTCTCAGAGCAGTGTCGCCGCCACAGCCACCTGCAAGCTCGTCACAAACCACAGCACATTCCACAAGTTCTTTCAAGCATCTACAGGATCCCTCTCCATCGCCTCTATCGTTGAATAACCAAGAAAAGTCCGAGCTCCTTCAGGATTCTCTTTCCAAGCAGGATAAACTCGATCCTGTCACCACTACAAACAATACCAAAGTGACCAAAAAGGTCAAGCAAACCACATCCATGCAACGAATGTACTTGAAGAAAATTTACTCAAAAGATCTACAATTGGAATTGTTCCAAAACATCAACGTGTCGCCGCCTGTCAGTCCCACTATATCATACTCTGAAACATTCAACGATCCCATCACTACCCGATTCGCAATTCCTCTTTCCAGTATACATCCCTCAAAAAAACTCACCAACAATATGGAAACCATGTCAGAACAGAACAAGGCCATTACAAAGTTGAACCAGAAATGGAACAAAACTATATATGCTAATCTTGATCGAGATAAGAAGAAAGACGAGTCCAAAAAAGATGAGTCCAAAAAGCTGGAAATAATGCGGAAACGGTCTCGAATTCTTTCGGAAATCGATGACGAAACGGGAGATGAGGATGGCTCTGATGATAGAGAAGACTTTACCAAGGACTATTAGGATATTTTTTTACTTCTACTATTAATTTTCATTTCTCGGTTGTTTATTTTATCGTGTATATTCTTGTAACCCCTTTTAAAACCCTGTACAATACATAGTAATTTCAAAACAATACAACATCATCTCGTTCATTACTGATTTCATGGAAAAATGGCAATGCTAGCAACTCGGTAGCGGATAATCTCTTGGAAGGATCGAATTGTAATGTAGCTTGCAATATCTCCAAAAAGAATTTATGGTCGTTATAGTTGTCTAGTTCAGTCTGGAACTGCTCGTAGTCGGCTCCGTACGCAAGTATAGGCTTGACAAACTTCTCTGACTCTTTTTCTCCACCTATGATTTTAATTGTATCATGAACCACACTATCATCAGGGAAACATCCATGGTTTTTTTCAAATTCGAGAAAGTCATGAATGGTTTTGACAAAATTGCAACCATTGCTTATATTGGAGTTGGAAATATTGATTTCAAGTCCACATCCGTGTAATTCTGCGCATTTCTTGAGGTTATCCATTCCAAATAAAGTAGCCATTTCTGCAATTGCATCTGTATCGTCAGGGGAATTGAACAAGGGAAACTTCCGAGCTATTAAGGAAAATGCGATAGTACCTGCAGACCAGATATCTATTTTGGTACTTTGGTTAGTACATTTGAATAGTACTTCTGGAGCTCTGAATCCTCTGGTTCCGGCTCTGTTGGCACGTCTAGGTGGTCGTTGATCCTGTTTTGGATACGCACCCTTGATGTTTTGACGTTTGGTAACATTACGATTTATGATCACCTTTTCTGTTGACGAACATGGGCAAGTATTTGAGACTTTCGATGAAGAATTGAACACTTCTTTTTCTGCCAATCCAAAATCCACTAATACGCCTCTTCCTTTAAAGGGATCGTACAAGAAATTGGTGGGTTTCAAATCACGATGGATAACGCCCTTGTCGTGAATAAATTCTAATGCATGAAACATTTCCCAAAAGTACTTTTTGATTCCCTTAATGGGCAAATCACGATAAAAGTCTCGGAAATCGGCGTGTTGATAGTATGGTAATATAGCCAAGACTTGATCTTGGTGCCTCAATACGTCAAGCAATGGAGCAACATGGGAGTTTCCCGATAGCATGTAGAGCAAGTTCAATTCGTTGTGAATTCTATTAGGTGATGAGGTAACGTAAATTTGTTTTAACGCCACCAATGCATTTTTTTGCTTGATAGGTTTGCGATTGTTGTTCTTTTTGAGTGGCGGAGATTTCCACACATCTGTAGCTAATCTTATCGTGCCAGTGACACATTCGGCCTTATAGACTGTAGAAAAGGTTCCCTCGCCAATTTTATCTATGAGGCGATAATGAACCGCCAATTCGGGAAAACACCTTTCAAGCCGGCTCATCTCTTCCAACACCTCGAGAGTCACTTCATCTTCTTCACCATCGTCTTCTTCTCTGGCATCTTTCTCTTCTTCGTTTTGTGTTTCTGAAGTAGATCGAGTTACTTCTTCTTGGATGGTCTTGTTAGCACCAGTGGACACTGTTCCTGGATCGCTAGACTCGGCGTTTCGCGATATATATGTATGGTTGAGGATTTTGGATAGATTGTGTGATCTGATAAATGGTGACTGTATGTTGCGGCCCACATTGTGAGTCAAACTCCCACTTAAGTTCCCGCCATGGTCCAATATAGCCTCATCTTTTCGTAGCTTACCGCGATCTTTGAACGGGTTGTCTTCACTGGCAGGTGGAGTTCTCCTCTTTTTGGATATGTATGCTGCTCCGCTCTCTAATGCAGTTTCTGACATCTCCGTGCTGAAAATACCAGATCTGGTTCTCTCCTTACAATAGACTCGATGCTTAACAACAACAGGCGTCGCGTCTGGATCACTTGTTGATGTTGTGTCACGTGAGCCGACCGCATTGATAAACATCTTACGATGGTGACGGTTCTTTGTGGCAGTTTGGGTTTTTTTTAGCGGTGCGGATGTTCGCTGGTGAAAAACTTTCGGTCTCAAATTACAACTATAAAACGGCATTCACTTCTTCCTCTTTACAAGAATGTTTCGTGTTCACAACGGGAGCAATGTCCGGTCAGGGATTGGATTGCAACAGGTAAGATACAAGAGGAGACTCGCATATCCTAGATACGTGCCTCAGAATGTGCCCAAGCCAACCGGTAAAAAGGACCATTCCAGTTTCTTCCAAAGAGCCTTGAAAGGATTTTTGGGGCCCAAGAACATCAGGGGAGAATACTATCGTAACAAGTATTACTACCCACCTCAGAACCACAAACCTAACTACATAGTGCCAAACGGTCAAAGTGTGATAGATCTGACTTATAGGGATGCTTTCACTCCTAGATCGTTGTCGCTGTTCCAAAGAAGTCCCGAGGTGCATCCATTTCCACAAAACCCAGCTTGTAAAACTGCCATGGTTATTCCTGATGATCTCAAACAGAAAATCTGCGACGACATCAATGAAAACGGCTTGCATGCCCAAGAAGTGGCACACAAGTACGGTATCAAAATGGCTAGAGTGGAAGCTATTGTACGCTTGAGCTCCATCGAGAAACAGTGGACTGAACAAGTAAGTAATATTTTTTTCCAATTCACTTTTCATGATGAGATTATTTATTTTTTCGATTAGTCTTGAAGACAAAACTACATGGTTAGAACTTTATCGCTGAAACCAAGTGAATTATGGGTTACTAATTATTTGAATTATTACTAACATTATAGAACAAAATAGAAGATGACCTTGCTCATTTTGCCCAAGTTATGCATAAGATGTTTCCACTTTATCAACCTCCAAGAGGGGCTGATAACTTGACCGAAATTCCTACCCCACACAAGACTTTGCAACAACGTTTCTTGACCATTGCCGAGTCCGAACCCTTCGGGCCAGTCGATGCTGCCAAGATTTTGGATCTTCCAGTTGCCAGAGACGCTTTGGAAGAATTGACTAAAGTCAACACTAGCGACTCCAACAAGGAAAACCTTAACAAGGTCATTGTGGGAGCTCAGAGAGAAGGAGAGAGATCGGCATTCAAGTTCACAGCTCGTAGCAGCGGTGATGTCGGTTTCCGTTACGGTGCTTCCAGAAGAGATACTAAGAAGGATAGAGCCATTGGTTTCGATGCTGAAGGTCGTATGGTCTACATATAGGCAATTGTAAATAGTAATAGAATGAAAAGTATTTTTCAAGGTTAGGTAGGTAGAAGGTCCACGACTGTTGGTAGAGTGCTCGTTACGGTGAGTAACTATGGAGATGAGGAAACTGAAGTTGTCTTGAGATCGAACCTCTGAGCCTGGTTTTGGCCCACATTGGCACATACGTGGGTCAATTGAACGTAATTTCTAGAGGTTGCAAGAGCACATTGTATGACTTTCCTTTTATGTACTACTATATTTTCGTTGTATAGCTCGAATCCACCTGGAATGGTACGTTCATTGTTTCACAACCTTGCACGAGTTTGCCGTGTGATCTGAACAAATGCATTTAATTTTAACTCGCATTTGCTTTTATTTTGTAAATCTCCAGGTCAAAATTGCAACCGCGACAGGTGAAGTGCTACAATGCTAGAGTCACCACAAGCAAGCTTATGGCTGAGCTAGTGGAGTCTCTAGCGTTAGAGAGAACCAGAAGACAAAACCAGGCTGTCACCTCCACTTATATAATCGGATCTGTAGGTATTCGGTACGACGTGTCGCTAGACACGCGAGCTCAAGCATTCGGGTGCGCTGTCACGTGACCCGATCAACTTTTCGACACGTCTTTAATTTTCAGCGTCCAAACAACTCAAACAATCATACCCAAAGATGTTGGCCCGCTACTTATTGTCCGTACTTGGACTTGCGCTGATGGTTGTTGCCTCGCCATTCACGTTCATCTTGAAGGCACAGGAGGAAACATGTTACTATATCTTCACCACCAAGCCCAACACTGCCATGAGTTACTACTTTGCGGTGCAGAGTGGTGGAGCATTTGATGTTGATTATACCATCAAGAACCCCAGGGGTGATGTTTTGGTCAAGGAAGACAAGTCCAGACAAGGAGACTTTGTTTTCTACACCGATGTTGTTGGAGAATACGAGTTCTGTTTCTCCAATGGTATGTCTACTTTCGCCGACAAGGTGATTGATTTCGAGATTGACTTTGTTGACAGCAACGAAGACCGCTTCAAGGCCACCATGCCTGAGCAACCGAACACCAAAGCCATTTCGCATGTAGAAAGCATGCAACAAACGGTCGACAAAATCGACCAACAGTTGGACGGTCTTCACAAGACCTTGTTGTACTACAAGACCAGAAACAACCGTAACGAGGCCACCGTCAAGTCGACTGAAACCAGAATATACTGGTTTTCCATTTTCGAAGTTGTGTTGATGGTTGCCATGGCATTTTTGCAAATCACCATTGTGCAGCTTTTCTTCAAAGGTTCAAGAAAACAATTAGTTTAGGTAATATAAGAAAACTAAATGAAAAACAAAAGCAAGAAATAAACTGGCAGCATATTCGTAGGCTTCTGTAACATGCGCTTTACTAAGAACCACTCAGGATTCTCTCATCATAAACTGTCACTACATTGCGGCGCGCCAGAAACCTCGCTATTTTTGGCGAGTGAACTTTGAGGTGAAATTTGGGGCAGCGAGATTTGTCTAGGGAACATTCTTATATACTTACTGGAATGCCTTCTCCACTGTCAGGCGTGCTATCCCGTTTGGGGTCATATGTGGACTCGCCAGCGCCTCTGGAAGATATGTTGGCTCGTGAGTCCGATGTCATCGTGTCCACCGGAATGACTCCATACGCTGAGTACAAAGGGTTCTTCATGTACGTGTTGAGTGCATTTGTACTATTCTTGTGGACTTGTTGGGCGTTGTTGCCCGAATCGTTCATCGAGAACGATCTATCTATCCACTACTACCCCGATAAATACTGGGCAGTGGCAATTCCAGCATACTCATTGATGTTGATGCTCTTCGTGTACGTCGCATTGGCGCTCTACAACACCGAGGTCAAAACCAACCCGTTGAATGACGTACGAAACTTGGTCGACGAGTACTCTGCATTTGCTGGGCAACTGGCAGGTCCTGACCAGCAAGACCGAATCGACGAAGCCGTCAGTTATATCCATAAAGCTCCTAGTGGAGTATGGGACTTGCCAATCACCCTAGTGAATGAGGTTTTGTACTGCGACGAGGAAACTAACGAGAAATGACAAAAGTGGACTGTCCACTGTTCTCTACAACCATTGAGGACAAGAAACACGATAATGACAAAATAAAGAATGCAAAATATAAAGCACAAACCAAGTATCCATCCAATTAAGTACAATTAAATTTAACAAGGAATCAAATAAAACAAAGCGTGATGACAATAAGGATCATATCTAATGCATAATACAAATAGTATAAAGAATGTGTCAACTCCAGGCCTTTTTCCTTTCGAAGATGAAATGTAGTTTTATTATGAGGATTTCGAAAATTGGAATGAATAAGCTTGTTTGTTGGACACATGACAACTAAAATGGGCCTAGAGCATCCGAACTGGCTGTCAATGTTCTGAATAGATTAAAGAGCTGCATGATACTTCAACTGTCCATTTAGTAACATGAATATATAATCCAAGTTGCGTAACACTTACAGTTTATAGCTAGGTAATCGCCATACGTTAGTGGTTCTGAAGCGAATCATAATACTTTCCTACATACTTCTTCTTATGGTTTTCTATTATTGATTAGCTATCTATTATACCCCGTACACCTCAGACAACACCATTCTGGATTCCTGGTCTACCTGCCCAATGACACTGTTCCACAACTCGTCACCCAACCCCTTGTAACTATGCAACAACTGTCTGAACATCACCTGCAACTCTTCAGAAGGCTGGGCGTAGTTACCTATACACACAAAGAAAATCGCAAGGTTCTTCTTGCCCTGGCTCGATTCCAACAGACCAAAGCCATGCATGGGGTTGGAGTTGATGATGTTCAACATTCCTTTGAACCCAGTCTCCTTTTCTTCATTGTCTATCAAGTACAACATCTGTGAACACCACTGTAATATAAACTCAGGCAATCTGGCACCTAAAGATCCACACAACTCGCTATCGCCGCTGATTCCCAAACGTCCAAGACAAATAGCACAGTTTTCAAGCACAGTTTGTTGTGAGTCGGTGCTAATTAGCACAGGCACAATGAGATCTACCAAGTTGTTGAAATACGGCTTGATATCCTCGGCCGGGAGTCTCATCAAGATTTCTCCCAAAGACCAAATGGCATTGTTGACCACAGGGAAGGTCTCATACAGCCTATTGTTGATTTCATTACCGATGCTGATGACGATATTTCTCAAGTATGGCTTGATTATAGGCTCACACACGTAGATGGCCAAGTCTCCTAGCAATGCATAGACCGACTGGCGAACGTCTGCTGAATGGTCCAAAAAACATTGCTGCATGAGCTCCATGAGGTGCAAGTCGATAAGTTCTATGGAGTGGAACCCGAATCCCTGGACCAAACCGTCAATTAAGTCTAACGATGTGACGATAAAGTCTTTCTCGGGAGTTTCGATTATTGGGTTTGTCTGGCTTTGTTGGTCGAGCTCAATACAATTGGTCAAGATCTTGATTGCTCTTTGGTAGATTGGCACGGCATAGGGTGCAAATAGCTCGCCAAGTGTAGAAGCAATGGACGCCATGCACTCGAGCAACGACCACAATCCGTTGTCGTCGTCGTCCAACTCTTCCCATTTGCTCAACAATGGAGGTATCAAGTGCTGAATACGGTCAGATTTGGACAAGATATCGTAGCCCATCTTTTCCACAAACGTCTGAATACAGTCGTAGAGAATGTCGAGGTTCTTCTTCTGGTAAATCTGGAAACACCTCGTAAAGTGCTCAATCAACTGGTCGACATAAGGCAAGAGCGGCTCGCTATAGGCCTCTTCAATCAATATGGTTAGAGACGAACATGCAGACTGTTGAACGATCTTTTGGTTGTCCAACGAACACACCAACATCGACTGAATGGCGACGTCAAACAACTGCAGGCCCAGCTCGATCATCCAGGCTCCGTATCTCGACAAGGTCCAGCATGTAATTTGTCTTACACGAGGCTGTTCGTCATTGAGTCTATCGATAAGATAGTTGATCAAGGTAGGCAATTTTTCCAGAGACAACTCAATGCAACTCTTGCTGACAGCCCCAAAGGCTAGTATAGAGGCTTCTCTGACTCTCCAGTCGTTGGAAACAATACGTTCTTCCAATATAGGCATCGAGATCTGCAACACTTCGCCCGGTAAGTTCAATGAGAGAACATCTAGAGTGGCTGCAGAGCACTTTCTGAGCGACCACAGATCGACAAAGTTGCCGTCGTCGTCGTCACTCTCGTCATAATCCTCCTCCGAATCGGAATCGTAAACCACTTTCTTCTTGTTGTTTTTAGACGAATGTTCCTTGACTTTGATGTTCTTAGGCTTGATATCCTCGTCTTTATCTTGAACACCAGCGGTGTCTTTGGAGTCTTCGATTTCCATCAAAAACATTTCCTCGTCGGAATAGACCATGGTGCTGAGCAAAATTGGCAAGATTTGTTTCAATTTTGGAATAAAGATCTTCTTGTTGACTTCGTCTTCTGATATAGTCGAGAGCGAAAGCAAAAATTCGCATGCTTCTAAAGAAACTTCCTCGTCTTGGTCTTCCATTAGATGGAGACAGTAGTTGACCACACCGTCCAAGTGAGGTAATAAGCTTGTTGGCGAAGACTCCAAAATTAGTGAGAAGGATGTGCAGATGTTTTTCTTGACTGCAGTGGCCGAGTCTGCTGCCAATTCAAACAAGTTGGAGAGGTACTGGTTCAAGAACTGGGGGATATCTGTGTCTTGCAAGCCCAAAAACTGATTAACACAGTGGATGGAGCTGGCCCTGATTGAAGCCGAGTGCGGGTGGTTCATGAGCTTGAGGAAGTTCTGCACCGTAAAGTTTAGAGGTTTTTCTCCGTTGTATGTCTGGGTAATGATATCGGAGTTGTCCTCACAGATCTTGCCCAAAGTGTTCATGGCCGCTTCCTGCGCCACATATCTCGAGTCTGGTGACTCCTGTGCGGCTAGTTCCAACAAGTTGGGCAAGATAGTGGGCCAGAACTGGATCCCATAGATGGAAAATAACGACGTTATGACGTTTCCGGTGATGTTGCGGACCAAGTTGTCTTCCACCAACAATCCCTTGATTATGTTGTCCAACAAGAACTGGCGGTTGGCTGTGGGTGGCTGTGACGAGACGCCTCTGCTCAGACTCTTGAGAATGCTGTTCTTTAAGTTGATCCCCGACCCTGCTCTGACATCGGACTTGGCGGTGTTGTCCAAGACCAAAAGGTGAAACAAGTAGTTTTCAAACTCTGGCTGTTCTTTGGCCTGGTTCAATGCATCGTTGGCGGCTTTTCTTTCTTGGTTATTGGACGATAACGTGCCTTTGAATATGTGCTTGAGTTGCTCCAACGCTGACGGATCGGCAGCCCACGACATAGTTAAGCACTACAACAAAGAAATTGGCGAATGTACGAAAATGGCGATAATATCGTTTTCAACTCGAGTAAGTCTTTGTCTGAAATGCTCGTTGGTTATGTGGTCTATCTAATCTAAATCAACCTATTCTTCATCAACCACAAATTTTTACAATCTTTCCTGCAGATACCCTGAAAAATTTTAGTAGCTGCGATGTAACAGAAACAGACATCGCAAGAACAACGCCCAACTATATACACCTGGAGGACTTGTAGATAGCCCTTCAAGAACTATAAAGAGCTTATCCTTTGAAGAGTTGCTTCACTACAAAATATCATCTGTACAGCTAGTTTTCTTTTACCTTGTTCCCTAGTTTATTGTAGATTTGTACTATAACAATCTGTCCAACTCGGCCAACTTGTCGGCCAAACGATCGAACTTACCAAGAATAGGCATGAACATCTCGTGAACTGGCTTGGACTTACGCTTATCACTGACATCAGTTTTGTTTCCCACAGAGTTGAGTCCGTTGTTCAACGAGTTCACACTGGTCAATGGAGTGTACTCTCCGCTGTTATTATCATCCTCACAATCGTCTTTGTCATCATCACCATCATCGCCAAAATCGTACTCATACTCGTAGTCCTCGGCGATTATCTGCGTAGAGTCAAATTCACCGGAATTCGACGATATACCTGGCAAAGTATCGTTGTGTTGGTCTATCAATGGAGTTTTCAATGTCTCGTTGTGTTCATCTATAGTAGGAGTGGAAATTTCCTTTTGGACCTCTGTCTCCAGCTCATCCTCCTCTTCTCCAATCTCTTCCAATTCGTTAGATGACGACCCGTAGTGATCAAGAATGATTTGCTGCTCTATATCAGACGTCACCTTGGTCAATCTGTCCAAAATCACCGACCGTCTCAAATGGGTCAAATTATTGGAAATCTCTTTGACCTCGTCATCTTCAACCTCTTCTGGGACAAAGCCTTCAGGAGTGTAAAATTGTTCCTTGACTGTTCGACTCTTGGGTTTTCTGGTGGGTGGTGTGTCGGGAGAATACGATCCTATGGAGAGGTTATCGCTGTTGGGGTTCAAACTAGGCTTGACAAGAGCGTCCAAATCTACGGCACTATCTGTAGGCTCAATCCCTTTTGGTTGCTTGTCTTTTAATTGTGATGGTAGCAAATCTTTTTTCTTCTTGCTATTGTTCTTGACTATAACCAAGGGAGTTTCATTAGGATAAATGTCACTCAACACTTCAGACGTCTTTTCTTCCATCACTGGAAGTGCTAGACTATTTCCAGCTTTTTGCTTGGTTTTTAAGATTTCATCATGCGGTATATCGAAGGTGTTATTATCAAAATTACGTCTTTGCTGTTCTCTGATAAACTCAATATCATCGGAATCTGCATCCACCCCTTCCTCTTGGTCCTCTAGATCGAGTTCTCCCAAATTTTCAAACGTAACCGACTTCATATTTTCGCCTTTTTTACTTCCATTTCGACGTAGCGAGCTATTACTTTTGGATAAATTACTGTGCTTGACCAAACTGTTTCTTCGTGATATTATCAGATTATTCTCTGAATCTTGATAGTTGATTGGATTCGCCAAATTAAATGCATCGTAAGAACCGTTCAAGCCATCGGTGGTCTCGAACAAATTATCTTTGGAGGTTCTTTCGGCCTCTTCATTTATAAAACAGTTGAGTCTAGCGAGTCTTTCCCCATACGTCTCGAGACATTCTGCCGGTACAAACCCGATTTTGCCGTCTTCGTCGTCAGTAAAGTAATGAATTTGATCAATAGGCTCTTCAACGCTCGATGCTTTTTTCACGGATAGCTTGCGTTCCTCATAATCCACTCGTTCATCTTTGGTCATTTTTCGTATAAGCCACCAATAGTTGTCCTGGTCATTAATAAGAAAAACAGGCTCGTCTCGACTTAACGAGCAATGTGAAGGATCGGGCCCGGAAAAGTCGTAGAGCCCATACAATTTATCAGGATCGATTTCTCGTGGAGGCGATCTGGGGGGAGATGGTGGTAAGAGCAAATCCGAGTCTTCTTCTATCGACCCTTCATCATAGTCGTATTCGTCTTCATATTCTTCATTATCAAGTATCTCGTTGTTTTCGTTATAGTCATTACGGGGTGTGTGGGGTTCGGGGCTCAGGTGTTTTTCAAAGGAATCTAGGCCTTCAGGATCATCGACTTCAACCGAATCTATAGGGGGTGAGTGGATGGAATGCATGAGATCGGGACTTTGCAGGATCGGTATTTCTTGGTCGACCAATGTATCGTTGTGATTAATTATTATATTGGGCGTGGATGTGGCGTCTTGATTGAAGTATTCATTGCTGTAGATGTCGTCGTCGTCGTCATCTTCGTTTTCGTGTACATGCAAAGAGCGGTTGGGATGTAGAATCGGAGAGGTGGCGCTTTCTTCGAGATACTTTCGGGAATTGTCGTCGTTGTAGTATTTCCCGAAGGTGGTCATGAATTTGGCCTGGCGGTCTTGGTAAAGGTCGTTTGGATTGAAGATGCTATCGTTTTCGTCATTCTTGATATACTGTAGTACCGTAGACTGTATATTTTGCTTCCCTATTCCGTTCAAGTTTTTGGCCACTATCACAGAAGAGCCCTGCGACTGCTGGGTTTGGTTGGAAGATGTGGTGGAGATGAAGGAAAGTTTCCGTTCCAAATCGGAAAGAAGTTTATTGGTGGTTTCCAACTTAGTAGACTCTGTATCTTCTATTTCATAAGGAGATTCCATACTGATGTGTAGGCGAGTTTGTATGTCTTAGCTTGATGGAGCAACAGATGAGCCTAGTGCTAGCAATCGTGAGTCAGCCAGTCGGCGGCTTAAGCTAGGCAACTTGGATTAGTGGGCGTTATAAGTTTGTGTGGCCGGTACACTTTTTAGCCTGGCGATGGCACTGAAGAATAGAATAGTTTTATCCTATGTAGTGGATAAAGACTAGGTTGATTGTGTCGTAAATTAAAATTTTCTGTTTTTTACCTGAGGTGTCGCGAGTGATTAGAAGAAATTGCAGGGAGAGACGCGAGGAGCGATGCAAAGATCTACGGTGAGATAAAAGCAGAAAAAATGGGGTAGCTTGGGTGGGTCGTAGAGAGACCAGTGATATTTCAGCGTCGTAAGGTGGGAGGGGTGGAGAAGCTGGCATTATGAATCTGTCGCGATCGCTATTGTTCGACAACAACACCCGTCAAGCTGCTAAATTGCTAGTGCACTTGCTAGTTGCGGCATGGCTGGGGAATGTTATTTTTCGCGTTTCAGGGGAAGATGTTTCAGAGAAATCAGGCTACAGGCAGGAGGCGGCTGTGTGCTAGCGACCAGGCACAGAGACAGGTACAAGGCACAGGGGGCAGGAATCGGTGCCCTAGTGGTCCCGAGCAGTGAGAAGTCAGGCCACCATAGGTGGCTTGTTTCAGTGAATAACACCTCCCTAAAGCCGTATGTCGCCAAAAAGCTTAAAACAATAAGGGCAATTTGTGACGATGGTCGCACCTACAAAGAACGCGTGCAGTTTGTGTTCACAAGCATTCGCGAATGCCGATTTACGCACACGCTGGCTCAACGCATGGGACCTGGGGTAGCATCCCAACAGAAAACACTACAGATTGAAGGAGCTGGCTGGCGAACAGTGGCCCAACTGTTGCTATTCTAGTACTATCTGGACCAGCCGCATCTGACAATTCGAGGCAGCCACTTGCCGCAGACAGACGTGTTACTCACGCCAAGACCCAGCCACCTGCAACGTAATTCCAGGTAGATCTGTGATTTCCGAGACTATACGAGCGCGCATAATAATGTTCACTTGCCTGAAAAGTTCATCTGGAAACATCCTTAAGTTCTCTACATTCATCATCAATTAATACGTTTTGATTAATTTTGTTCATTTATACATTAGTTTTTGACAACTTGGTTGATGGCGTCGGCCAAGTACTCGACATTGTTGTCGTTAATACCCGAGATGGAGAATCTACCATCTTCAGTAGCATACACAGAGAACTCGTTTCTCAATCTGATCACTTGTTCTGCAGACAAACCTGTGTACACAAACATACCTCTTTGCTTCAACAAGTGGTCCCAGTTGTAGTTGGACTTGTCCAATTTTTCGTACAACTTGGATCTGACATTGTTCAATCTGGAGACCACGCTGTCCAAGTCAGACAACCAGCTGTTCAAAAGGTTGTGCTTTTCGTCAAAGATCACTTCAACCACCTTGGATCCGTGGATAGGTGGAGATGAGTAGATTGGTCTGATCAACTTCTTCAATTGGGACTCAATGGCCTTCGAAGACTCGGCAGATTCAGTGACAATGGAGATGGAGCCGGTTCTTTCACCGTATAATCCCATGTTCTTGGCAAATGATTGACACAAGGCATAGGACTTGAGCTCGCCCACAACGACCAACTCGTTCAATCTTCTGATCAAACCGATGTCTTTGAAAGGATCACCAGAAGCAAAACCTTGGTAAGCCATATCGACCAATGGGAAGAAGTTCTTGGCCTTGACGATTTCCAAGACTTCGTCCCATTGCTCAGGAGTCAAATCCATACCAGTTGGATTGTGACAGCATGCATGCAACAAGATAACCGAGCCTTCTTCTTGGTTTTGTAACGAGGACTTCAAGTTGTCGAAATCCAAGTCGTTTTTGGATGTTTCATAGTAGGCGTAGAACTCGGGACTCAAGCCTGCATCCTTGAACACGGCAACGTGGTTGGCCCAAGTAGGCTTTGGAACCAAAATCTTCTTGTTGGTGTAGAAACGGTTGAGGAAGTCACCAATCACACGAAGAGATCCGGTACCCGAGATGGTTTGGGCAGTGACGATTCTGCCTTCTTCGATCAACTTGGCGCCATTGGAGTCTTTGTTGGAGTTGTTGAAAATAAAGTTCTTGACGATGTTCTGGTAGTTCTTGTTACCGGTGATTCCAGTGTATTCCTTTTCTTTTTCCAAGTCCAACAAGATCTTCTCGGCCTTCTTGACAGAGTCAAAGATGATTGGCTTACCAGAGTTGTCACGGTAAGCACCCACACCCAAGTTGATCTTCTTGGTGTTGGAGTCCTTGACGTAGGCTTCGCTGATTCCCAAAATCTTGTCTGGAGGAGCCAACGGAATTTCACTCCATTTTTGTAATTGAGCACTGGTGGAGAATGCAACACCTTGTCTGGGTCTGAGCAGTCTCAATTGACTGAGCTGGATTTGTCTATACATGTTACTATACTAGTAGATCGGTGAATATGTCTAGAAAGAAAAGCAAATTGACTACATCACTCGACTCCCCGTATTCGGCCATATATTTATATGTCTGACGCATGTCTCACGCCACAAAGTTTCGTAATGGCTCAACCCCACCTGGAAATTTTTCGTTTGATGAGTTGTTTGAGTCATCGAGGTTATACATGCCGGATAAATTAAGGGTTGACTCGGATGAGAGTCTCATTAATTTTGTCTACATAGTGTGCATAGACACGCACTATTGAATAGTGGAGCTAGGCTTAAAACTAGTTTCCAGTAGCCTGAGCCTGATCCAGTCAACTGAACCCTATCCAGCCAGACCTGTCTAGTGCTGAGATGATCCACCACCGGTTGAGCGGATGCACGTGTAATTCTTTTCTCCGAATGCGACGATTCTCCCACTGGTCTCCGCTATGGGAGGGGTGAGATGGGTATTTTTGATCGTCAGGAGAGGGGAACGCTATTGCAGCCGAATTTCTCCGTAAGCCGCTAACGAACTTTGAGCCGAGCGCGCATATTTACTGTTTTTCACCCATTTCCGTACGGACCAAGGCGAGCCTTGAGGCGGGACTGTCTATCACGTGAAAGGGGTTAGAAAGAGCTCGCTTGACACAGCCATAGCTAAAAGCCGAGAATGGATATTGGACGAGAGGGTTGGGTATCTATGTTTTGACATGTGTGTTGTGCCAATGGGTATGCCAATGGGTATGTCATGATGGTAACTGCAGAGAACGTGCACCAAAGCGTGTCCGCTGTTGGGTTCAACATCCCATATATTTTCTATTCTGTTTCGCCGTCTGTAGAACCCTTAAGCCCTAAAGCTGCAAGTATCCCACCCTCCCCCTACGTTACGGAAACGATAGCCTATGCTTATTACCCTCGACATATCAAATACTACCCCCCTAGGTCGATGGATCAGTCACTACTCTGTGGAGACAGGAAAGACGGATTGTTTTATTCACCTGATATATTTTTCCGTGATTTTATTATCAACAGCAAGGTTGTATAGTGTAGTGGTTATCACTTTCGGTTTTGATCCGGACAACCCCGGTTCGAATCCGGGTACGACCTGAACCTTCTTTTTTATATTTTATGTCATCGCGGAGTGTTCACGTGACTAGTTTTTTTTCACCTTCATTTAATTCAGTAACGAGATGAGATGAGATCGACAGTAAGCTTAGTTCTTTACAAAATGATTAGAACAGTGTATGTATACATGTTTTTTCATATTATAGGATGAGTACTAACTTCATTATAGCAAGCCAAAGAACGCCAGGTCCAAGAGGGCTTTAGCCAAAAAGGAAGCCAAGTTGGTTGAGAACACCAAATCCGCATTATTCGTTCCAGGATCTACAGGTAACAAGTTTTTACACGATGCTATGTGCGATATCATGGCCTTAAAGAAACCTTTCATAAAGAGATTCAGCAAGAAGAACGACATAAGACCATTCGAAGACTCCAGTGCATTGGAATTCTTCGCTGAAAAGAATGATACTTCATTAATGGTCTTTTCAAGTCACAACAAAAAGAGACCCAATACGCTTATATTTAGCAGATTCTTCAACTTCAAAGTCTACGATATGATCGAATTATCCATAAAAGAAAACCACAAATTGTTGCAAGACTTCAAAAAACAGACCTTTTCACTTGGTTTGAAACCAATGTTCACTTTCAATGGCCCAGCATTCGAGTCGCACCCAGTGTATCAGCACGTCAAATCATTATTCCTTGATTTTTTTCGCGGTGAAGAAACTGACTTACAAGATGTTGCCGGTTTGCAATACATTATTTCCTTATCGACTGGAGAAATCGAAGACCCTAACGACTCCAAGAACCTTCCATTGGTGTACTTCAGAGTTTACAAGTTAAAGACCTACAGATCAGGCCAAAAAGTCCCTCGGGTTGAGGTTGACGAAATAGGCCCAAGATTCGATTTCAAGATCGGAAGAAGAGTCGCACCAGCACCTGAAATGGAGAAAGAAGCATTCAAGAAACCTAAGCAATTACAAGCTAAGGTCAAGAAGAATGTCTCCACAGACTTCATGGGTGACAAGGTTGCTCAAATCCACTTGGGTAAGCAAGATTTGGGTAAATTACAGACTAGAAAGATGAAGGGTTTGAAATCCAAGTACGATCAGGACAGTGATTTTGATGAAGAAAACGACGGGGACTTTGTGGACGCAGTTGAAGACATGCCTCCAGCCAAGAAGCAGAAGGCTTAGATGTAAAGTATATAGAGACTGATAATATATCATTCAGGAGAAGAGTGTCTGTAAATTGTGGGTCTTTTGGTGTCGCATGAAGAATTTTGGTTGATTTTTGTATTTTTTCTACCAAAATACTCAATGTCAAATCTAATGAAGATATGGAAGATATAGTATAAGAAATTCTCCACATAAGTCGACATGACTCTACCCTGACTTCACACATGTACGTTTGCTAGATAATGTTGTTCAGATCATAATTAATTAGGTACGAGGCTAAGAACACTGCTACGAATCGACTTGAGGAACTCTCTTCGAAATCACTTTAGCTGAAACCATTGAGCCAATGTATACGAAGTGTATTTAGAAAAAATGTTCGGTACTCAGAATCCAGATCATGATACCATGACAATCGAATCGCTATACTTTCTCCTTTCTATTCGTGTTCTGTCAAGCCTGAACGGCTGCGAAAACCGAACAGGACGAAACGCTCGTACAGAAAAGCACTACCCCTTGTAATAGCAGAGGACCACTATAATGTGATGCTTTTGTCGTGCAGCAATTATCAGCGACCTTGCTTGACCCATTTTTCTCAACTGGCATCCCACTTTTATACTTTCACCCACCTTTCCACTTCATCGCTTACATAATCACCATACGTTTTTTCATCAACAACACAACAATCACAACAGTAACTCCATCCACCACTATTATGTCAGGCCACAGATCGATATTCAAGCCTAGAAAAACGTCGGGGATTGACCTGAGTGCGGCTTCACGTATCGCCACCCCGCTATCCCACGATTCGTCCATCACCAACATCGTTCCATCCTACAAAGTCACAGCCTTGGAATTGACCAAAAACGAAAAGTACTGTGTTTCAAGATTGCCGGCATTGCCAGCAGCACTTGAAGAAAATAAGGGCGAGCTCTTCAATGCATACTCAGACCATGACTCCGGCTATTCACTTGTTATAAACGAAGATGCTATCCATGTTTGGAGCTACAAATCCACAGACTCCACGCCATTGTCGATCCAGTTTCCTATAGAAAGATCCCCTAATTCTTTACTCCCTTTAGCCATATTGACGAGCCCTTCAAGTGGAACGTCTCTGGACCCGGGATTGGCTATAATTGACTCATCGACGGGCGTAGTAAAGTTTTTCGAGAGCGTCCAGCATGCTCCAGCGTTGGGCCTTATCAACAACAAATCGTTGGAACTCCAACTTCCTCTTAATTCACACAAAGGAGAATATATCACTTTGGCAGAAAATGTCGAGCCTGCTGGAATAGTAGTGGCTACTTCATGGAAGAGATGTCTTTTGATTTCATTGCGAGACTTCAAAAGTAAACCGCATTTGCTGTCGATTGAGTTGATTTCCAATTCCAAATCGAAATACTTGTCGTATATATTTGGCTCGGAAACCACCAACGAGATCTTTGACGAGATTGTCAGTTTAAAACTGGGCAAAACCACCAATCACGGCATGACCCAGGAGATCTTCGTCTTGGATTCTTCGGGGACGTTTACCGTTATTACGTACCAGTTATTATCGGCAAATGGACTGCCATTTGTCGATAAAAAGAAGTCATACACCCATGGCCTTACTGGCTATATTCAAAATAGTATTGAAGGCTATTTGCCGGGCTCGAATTTGGATATAAACTTCTTGGATTTGTGGGCTCTTTCGTCTCATGAAAACATCTATATTGGACTCTGCTATGTGTCCGAACTGTATAAACTGGCTCAACAAAGCTTGATCCTCTTGACACTCAGGATTGACTCTACCGGTGTGCTATTGTATGGATCCCATAAGTTGTCTCGTTTCGATGAAGCCAGTGTCCAAAAACCTCGTCTTTTCTTGCCCAAACCAGGCAAGACCGCTTTTGTTGTGGTGGACAACTCGGTCATTATAACCGATATAAACGTGCTGTACATCGAAGGGCAGAAGTCTGCAAAACTGTATTATACTCTTAGATGGGAAGATAGGGTCAAATTGAACCCGTCGATGAATATTGTAGGTTTTGGCTATGAAAATCAATCCAAAAACTCCAACCCTTCCATTATTTTAATTACTAGAGAAAGCGGAATATTGAGAATAGAAAGGTTCCCGGAGTCCATAGATGATAATGATAAGCTGTTGAACGACCCACTTTACATTATCAAGTCACATATCGAACAAGCCATATTTTACTCCCAATCTAATGAAATCGACTTTAATATTCCTCAGAATTTGAGTCACGAAAACCAGGCAATTTTCCAAGCCATTACTATGATTATAGATGAAATCATGGACTCTTCATCGCCGTACTTGCCATTATTCTTACCCTCAATTGCCGATTTCCTTCGCCTTAAGGTCCAACTTTTTGAAAAATTGATCTGGTTTTCCAAGAAGATTTCGGCCACTATTTGGCCAGAAGTGCTTCCTTTGATAGTCGATGCTCTCGAGAAGAACGATTCCGGATTGCAGTTTTGGTCACAGATTGAACAATTCAAAGAGTATTATTCTCAACTCAAAGCATTATTGGAAGAGTCAATTGTACACTCTCAAGTGGTAAAATCAGACAAAAGCGACATTTTAAGGACGTTTTTCAGTCAGCACATTGCTTCAATTAATGGGATCTTTACTAATTTTATTGAAGTTTTGATTGAAAAAGACTTCTCGTCTTCTTTGTTAGTTCCATTGGTAGTACAATTTCTGTACTCTGGAATATTCGAAAATGAGCAACGGTTCCTTATCAATGAAAACTCGGAAGTTCCTGTCAGAAAGCTTTGGATATTTGAAACTACTCTTCTTATTCGTATGGAGCAAATCTTTACATCCAAGTTCTGCGATAGTGCTCCAGGAGGGATCCAGACTCAGCAATGGCAAGAATATATGGTCAAGTTCTGTGAAGTCTTGTACTACTTTGTGACTAGTGCCATCGCCTTCATGAAGGCTGACGAGGCAACAAATGAGCAGCTCAATGAGTACACTTCATGGTACAACTCACGTAATCACCACTGGATTAATGCATTAATCAAGCAGAATTTGATCCAAGAAGCCCTTTCAATCACCGAGAAATACCACGACTTTGCATCCTTGGCACAAGTCTTGGAAGCCGAAAAGAATCGTATAAGTGAAACTCATGGTGACTTAAGCTTCGAGATGGACGACTTGATCAACAAAAAGTACGTTTATTACTTTGAAACTTTCAAGTACGAGTTTGCGTCAAAATTGTACGACTATTATGTGAAAAATGGCCAGATTCAAGCCCTTTTACTTGGCTTTAGAAACTACAAGAGCTACCTCGAGCAATACCTTCATGATAATTCTGAAAAAACATCCAGATTCTCGTGGATTCGATATTTATTGGATAGTAGATTTGACGAAGCTTCAAGAGTTTTGATTGGATCTGCATCCAAAACGCAAAATGACGAGAATTTGGACGATAAACAGATGAAGTACTCGCTCGCCAAATTGGCCATCATTGCTTCAAATGCTGACCGTGGTGAATACTTGGCCGAGGCAGAAAATAACCTTGTGAACATCAAGAGTCAAAAGATCTTGTTTGACTCACTTATTCAAAACTACGGAGGTGAAGTTCAGCTTTTAAAGTTCGACAATATCTTGAAAGGATTCAAGAATTCTCATATCCCCAACAGCATGGCCCAGGAATTGTTGAGCGATTCCTTCGAGCAGTTTGTCACTAACAAAAAGCTCAATACCATCGATCTTATCAACTGGCTCACCATATTAAAATCGTCTATCACTGACGATAAGGGCTTTGCGTTGGCTCTCAAAGTGGCAGGATTGGTCGAAAATAAAGAGACAAGGGACTATTACACCAAGATCATTTGGCTAAGATTACTTACCATAGGCGACGACTGGTCTATACTGGAGAACCTCAATTCAAAGGTGTCTACTGATGAGTATATTAAGAAAAAGATCCACAGCACTGTCTTGTACAAGACATTGAAAGAAATTGGATTGAATGCTGAGTTGATGTACCAATTGGAATTGTTGTTGGCCGAAGAAATCGAAGAAACCAGCGACTCCAACATCAAAACATTGAATGATGTCCTTAAACCGATTTTGCAGACCAATCTTGCCAAGTACGATTTGAAGCTGTGGGTCGCTTCTACCAACCAAGAATTGAAAACAAGGTAACCAAATAAGCTACTACACCAATCAAAACCAGAGCTAATACTTTGATATTCTAGAGTATCGTCTGATTTATTATCCGGAGTTTTTAGACCTACTTATATACCCATTATATAGTGAAGCCTTTAGACTGTACACTATTAACTTGTGTAGTTGAATCTACTGATTCGATGACTAAACATTACTCGTATATTCCTAATCTACACTGATTTACCTATTTACATTATTCTTCCGCCTCTGCTTCGTCCTCTTCCACCACCTCCTCATCTTTATCCAACTTTATTCGTACCAATGCTTCCGGCAACGGAGTTCCTGTCTCATAATCTGCATCAGTATACTTCATAAGTCCCAAAGACGCGAGCGAGATCGAGTTCACCACGTTTTGCCAGTTGGCAAGTATAAGTGCCACACTCTCTGTGCCTGTCTTCATAGTTTCCAACTTATCACCAACCTGCTCCAAATTGTTGGCGAGTTCGGCAGTGAGCTCCTTAAACTCCTGGAGCATCTCGAGATCGGCCCACTTCTCCGAGATTTTCTGCTGATATATTTTGTTCTTCAGCATTGGCCTGGTTGCAAGCCGCTTATTTCTGGTATATACTTTTGTTTATATGAGAGGCCAAATGGGATTTACACGACTACTCAATATTTATCTTAAGTTACGTAAACAAACAATTGCTAGACAACACAAGTAGACATTATGGCCAGAAAGTCCATAGACTTTGCCCAATCGCTACAGCAGTTCCAACGAGGGAACAGTAACGAAGGTGAACTCAAAGATGTAAAAAACTCCGAAAAATTGTCCACTCAACCACAAACCGAAGGTGTTGCAACCACAGAATGCGCCCTTACCACCAAATACAAACTTCAAAACAAATCATTGGCAAGAAGCAACTCTGCCATGATGAGAAAGATCAACGAGATGGATATGAAAGTTAATGTTTTGATCAATGAAAACATGAAGTTGCGTAAAAACAAGACAGTTAGAGACAATGAATTCAAGAAACAATTGGAAGAGAAAATCGATCTAATTGAAACCAAATTGTTCCAGAACTTCTCGTCCATCTTCCAGTATATGAAAGAAATACGACAGGACGAAGGATTGGCTGCAAACCCGCAATTGGATGTACTCAAAGATATCAACTGTTTGGTGACATCGACTCCTATAGAAAGCGATTTGACGATAACTAACCCGTTTGGAGTATCTAGAAATGAGCCAGTAAAGTGTAAAAGTCTATTTGATGATCATTTGCCACTGACTACTCCAAGCGTAGAGCCTATAGAGCCTCCTAATATGGACGATAAATCGCCATTATGCGAAAAAAGTACATCGGGTATCGCTAGAATAGGTACCGAAGCATCGCCTGAGGTAGAATCGATTGAGAATCAGACGTTCATTGAAGAGGCATCGGATAATGTTGTCAAGTGTGACGGGTTCTCTGTCATTCTTGAAGATAAAGAGCCGAGTAATGAAGTGATAAAAGTCCCCACGCTAGAGCCGACCCTAGCTCCAGAACCCAAAAGCAGTGTAGTGGTGCTTCGAGACAGTGAAAGCCCCGAAATCAAACAAGAAGATATGCCTAGAGCCCGTAGAACTCGCAAAAAGGTCGACTACACTCCAGTTCCATTAAGAGCAAAGATGAGAAGAGAATCGGAAAGGTTTTTGGATGCAGTAGGTGAAAATGTACTTATAAATTATGCCGTGAGTAAAAAGCCAGAGAAGAGAAAGGGTGACGAACATGAAGAGGAGACTGCGAAAAAGAGAAAACCCCTAGGCAACATTAACACCACCAACATAGCACACACACAACCCCAGAAGTCCACTGGTACGGAGAATGATCTCTCCGTGTTTGATTTCGAATTGGAGGCTCCCAGGCGAGAATCGGTTTACGTTGGCAGAAAGAGCGCCAGAAAGAACCGCAGACAGACATTGATGTAATTCTATTACTACACACTCATTTTCATTTTAATTGGACCATAAGGATCGTATTCGGAGATTTTAAAGTCTTCGAACTTGAAATCATCAATAGACTTGATTTTGGGGATTCTTTCAGGATCTATGGTTAGTTTAGGGAAAGATCTAGGGATTCTGGTAATCTGTTCTTTCAAAGCATCAACATGATCCAAGTAGACATGCGCATCTCCCATGGTATGAATAAACTCTCCGCAGTCCATATCGACAATATGGGCAACCATTTTGGTCAAAAGTGCATACGAAGCAATATTGAAAGGAACTCCCAATCCCATGTCACAAGATCTTTGATAAAGCAAACATGACAATTTGGGTTTGGAGTCTTGTGGGAAATTGACGTAGAATTGACAGAATACATGACATGGAGGCAAAGCCATTTTGGCGAAATCGGGAGGGTTCCATGCTGACATGATGATTCTTCTGTCGTACGGATTGGTCTTGAGTTTGTGGATGATGTCAGCGAGTTGGTCGAAACCTTGGCCCTCGTAATTGGCATCGCAATCCTTGTATTCGGCCCCAAAATGTCTCCACTGGAACCCGTATACTGGCCCCAAATCACCTTCTCTACGGTCAGTCAAACCTAATGAATCCAAGTACTTTCTGGATCCATTATCTTCCCATATTTTGACTCCCTTATCAGATAATAGTTTTGCGTCTGTAGAACCTGCAACAAACCAAAGTAGTTCATGAATTATGGCTTTAGAAAACACCTTCTTTGTAGTTAATAAAGGAAATGCGTCGTTGGATAAATCAAATCTCAATTGTGGAGGGGCAAAAAGCGAAAGAGTTCCTGTTCCCGTTCTATCGGGACGTTTTTCTCCTTCATTTATGATCCGTTCACACAAATCAAGGTATGCTTGTTCTGCACTATTTTCTGGTTTCGTCATGAGGTAAGGTGTTATTTGAATAGTATAAAGATTTGAGACGCGTTTATTCACGATGATCGCTTCGCGAGATTTACTCGATCACGAGACTCGTCTCAGCTCCATAGTGCGAGTATATGAGTGGCATTACGGATACCTCGCGGAAATCACGCGACTCATTAGAGTCAAGTGATAAGATGCAAGGACGAATGCCGATGGCATCGCGGGTAGTGAGTAATTGACGATACACACGAAAATTGTGCAGGATATGCAAGTTTAGTTTCGGCGTAACTACACTGTAGGTGACAAAGCGGTACGGAGTTTCTACTAAATACGGTCAGACTTAAGCTACCGAGGCGGACGTGGCCGAGTACATATTTTTTTTTGGTTCGGATTAGCGGCTAGCCCCAGTGCGGGACTGACGGCTGAACTCGCGGCTGGCGAACACAGAGTGGGCTGTTAAGGCTGGTGAGAAATGGCATCAAACAAACGATGTAGAGTTCCATCTTTATAGAGGGGCGTATCCAAGCCCGAATTGGATCGGTTCGAGGAAGTGAAAGTGGTTTTGCAATCTGACTATAATTCGATTTGTGGGGCATTCTTTTATGACCAATATTTTTTTTACGCTTTATTATCTCATCGCTCATGTTCCTAATTCCGCATTACAAGAGCAGACGAAAATTGGAGGAGCGGAATTGTCCCGCCTTTTCGGCCCGTTTTTATTGTGGTGGTAGTTCACCATCGTCTTTGACATCGGTTGTTCTTGTCGTATTGTCAGGCTGGTGTAGCTATTTACGCAGCGTTTATCGCAGCGGTTCTCACACCGTCAACCTCCTACCACTGCCCTTGGTTGCGCGCAGGCTTACGAGTGGTAGAGCGGCGCGAAAGCCAATATGGCGGGGAACTCTCCGAAAAATCAGTGGCAGGGCTCGCACTGCTCCGGCCCTGTGCATGTCAAGATCGCCTTTAACGGAGTACCTGAAATGAGTCTTACAACAATGCATAAATATATAATCGCCCGGAACTGTTATGTTTGAAAAGTTATACGATAAATAAACGTCCTATCAGACAGTCTACTAGTCTACTTCCAATATGTCCGACCAGGAGTTAAAAGTGTCCGAAGACAAGTCTTCTTTGACTACATCGGAGAGCGTTCCATATTTAAGTGCAGAGGAGCAAGTGGAAAAGCTTGCAGAGGAGCTCGAGGTTGACCAGAGAAAGCTCATGTTCAAAATAGATCTCTGCGTCGTTCCACCATTCTGTTTGCTTTACTTTTTGTCATTCTTGGATAGAGTCAACATTTCCAACGCAAAACTTTATGGCTTGAGTGAAGACTTGGGTTTGACCGGTAATCAATACAACACCGCATTAACGGTGTTTTTCATTCCATATGTTTTTTTCGAGGTCATTTCAAATTACATTATCAAATTCGTTAAGCCTCACATATGGTTATCCGCATGCATCCTTGCATTCGGGGCCACTTCAATCGGTATGGGGTTTGCAAAGAATTTCGGAGGTTTGGTAGTGTGTCGTCTTTTGATTGGTTTCACAGAAAGTGGTACCTTCCCATCGATCTTCTACTTGTTATCACTCTATTACACCAAAGCAGAGTCCCAAAGACGATTTTCGGCTTTTTTCTCGGTCACAACTTTGGCGGGTGCCGCTTCCGGTGCGATTGCTTACAGAATTAACGATTTGGACGGTAAACAAGGCATAAGTTCGTGGCAATGGATTTTCATCATAGAGGGTGCGGTGACATGTGGATGTGCGGCGATCTTGTTCTTCACCATTGCTGATTTCCCAGAAGAGTCCAAATTTTTGAAGGCCAACGAGAGACAGTTTTTGAAGAGAAAGTTGGAGATTTACAGCGGAGTGGCATCGTCGTATGAAATCAAAAACACCGTCAAAGACGCCCTCAAATGTTTCAAGGATCTCTTGATCTGGCTTCCAGCATTGTGCTACTTCGGATTGATCATCCCAGCGTACGGTTACGCCTACTTTGCTGCCACCATCATCCATGAAATGGGCTACACGGCTGTATCTGCAAACCAGCACTCAGTTTATCCTTGGCTTGCCGCATTTGGTTTGACCAACATCGTGGCTGTCGCATCAGATAGAACAGGCAAACGTTTGCCATTCATTATTCCCACCGTTCTTATAGGTATCGCCGGTATGGCAATGATTTTGGGTGCCACCGATAAACCCAACGTGAGATATGCAGGATGTTTTCTCACTGCGTCCGGATTGTACTCGGCGATGCCATTACTAGTATGCTGGGCAGCATTGAATATGGGAAGTCATATCAGAAAAAGTGTGGGTACTGCATGGCAGGTTGGATTTGGAAACATCGGTGGTATTATCGCCACCTTTATATTCTTGGCCAAAGACGCGCCAGTCTATAGACCTGGTTTGAGCACATGTTTGGCGATGTGTAGTTTCTGTTTGTTGTGTTGTGTCCTCTACTTCTTGTTGATAAGGAGGCTCAATCACATCAAGAAAACCGATAAGTATCGCGAGGAATTTGCAGCCATGGACCAAAGAGACCAGATCATTGCCGGAGATAGAAACCCCTCCTTTGTTTATAGTTACTAAAAGTGCACAGAGTGTGCGTTTGCACTGGTTGCGAATTATAATAAATTAATGAGATCGACTTGATTAAGTCAAGAATATTATGATACATTAAATTATAATGTATTATCAGAAGTAAGTATAAATATAGATATAGATAAAGGTAGATATTAAATATTATTTTGAGGAAACAGAAGCTAATATTTAGGAAATGAAAAATATATTGAAAAAACAAATCATAGCATGAAAACGTAAAGAGAGAATCAAGTGGAATGAAACATCTGGGTAACTTGGAAGTAACCAACACAATACACATTTATAAAAGAAATCCCATATACTTGATTATTGCCTAACGTACAGTAATACCCCAAAATTTGGCCCAAAAACTTACGACAATCTGTATATCGGAGTATTGGGCTGTTTCTACTCGTGTAGCTACATCAATTTAACTTAACTAGTATTTATATTCGACTAAATATCTAAAGCTTACTTCTTTTCACCGAAGATGGCGTCGGAAGCCTGTTGGAGAATAGACTTGTCGTTGTCGGATTGGACAGAACCAGCTGCGTTGTCAAGCTTGTCAGTGACAGTGTCCTTAGCCTTACCGTAGGTGGACTTTTCAGAGTCTGGGATAACAGCGCTCTTAACTTTGTCGGAAATGTCTTTTCTACCTGCGTCACTCATGTTTAATTTTATTTGTTTGTAATTGATAGAGAAAAGAGAAATGATATGTGGGATTACGCTGAGACTTTATAGTAAAGGTTTCGATGGCGCCACGATGCTGAAACACCAGTTGGTAGCAACCAATTGTGGAGATTGCTGCCACGTATTGGTTGGTGTGGAGCGTTTCACAAGCATTCGCAGCTTTTAGCAATCAAGCAGCAACCAACGTGCAGGAAGGGGCGAATTTTGGGGCTGGGCAGCACCAAACGCAGTGGGTCATGTGCTTCTCTACCCCTTCATGCGAAGAACAACAGCGACACAATGCACCTAGATCGGGGCCGGACCAATTGGGGCCCAACAACGCAGTAACAACAATGCGCGAGTGACTGAGTTGTTGATTGCTATAACTATCTACAGCACACAAAAGAACTAGTAATAATGTATTGGTCACCTATATCCAGCTAAAGTACTTGAACCAGCGAGGCTCTACAAACACGGCGCGTGCATGCGCAATCGGCGTGGTCGCGCTCGACGCTGCCACGGTTTCGAGGGTGCCTTTGACCACCACTTTTCGCCCCTTTTGCTCTATAATTTTACCCTTAAACATGACCGTAGAGTTAGGAGCCGCCTGGTTTTCGAAATCAATTGTCAAACTTGCAGTCACTCCTCTTCTCGAAGGTAATGCTGGCCATGCACAGAGACCAAGGGCTTCATCTAGTATGGTGGACACTATTCCGTTGTGGATTCCTCCGTCCTGAGAGATGAGCTTTTCGCCCAAATGAAAGAACGCCGTCAATTCGCCCTGCGACTCGTTCAGCACGAATATGGGGTCAATCTCAAACAAGTCTTTTCCGTGAAGTAGCCCCGAACCTACATGGCTGCTGTGGTGCTGCTGTGGAATGTTCTGACTGGAATATGTAACTTTTGCCTGTGGATCGGCCACAAGCCTCTTGTACTCATCAAGCGCCTGTATTTGCTCGACCACGTCCTTGTTGGTATGTCTTGATCCCTTCTCTGAGAGATTGCTCTTGCGCCATTGAGCTGGAAACGCCACGAGTCCCGCACCTAACGCTACCAAAGGTACCGTTTTCCTTACGAGTCCCCTAAACATGTCACTGGTTCGTGCAAAGGTTTGGACTTGCGCTACAAATAAGTCGGCGCGCTGTGTGCAGTACGGTCTCTCTAATTATACACTATATACTCTACTTGGAGATGGTAACGTTTGCATGTTGCTCAATCAATTGAGCGATCTTTGGTGGATTGGCGCCAATCACCTGATCGATCTTTTGACCGTCTTTGAAATAGATGCTTGTAGGCATGGCTGTAATGCCATATTCTGCAGCAACGTCTTGGGCCTGGTCGACATCAACTCTTCCAAATTTGGCTTCAGGAACCTTTTGAGCTAAAAGTTCAAAGATAGGTTCCAAAGCCTTGCATGGACCACACCAAGTGGCGTAGAAATCGATCACTGAAAGCTTATCGGTGCTTACAAATTCTCTGAATTGCGACAAATCAGTGAGCTCTTGGATCTTTGAGGGAGCAGAAGATAATCCACGGACAGCATATTGATGACCGAGTCTGGAGCCGGCCCTCAATGAGCTCAAAGTACTCTTTAATGGAATGCGAGCGGTTCTAATCATATTGTGGTGAAAAAAAGAAGTAGATCCAGTTTTTGGCGAGTTTGAAATGGAAAGCGCGGAGAAAAATAAACGGTTCCAAGATTACAGAAAAGTTGATCAATCTGGCCATCGTTAATATAGTTGACTGATGTGCTGAGATTTGAGCCAATTAGAGAAATGTGTAAATCATGTATAGTACAATTACCGTTCTAATCAAACGGTTCTACTTCTTTTCAATAGCAGCCATCAGATCCACGTGAACTAATGTCTTCTGTTGTAATAGTTGGCTCTAGTATTGTCTCTTGTAATTAACTCAATTATTTCTGTGTAGGGCAGAGTTACGCCCCATCTTTGCTTCATCTCGCCTCTACGGTGGTGGGCGCGGCGCTACCAGAGGCATCGCAGCCGATGCTCACGTGATCGCATCGAGGATGGCCCAAATTTTTCAGACCAATTTCTTTATCATTATACAACAGTAGACATGGGTGCTAGTACTAAAGGAACCAAGCGTTCTGCTGGTAAAGACAGCAAAGTTTCCAAGAAGGCCAAGGTTGCTGAAAAGCTTCCATCCCCAGTTTCATCGGAAGAAGAGGAGGAAGAAGAATCAGACGTCGAGTCCAGTGGAGACGAAATTGTAGCCTCATCTGAAGATGAGCTTGATGATCTCGATGAAGAAGAAAAGGAAGAGGTTGATGAATTGGATGTCGATGAAGTTGAAGCAGAAGCCGACTCTGAAACCGAACAAACAGAAGAATCCGAAGCCAAGCCAATTGATCCTAACAAGAAGACCTCTGCCGAACAACATGCCGAACAACGTAAAGTTCTTGCTGAGAGAAAGCTACAAAGAAAGTCTGGTGTTGAAGTCCAAAAAATCAAAAGTTTATGGGAAAAGCTCCGTGTGACAAAGCCAACTCCTCCAAAGCAAGTACGTGACAAATTATGTGACGAGATCTGGGAGTTATCTAAAGAAGTCATTTTGGATCTTGTGATGAAGCATGATGCCTCTAGAGTGGTGCAAACATTAATTAAGTACTCGTCCAAGGAAAGAAGAGAGCAGATCGTCAAGGCATTGAAGGGAAATTTCTACCAATTAGCCACCTCATCGTACGGTAAATATTTGCTTGTCAAGCTCTTACATTATGGAAGCAAAGACTCCACTGCTTTAATCATCGACGAACTTCACGGAAACTTGAGAAAGTTGATGAGACACAAGGAAGGTGCCTACGTCATTGAAGATTTGTACGTGTTATACTCCAACCAAGACCAGAAGTTGCAGATGATCAGAGAGTTTTGGGGTTCCGAATACGCCGTGTTCAAGGACTCAGGTAAAGGCAAGACCGTGTTGGATGTTGTCAACGAGTCGAGCGAAAAGAAACAATTAATAATGACCAATTTGTTTGGTACCATCAAAGCCTCGGTTGAAAAAGGGTCGACCGGATTTCAAATTTTGCATTCTGCCATGAAAGAGTATACCACCATTTTGACCAGTGATATCGAAGCAAACGACAAGCAAATCAGAGAGTTCATTGAATTGTTACAGGAGCAGTTTGCTGAATTGGTCCACACACAAGAAGGTTCGGACGTTGCATCCACCTTGATCAGTTTAGCCAACGCCAAGGAAAGAAAGCTTATTATAAGGTCGTTGAAGAACCACACCAAAGAGCTTATCAAGAACGAGTACGGTAACCTTGTGTTGATCACCATTTTCATGACTGTAGATGATACCGTTTTGGTCACCAAGTCATTCAGCAACGAGTTATTTGTCAAAGAAACAATTGTCGAGTTGATTCTGGACAAGTTCAGTAGAAGACCTATTATCTATTTGTTGAAGGGATTGGATCCTAGATACTTCAACCCATTGACCAAGGGTGCATTGGCCAAGTACGAAGAGTTGGCCTACAAAAAGACTTCTAAAAAAGACCAGCAATTGAGAAGGACCGAGTTGGTGGACAAGGCTTTGCCATTGCTTTACAAGAGCATCTTGGAAACCGTCGGTGTCGAAGATCCTGAAAGAAGCTTTGACACTGTTTTGTCCGTCAACATCGCAGCCCAATTCTTGACTGAATTGATCCTTACTTCAACAGAAAACAAAGAGATAAACGACTCTTTAAGACCACAATTGTTGCAAGCCATTATAGGCAAGTGTGTCAAGGGCGATGTTCTTGAAGACTACCATGTCATAAACAAGGTACCATTCATTTCCAGATCATTGAAGTCGTTGATTCAAGGAACAGACTTCAAGTGGAACAACGAGACCAAGAAGTTGGTTGTATCCAAAGACACCAAGATCCCAGGTGTTGGAGTTGAGTTCGCAGTCAAGGTATTGGACGAGATATTGGAAAGCGACAGTCTCGAACTGTGGATCTCCGGCCAAGGTTCGTTCGTGATTGTGTCCATCTATGAGGTGTTGCAGTTGTCCGAAGAAAAGGCCAAATTCAAGGACTTGTCCAAGAAGCTTGCCAAATTGAAGAAGGTAATGAAGGCTGATGATGACAACAAGGGTGCCAAGTTGTTGCTTCAGCTTTTGAACTAGACCAAGTGTATATTAATCCATAACTATTTACTGAGTCTCATCTTCGTAGTCATCGTAATCGTCGTATTCGTACTCTTCGCTTGAATCACCTTCCGGCGACTCCAGCTCGCTATCCAATCTATTTTCATCTGCTTCATCCAACTCTTTATCTTCATACTCTTTTTCGTCATAATCTTTTTCGTCTTCTTCATTTTCTTCATTTTCTTCATTTAGCACTTCTTCTTCTTCTTCTTCGTCTTCTCCTTCAAATATTATGGCATCCCCTATTACGTCGTTGTACTCTTTAAACCACTCCAATTTCTTGTTACATCTGAGACAAGGCATTTCGTCACCCATGGTCTTCATGGCATTGAACCGGGTGGCAATACACACATAGCAGTAAATGTGACCACAATTGGTTATATACGGATTGGTGACACTTCCAGCAGAAGGAAACGTCTTGCTTCCTGTTGCTGCTGCTTGGAAGTTTATATCATGACAAATAGCACACTGCGATATAGGCAAATTCTTGTACCGAGAGTTATTTTCCTGATCAGACGAGTTCTGGCCGTTTTTGGATTTTCTCTTGATGATTTTGTTTGTCATTCTTCTAAGCTTGCCAAGTTGCAACAATGGTAGAGTGAATACCAAAAACTCGGTCATGACGTTCCACACCAATTGACGGTTCTGGAATTCGAAATTCACATTGTTACCATTGAATTTAAGCAAGTCGGTCACAATAGGAGTCATTGATATGCCTAGAATACGATGGGTCACCGTAGGATACTTTCCGTTTAGCAAAAACAACGAGAAATTGATCAAGTTGGCCACCTTCAAAGTATGGTCGACGCTTGACAAAATGGTTCCTTTACGGGTAAACAAATACTGCCTTGCCTTCCAAATACTTCGTGACACCACATTGGTAGGCTCCAGTGTGTCCTGCTGTGGTTCATTGTCCAAAGAGTAGAAGTACGACTGGAGTTTATTGAAGAAAAAGGTAGCCACAATCAACAAGAAAAGGATCGATTTCTTGGACTTTCCAATGATTTTTCCACTTTTGAGATCAGTCAACTTGAGGTTTTGAAGCGCAAGACCATAAGACGATCCTGTTTTCCATATTGTCTCCTTAAATATAATGATATTAAGCAATAATGTCCAGAGCTCTGGGCTCTGATTGTACGACCATTTGCTGTTGGAATGAAGCTGAAAGATCGAGGATAATTGCTCTTTCAATAAAGATAGGAGCTCCGAGTCCAATATATGGGCGTCGACTTGCGAAACTCGTGGCGATGGGTACGATATGGGGATCATTGGTGCGTTAGTCGTTGTTGATAATCAACAACTGAAGTTCCCCACAAACCGAGGTTATACACCGACGGTCACGTGACACCGTAAACTACAGGTAACTAACTGGTATTATCAATTCTGTATCCTCTACTTCTCTGTCAGACTTTTTCTATGTCATAGCTATTTCAGCGGTCTACTTGGTTTTTTCTATGTGTTTTATATTCGTTATTCATTGCTATTTAGTATCCAAAACTTCCATGATTTCACTCACCAACTCATCAACCAAAACTGACTTGTTGCGCAATTTGCCCAAGTCTTTGATCTCGTGGTAGATGTTGGCGGAGTGCAAAACATCGAAAGTCTGGTCGTTGATCAATAGACACTTGAGTATTCTCAATAGCGTCAATTGCACAACAGTACTTTTATTATGTGTTTCGAGTTTGTCGAGTATACCGCGAAGCACCTGAGGTTTTACCATGGCTTGGGCCACTTCTTTATTTATAGTCATCAACTTCAAGTAGTTCTCCAACGTCGATTCTAAGTTAGAAACCTTTGAAAGCATGAACCCTTGGATAAGATGGTTTATATGACTCGACAATTTGGGCTTGACCGTTTCATTGTCATTCTGATACCAATGAATTATTGAGTCTAGCGAGTTGGATTGCCAGTAAGGATCAAGCAATAAATTGAAGTATGTATCCAATACATCGTAGCCTGCCAAAGTTTTCCGAACACGGTTGTCTCCACAATAGGCCAACTCACAGAAAACAGGCAACACAAACTGCTTGAATGGCAAGTCAGTAAGTGATAATTCTTTCATTAAAGGCACCAAACCAAGGTTGATGATCTCAATTTCACTCTTATGGTTTAGGTAGCAGCAGTTATAGAGAATAGGACACAACAAGTTCATAATCTCTTTATTGTGAGTAGCCTTCTTCATCAAGATAGCAATAAAAGGAAGGATTTCTGCTGTGTATAGCTGCTTGAGAACGCCTGACAAGCATGACATCGACTTGAAGAACTTGAGAATTGTCAACTGGTTCGCAAGTGAAAGGTAGTCGTACGTTCCCATAAGCAACTTGAAGAGATCAGCAGATGCAATATTCAATCTTACTCTAGGTTCAGATTGCCCAAAAGACTTTATAATATCGATAATCATATTGATTATCAGTTCGTGGCCACTATTCTCTTTCTTGACAAGCTTGTTGAGCAATACCACAAACCAAAAAATGACTCCGTACTTCGAAAGTATCCGGCACAAATCAGATTTGGATCTTATCAAGTCTTTTGTCAAAATGTTGTGAATACACTCGATTGAAATTAGAGGGAACATTGGCAAGGTATCAAAGTCTTCCTGTACAAACTTGGTGACAACTCTCAAGCCTCCACAAGAAATTAACGTCGTGAGTGCTTTTTCTGAGTTCTTGAAATGACCAATGAACTTGATGACCTGTAATCTCAAGCTCAAGTCATAGGAGTGGCTTTTAAATTGGGTTATTAAAGGAATACCACCGATCAAACAAAAGTTCTCGAAAGTAGTGATATTTATCTCAAATAGGTGGTTCAAAATCGAGAGCACATGGAGCCAGAGCTTTTCGTGGTTAGGATATCTCTTCGTATAATCCAACACCTCAAGAAGGGAGAGCATTCCGTGGTCTTTGATGAGTGTAATGTGCAGAATCTGGTACTTTTTCACCAAATGTAACATCCGGCCTGTGATTTTAATTAGTGATTTGATTAGCTCGTCGTTTCCTTTCGGCAAAAGATCAACACGAGAAGAGAACTTTGACATGAGGTATTCCACTTTTATCTGAATTTCCAACTCGTTGGTATCAAAGTCTTCAATGTCAATATTCAAGAATGGATCTTCGTCTTCATCTATACGATCGTGACGCTGAAACTTGACATCATTCAGAGTGGCTTTGATCTTTAGGGAGGAGATATCATTGCCTTCGAAGTTATCTTCATTCTCTTCACAAAACCGAGTTAGTAATTCGTTTTTGGAGAATTTTGGAGGCTCAGGCTGATCTATGCGAACAGTTTGAAAGTCCTGACTGATATCGTCAATCCGTAGAACATCGGGAATCCTGTCCAAATCTGGTGTAGATTTACTCCCAGCCAAGCTAGGTATTTTGAGCTCACCATCCTCAAAGTCATGATCCCAGTTATTTTCGTTATCGTCATTCACTTCGGAGTACGACTTTATGGAGCTGGTATGGGCTAGTTCTTGTGATGGCTGATGGATATTGAGCATAGATTGTTTTCGTTTAGGGAATGGCTGCGTGAGCCATTTGTGCTTCAATAGAAGTTTAGCGCTAGTTCTGAGATTGGGAAGTTTTTGAAAGCATTCAAGTAGAAAATCTTTGGCCACTGAAGATATGTTTTTGGGCAAAGGAGGGTGGTCATCTGTTCCAATGGCATGGAGGGTTGCCATTGGATTGAGATCATGGTAAGGAGGTGAGGTAGTAAATAGTTCAATGATGGTAGCTCCTAACGACCAGATATCCGAGGCTGTACAAAGTCCTTCGCCTCCTAGTACCGTTTCAGGAGCCATCCAATTGGGAGTTCCCACTACAGTATGATGCTGATTACTTACTTTGGTGGCTACCCCAAAATCAGCCAATTTGATGTCGCCGCTTTCAGTTAGAAGAACATTGGCAGCCTTGACGTCTCGATGCACCACACCTTGTTCATGCAAATAGTTTAGCCCCATTAAAATCAGCCTCACGATCTCGACTACATCTGACTCCGGAAACCCACACCCTCTCTTTTTGTAAACTTGTCTAAGAGAGCCACCTGAACAGAACTCTAGAAACACGTTAAGGGAGGTGGAAGTTTTGACAAAACCATGGTACTTTACGATATTAGGATGTTTTAGTATCTTAAGCAAGTCAATTTCCCCCATTAGTTCCATAACATCCTGGTCTTTTTCAAGCAAAATCTGTTTAATTGCAACCACCTGTTTTGTCTTGAGATTAATACCTTTGAAGACATTGGCAAATGCCCCTCTACCGATCAAAGTCGAGAACTGGAAGTTTTCCAAGGCATTAAACAGTCTTGTTCCTGGTCTCTTTTCGAAACGCTGGGCTGGAGTAAGCGACACTTTGACTGACGGGTTTCGTGAATGTCTATTGGCATTTCTTTGTGGTGTTGAAGCCGATTCAAGGGCTACTGTTCGAGGCGGTCTCATGATATATGACAGCGGAATGGGTTGGATGGAAAGTTCAGATTTGCTTCGAACTTTGTGAACGTTTAGCTGGTTTTTTCTAGGGTTTTGGAGTGCCAGATTTTCTATGAACGGCGACTCGTTTTCGTAGTTCAGTTGAGAATTAAGTTTTTGGTTTTGCGGGAGTTCGGTTTCATTAAGTTCATTATTTTGATTTTCGGCAATTGAATATATATTAGCTTTGTGAAGCTTGACATTGGTAGATTCTTTGGGTTTGTGGTGAACCAGGCGAGATGCTGGACGCGATCGAGGCTCGAATTTGGGCGAGAAATTCGACTTTGAGGGGCTATGGATGGATCTAGATGAATTGGGACGAGGAGAGTCATATTCTAAGTCCACTGAATCTTTGATCTTGGTGACAAACGGAGATTCAGAGCCTGACCCCGAAGTTCGTACTATAGAGCCCGACACTTGGGAGAATTTCAGGTAAGATAAATCCAACTCGTGGTCTTGGAGTTGAAAGTATGATGCATAGCTGTTTGAATCGTCCAGTTGTGGTTCTCGATACTTGCTGAGAGTTGCCTCTTTTGACATGGGGGGACGCTGCAAGTCATTGGGTGATTGAGATAGACTGGCCATTTGAGTGCCATACGCGCCGAGAGTCAGCCGAACAAAAATGGATTAGTCAGTAGAGCGAGTCTCCTCTAGTCGCTATGGTGAATATATGAAAAAGATCCGTAAGGAAGGGTGTATGATCGCGTTGACAAGCCGAAGAGATAGAATGCAAACAATCAGATCGAGTGCAAACAAAAGCAAGCGCGATGCTTATGTAAGATTCTCAAATAGGTAGTACTTTATAGAGTTGAGATAAAGACGAATTACGAAAGAGACAACCGCAATTCAACAGGTGAAATAATGGACTGTGTACAATTGTGCGGGTACTAGGGATATAGAGCAGCTAGAGTAATCCAAAAGTAACGAAGTGGTCAGAATTAGCCAGCGTGAGATGAGTTGTGTGAGGCTTAATCGGCAGTCAGCGCCTGTAGAGATAACAGACCATCATATAGAAGCAGGACGGTCAGTGAAGGTTTGAAAGACAAAAGCACCAGTGTTCTGGGGAAATTGAATAGCGCTGTGGAAGAGTGTTTAGATTTGGTTGTTGAAGCATGACGCTTGTGAGATTGGCTGCGAAAATAGCCAAGTACGAAGTATTCAGAAACGGCTAACTACGCAGTTGATTTGCATTTTTACGCTTAAATTTGTCATTTATTCTCTTCGTCTAAAGCTTTGCATCGGCTACCTTGGTCAAAAGCTTGCCTGGACCCTTCTTTGGAGAAAACAAGATGCCCCAAGTCTCAGGGATCTTCTGGAACTCATCCTTACAGTCGACCAAAGTATACGACGAATCCGAAACCTTGATTTTTCCCTCGTTTATCCAGCGAAGCAAATCTTTGGTAGCACCGCCAAAGTCCTTGGCATGATCAAATATAATGAATCCACGCACGTTGAGTCTATTGGTGATAATTTGAGACCAGCCTATAATAGCAGACTTCTTGATGTCGTTGTACCCAGCAATAGCACCGCACGCAACAATGGTACCGAATGGTCTGACCAAGGTGAGCATGACGTCCAAGATCCCACCTCCGACACCATCAAAGAACACGTCGGCATACTTGTCTTCACCCAAAGCTTGTTTGAGCTTGACGTACATTTTGGGATCCCTGTAGTCAATACAGGCATCAGCACCAATCGACTCTACGTAACGACACTTATCAGCCCCACCCGAAATACCAATAACCTTTTTGCATCCAATGACATTTTTGGCGATCTGAACGCACATTGAACCCGTAGCTCCTGAGGCAGCGGAGATCACAACCACGTCCGAGGCCTTGGCCTTGGCGATTTGTAACAATCCTATGTGGGCAGTGAGACCAGTCAAGCCCAATACATCAAGGTGCCAAGTGAGTGGAACGCCGGTGTCGGTGATCTTGTAGTAAATGGAAGACGATTTCAAGATAGCGTAGTCGGACCAGTTCATTTCGCAGCTGATGACATCGCCAGCCTTGTATTGGGACACATTGGACTCTACGACTTGGCCCAACCCCCCTGATCTCATGAGTTCACCCTTGAGCACAGGTGGCACGTACATTCTGTCTGCCTGAAGCCCTTTTTGGATCCATGCTCTCTGTGTGGGATCGTTCGAAAGATACAAAGTACGAACCAACACCTCGCCGTCTCGCAATTGGCGCAATGGGCGCTTGACTAGCTTGAACGTGGAATGTTCATCTTGCAAGTTGAAATTGACTTCCTTTGATGGTGGCTCGTTTAAGACAAAGCTGGTAGATTCCTTGGGAAAAGACATGGCTGAAGAGTGGGAAACTTTTCCAGGCAGAGCTGCCTATTTATGGGGTAAAAAGTGGGGAATCGCTGAACACGTGAAAAATAGTTGGAGATACGAACTACGCAGCCTATTTAGCCGAGTGCCGTGGTTTTGATTGTAGAGAGTCTGTAGTAGCACGTATATAGAGTCGACTAGCCTCGGGGATCAACTCAGTGATATACTCACATAATCTTCATAAATTCTCGCACAGACAACCAAAAATCGCCAAACTTTATGGTATGCAAATGAAGGTCGTAGCTACTTCCAATTGGCAAACTGCATGTGCTAAAGCATATTCAAGATAAGCCAGGGGGCAGTCCATGGCTCCGATTAAGGAGACAATAGCTAAGTACATTCGGAAGCAATTTCCTTGGCCACCAATACGGATAGAGTAAAAATTTGATAGTGGCGGAGTGTCACCATATATCCAGCAAAGCACACGTAAGAACAAATATACTGGTAATAAACTGTCCAGATGCTACATAATTATAATCTCTAACTGCACTATCGTGGTGTTAGCGCGTTCGTAGCGTTAGTGGGTCTGAGTATATTGGTGTTAATAGATATTAGAGAGTGGTACCACTGTTAGTGATATCCTGTGTCTCACGGTATTTCTACAGCTTTCTAATATACAACATTGTTTGAACTAAATAATATGCTCTGTATAATTGGTTTGGTCAAAATTTCTCTGCCTGGGGCCCCGACTCAGGAAGAGTGCCCAGGACATCAGGCCCGCGATTCTCGGCCATGGCAGCCTGCTTTTCGTCCCGCGAAGCCCTTTCTCTGTTCCAACTCAACAAGCTGGTGTCACCGGTCTTTCTGGGGTGAATGAAGTTGACAATCAACAATCCAAGGGCTAAAACAAAACAAATACCTCCACCAGCCATCCATGACACTCCCAAAAAGATATTCTTACCACCAATTACAGACCTCTGTGATATGAATACATACTTCTTACCGTCGTATGGCAACACAGGGAAGTGAAGACCAATGGTGACCTCGTAAATACCAGCAGGCAAAGCGTCGTGGTCGTTTCTGAGGGCCAATTTGTTGAAGGTAGGCAATGCAGAAGGATGCATCCAGTTTTGAAACTGTTCCCACGTGCTGATATCCGGCACGTTAGTCTCGTTATACCCGTTGGGGAAACTCTTGTACCAGTTGGGAGGAGGAGCGATTTCAGTGTGGTTGTACGTTGTTTTCTTGAATCTGTTTTTGTCCGAAGACCACGCAATTCCCTTTTCGGTCATCTTGTAGTCTGAAGAGGTTCCGTTGACGGCTTGAAGTGTGTCGGCATAGGTATCGTTGAACAAAGAGTTGGCAATAAGGCCACAAGGATAGTATCTTTTTCCGTCGTGGTTCACTGACAATGGCTGACAGTTTTGACCCACAGTATCTTTGATATCGCTGACCGAAGCAGCTTTTCCATTCAATTGATCTTCGTTGAAAGACTTCACATAACGACGGTGGTTGGCATAGAAGTTGTGCAATCTGTAGAAGAAGTAGATGGGTGCCTTGATATCTTTTGGAACCTCGAATTGGACCGAACACACGTTTTGTTGGTCCTCGAACTGTTGGTTGGTGTCTTTGGAAAGTTTCCATTGAGGCTTGTGCTCGATAGCAGGCAGGTTTCTGTAGTTGAAAGTATAGTATTCTTCGGGAATCTCGCTCCAGTAGTGAGTGGAAGCCAAGTTTTCACACTGCGAGTAGTCAATAAGAATATCTTGGGTCCGATGTGAGGCATACCACATGGCAGCTCCAAGAGGAACACAGAAGATGGCGATGCCTACCAAAATCGGAATAACGACTTTGGCAGTAAACACTGGGTTGTAAGCTTTCATTCTTTGTTGTCTGAACGCGCTGTTGCCTGGTTTTCTTGACTTTTCCTTTGGTGCTTCGTAGACCTCATCATCTGAGGAATTAGAGTCGTACTCCTGGTCACTTCTCACCTGAAATGCGTTAGCATTTTCGTCCACCACCTCATGTAAGGGCAGTTGATTCCCTGGTTGCGACATGACTGATTTGAACCGGTATTTCACTGGTTTTGCAGGGCTCGACGTGTGTTGTTTCGGCTTACTGATCGGTCTGAATTCGCATCCGGCTACTCCATGCGGCACGTGACAATCGTTTGTCTATCACGTGACAATGTCCCCCATCGGGGTGACACCGAACTTCGGACCCTCTACATGTCAAGACCCCCTGAACTGGTCTATGCGTACATAACGAGGCTGTAACGTCAACACTTTGGTCCGTTGAACGGTGGATACGCTCTGTCCAAAACTTCGGATTGAAAATCTGCGCTCTACACCATTGTTGGCAAGTACTGATAAGCTCCTCAATTCTTTCCTAATGCCCCTGGAATGTATTCCTAGGCTATAGAGTTTTCTCCTTGGTTCTAGTAACCTCTCGTCATTCTCTCGTTGTCTGACTAGCGTCAGCTGTTGCAGTGATTCACTCTACTTGGTCACGCGGAACATAAAACGTGACCCACTCTTCCCTTCAAATTTTTCACGAATGTTGGAAACAACTTGCAACCAAGCAACTACAACATGTCTACACAAGAAACAGATGCCGAGAAGAACATTGAGATCTGGAAGGTCAAGAAGTTGATCAAGTCCTTAGAGGCCGCTCGTGGTAACGGTACCTCCATGATCTCTTTGGTTATCCCACCAAAAGGTCAAATCTCCATCCAACAAAAGATGTTAACCGATGAATATGGTACGGCTTCCAACATCAAATCTCGTGTCAACAGATTATCGGTCTTGTCAGCCATCACATCTACTCAACAAAAGTTAAAATTATACAGCTCGGTGCCAAAGAACGGGTTGGTCATCTACTGTGGTGAAGTGTTAACTGACGAAGGTAAAGAAAAGAAGTTGAATATCGATTTCGAGCCTTTCAAGCCTATCAACACCTCGTTGTACTTATGTGACAACAAGTTCCACGTCGAAGCCTTGTCGGAATTGTTAGAAAATGATGATCGTTTCGGGTTTATTATCATGGACGGTAACGGAGCCTTGTTTGGTGCTGTTTCCGGTAACACCAGAGAAATCTTACACAAGTTCACAGTGGACTTACCAAAGAAGCACGGTAGAGGTGGTCAATCGGCCATGAGATTCTCGAGATTGAGAGAAGAGAAGAGACACAACTATGTCAGAAAAGTCGCTGAAGTTGCCGTACAGAACTTTATCACCAACGACAAATGTAACTGTAAGGGTTTGATTTTGGCTGGTTCTGCCGATTTCAAGACCGAATTATCCAAATCGGACCTTTTTGATTTGAGATTACAGCAAAAAGTCATCAAGATTGTCGATATTTCGTACGGTGGAGAAAACGGGTTCAACCAAGCCATCGAATTGTCGGCGGAAACCTTGGCCAATGTCAAGTTTGTTCAAGAAAAGAAGTTGTTGAACCAATATTTCGATGAAATCAGTCAAGATACAGGTAAGTTCTGTTACGGTATCGAAGATACCTTGAAGGCTTTGGAAGCCAGTGCATGTGAAACCATGATTGTATACGAAAGTTTGAACATCATCAGATATACTATGAAGGACATTGAAGGTAACGAAGTCATAGCACATGCCAACCCAGATTTGCCAGACAAATCATGGCAATTGGACAAAAAGACCGGTACTGAGATGGAAATCGTCAAGGAAGAGACTTTCTTGGAATGGGTGGCCGAGAACTACAAAAACTTCGGTTCCAACTTGGAATTCGTCACTGACAAGTCTTCTGAGGGTGCTCAATTTGTCCAGGGATTCGGTGGTATTGGTGCTCTTTTGAGATACAACCTTAATTTCGAACAGTTGGCTGATGAGTCCGAGGATGATGAGTATTTTGATGACGACGATGATTTCGTTTAAGTAGGTTAGTTAATAGATTTGCTATTAAGCTGTAGCGGATTTATCCGTTTTCGGGTTTGTAGAAATAAATACCCTTATTCGCTTTTGTTCAAAGGTGTTCATTTGAACGCATAACAAGACAATGCCAACTATGAAGCATACGAGTTGACTACACAAGTACACTTAATTGTATATGTTATCTAGCTGTGTCACACATCATATCTTGAGAATAATATGAGCGGCTGAATGAGCTATATGCTGAAATTATTAGTGTCATAGTCCAGGCTAGGAAGATGTAGTACTCCTGTATAGATTATATTTTTATATAAGTTATAGGCAGAATTCAATAATCTAACTTATATATATCTTTATAATTAGTATCACTATTATATAAAAGAACATTGGGCTGGTGGGTATTTGACTCGATTATAACGGTCACAGGAGTATACGTATTGACTGAGGATGTCTTTCATACGTGGAAAATAGTACTGTTTTTGGAGGTCCATTAACCAGTGACGGATGCTGGGGTGTCCTGGTTGATGGGACGAGAGGCCGATTTTGACGCGGGAAGCATACCGTTGGCGGTGCGGCACCAGGGCAAATCCTGCCACCACGACGGTCAGGTCCGACGTTGTAGGCTCGTCTACTTTAAGTTTGTTGGGAAATCGACCATTTCGAAGTCGGTGCTTAGACCAGCGATTTCGTGGTTTGGGCGAAAAATGGCGAAGGGCCGAGGAAAACAACCGTGAAGGGCCAGGATATTCCAGCACCGCAAGAGAGTAGGCGGCCAAGAAACACTGTAAAACCAAAGTAGGACGCAGGTACTGGGAGTAAGCGAAGCCAGCCAACGGCAACGCAAGGGCGACAAGCCGTGCGGGCCGTAGGGAAAACTGGGTAAGATTCGAAGTTAGGGGTACCCCCCATGTTAGGTTCTGGGCTCGTTGGAGAGTCAGGAAGCTAAGCTGCTTGCAAGTTTCATTAGACGAGAAAATCGAGTCACTTCATATTGCCGGAAGACGGGTGAAAACAAGGTTACGAGGTTCCATCTCTAGTTGTTTAATAGTTGGAGATAAACTAGGGTATATGCAGTACTGGTACCACTGGTAGCTTTCAATAGTGGATACATAAGATCGGCTAACGTTGTGATTTGTTCCTAACTATAGACTCGCTAATCATCAAGCTACTGTTTTGTTCATACTACATGGATATTACAAGCTTTGGGACATTCTTTCTTGGTCTATACAAGAAACTGTGGTTAATGTGGTAGGTTGTTATTACTTGGCGACTTTGCCCTTGTGCTCCTTCTTGCTATCTTTCTTTGCCTGTTTGGTTTCCTTGATACTCTTTTTGATGTCTCTTTTGTCTTTCTTCACCACCTTGCCAGGCTTCTTTCTTCTCAAGTCATCCAAAGCATTGACCATCTCGTGTCCCAATACTTCCTTGTGGGTGTTACCAGTAACCATCTGATGGGCCAAGTTCTGAAGCCCACTGGTCAAGTACGAGCGCCTTGAGTTTTTTCTGATAGGAGTCTTCAACATTTCTCTCAACTCGAACTTGAATCTCTTTTGCTGTTCTTTGGTCAAGGTCTTGTTTTCCTTTCTCTTTCTCTGTTTCTTGAGTATATCGTCTTCGAAATCGTCATAGTCTGAAGGGTTATCGAGACCCAAATCTTCAGCTGCTTGGTCAACCCAGGACTTTTCCTTCCTGGTGGCAGTTGAAGATATAGAAGAGTCGGCTAGTTGGGCAGCCAAGGTGACACGGGGCTTGATTTGGCCCACGAGATCGTGCTCGATGGGCAACATTTTCAAGTCTTTATGAACGTTGAGTCTCGACCCGGGCGTCGCTGAGCTTGCCACCAATCTTCTGAGCTTTCTGAGAGGACCCGAAGCTTCCTGAGGCGAGCAGAACATCACAGAAACACCTTCGTTGCCTGCTCTGGCCGTTCTACCCGATCTGTGAATGTAAACGTCGGCAGTTCTGGGAAGATGGTAATGGACGACGTGGTCAATGTTGGGGATGTCTAAACCTCTGGCAGCAACGTCTGATGCGATGAGAACCGCGATCTCGTTGTTTTCAGTGGCAGCCTTGAACCTTTCCAATGCTCTCAAACGCTGTTTCTGGATCATGGAAGAATGGAGCGAAAATGCTGGGATATTCAAACTGTTCAACAACGGAACCAATCTCTTCACCGAGTCAATGGAGTTGGCAAAAATCAACGAACTTCCCTTGTACATCAATAAGAAGTAGTACAAGTACAAGTCTCTTTCGTTGGGCCCCACTTCCACCAAAGCTTCGGTGACTTGTCCCGCCACAACTTCTTTAGGATTAGCGTCGATTAACGAAGGCTTTGGGTCCTTGAACTTCAACTTGGCGTTCAACAACTCGAGAATCTCGTCGTTGCCGATCAACGAGCCTTCTTCCTTGATGTTCTTGGGCTTGTTCTTCTGGAACTTGTCCAATTTTCCGAACAAGTCTCGGGAAAACGTGGCACTGAACACCAATGTCTGCCATTTCCATGCCCTGGTCTCAGTCTTGACTCTGCTCTTGCCCAAAAGCTCCAAGATCTTTTCAAATTCATCGAAATGTCCATCTTGTAACAATCTGTCGGCTTCATCCAACACAATGAAGTCGGTGTTGGCCAACCTTTTGGCCAATTCTTCGCTCTTTTCAAGCAATTCCAAGCACCGTCCTGGAGTAGCCACCAAAATACCGGGGCCATGCTTGAGTAATCTCTCCTGCTTTTGAATAGACAATCCTCCGGTGATGCTGACGATTCCGTTCTGGGCCAATGGCGAATACTTGGATACTTCGTTCAAATGAGCCATCACTTGGTGAGCCAATTCTCTGGTGGGTGCAAAAATTATCCCGCTTGGAGGACTGACTTCCGAGCTTTTGGGGCCGTTCAATTTGCTCAAGTACTTTTCCAAAATCGGTATACCGTACGCCAAGGTCTTACCCGAACCGGTGGTGGCTTTACCGATAATGTCTTTTCCTTGTAAGGCCAAAGGTATACTACGTTTCTGAATGGGTGTTGGTTTGGTGAACCCAAGAGCGTTGAGCCCGTGGAGAGTATAAGGGCTGAGTGAAAGACCCTTTTCTTCGTCCTGCCATTGAGGCAAGTTGACGTCGTCGTCGGGCAAAGGCAAGGCTTGGGTGAAGAAGTTTTCTTTAAGATCTTCTTTTTTGGTTCCTACGGTTTCTTGTGAAGCGTCTTCATCCGACTCGTCGTCGAATCCGGTGAATTCCTCGTCCAACTCATCCACGTCGACATCTTCAGTTGCTTCGTTGTCATTTACATCATTAGCTTCCCCTATCACTTCGTCCTCTTTCTCTTCTTCCGTTTCTTCGGTTTCCTTCACTTTCTTGTCCTTTTTATTATCTTTCTTATTATCTTTCTTCTTGTTCTCCTTCTTCTTCTTATCTTCTACTTTGACAAATTGGGCTTTTCCCTCCACAATTTCCACATCAACCCCGTCTATCTCTTCAAGTCCCATGAATCCCAGGTAGTCGCCCAAGTTATCGGGAATGTCCACTGACTTCCATTGTAAGTTGTCGAGCTTGATCACCTTAGACTCTTTTTTCATCTTTTGTGATAACGTGGGCACTCTTCTGGCCTTTTCATTTCCTTTCTTCTTCTGGACACTCTTGCCAGCCTTCTTGGCTCCTTTCTGCTGTGCTGCCATCTTGTATAATTGGTATCTTCTAGTGTTAACGCTGGTGAAAAATTAAGCCTCATCGTGCTCATCTCGAGCCTCCGTCCTGCATACAGCCACAAACCTTGTTATCCAAAACTCCACTGTATCAATATCACCACCGAATGGCACAGAAGAAGAAACTGGTGTTGTTGAAGAGGCCCCGGAGCATAACCGGTGAGGCGTTCACTGCTAAAAGTCTCAAACCGCAAAAGGCGCGGCAGTTGATACGAAGATTTCACGTTCTTCAGAAGAACAAGCACTCGATTCTCAGCAAGATCAACAAATTGCCTGGGGCAGAAGGTAACGTAACGCTCGAAAACTATAAAGACAAGGTTCTAAGCTCACCCGAGAACCTGAAATGGTACCAGAACAGTTATAAGAATTTCAAATTGAAAGAAAGTGGCACTGACCTCATTCGTTTGGAAGATAAATCCACGTTTAAAGAGCTCATTCAACAACTCGCATTGATAGATTCAGAAATAGACCAAAGAGGAGGCTTGAGCACATACCAGTCTGCGTCCACGCAAGGTCAAGACAATAAAAGAGGGGGGGACTCCTCCAAAAAGTTGGTCGAATGGCTCAAACCCAGTCCTGGCTTGCTGACTTCCGCACTAACTGCATTGGAAATTGGCAGTTTGAGTCCAGATAATGCTATATCCACCTGTGGCCTATTTAAATCGGTAACAAGAATAGATTTGAATTCACAGAATCCTTTAATTTTGAAGCAAAACTTCATGGAAAGACCACTTCCTAAATCTGATGACGAGCGTTTTGATCTTATATCGTGCTCGCTCGTTATAAACTTTGTCCCCTCTCCTCAGGAAAGAGGCCAGATGTTGGCTAGATTCGTCAAATTCTTGAAGAAACCTTCAGATGCTATCTCGCCTCGCTTATTTCTTGTATTGCCTTTACCTTGCATCCGGAATTCAAGGTATTTCGATGACAAGAAACTACAAAGTATAATGACCCACTTGGGCTTCGTCAAGTCACAGTACTACGAAGCAAAAAAAGTAGCATACTGGCTATACGACTGGACCGGAGAGGTAAGTTCGGCCAAGGTGAAATTCCGTAAGAAGGAATTGTACGCAGGCTCAACCAAAAACAACTTTTGTATAACTCTAGAGTGAGCAAGTACTCCAATCAAGAAATGCTTATAACTATCTTGTTTCATTCTGAAATTTTTTAAGTTCTGGCTTTTTCTTGATTTGTTGCATCCATATGCCTAAATTTGTCAAATTCGTGTATTCAATTGTTTAGCACTGAACAAGGCAGTTCCTCTTTTCTAAAAATTCAGATAACGGTTATAGATTATAATTAAGGCACTAACGTGTTGCGTCATTTTAAAGCACGTCAATTGTATTATATCCAGTTATCAAAGCAGTCAGAGTTATTGGAAATGCCGTTGTATCGCGATCACATTTGTACAAACACAAGAATAGAAGCGTAACTTCGGTCTGGTTAACAAACATTTGAGCATAATTAAAAGAGTTCGATCTGTAATACGAGAAGATTAACGAGTCCGCCAAGCAGAACTCCGTTAGGCAAAAGTACAAAAGACCAGCGCTAAGCCTATCGATCAGGGCTGAAAGTAGTTCTCTTCAATCGACTAGATGTTTCACAAAACACCTCTGGATCCGAGCCGAACAATCTTATTGATGGGAGCACTGAGCTCGGAATATTCTCACTTTTTGCGTGAGGCGGCAATCACAACAAACGGTAACTTTGGTTACGTGAATAAAAAAGTAGTTCTTCGACTCAAACGGTGGGGAAAGAAAAAAAGTATTCGTAGTCCCCCCCCCCCTTAAAAGTTCGAGATCCCCACTTTCTTAATTTGATGGCTTATGGCGTGATCTTGTGAGTTAGCACTAGCTTGATTCAAACAAATGACATGATATGCTAAGCAAAGCACAATTGACAAATTCTTCCGTGAATTATTCCGTTGGTTTCTCCGTGATGCGGTGTGGACCCCACAACCAATAGTTTTGGGACTTCCCCACCTACTTATGTTTTACCCCACCCAAACTCAAAATTACGCTGGGTTGAATACGATTTTTTTTTCAAGCGCAGCCCGGGACTATAACGTTAGTTAGAAAATATTTTTTCTGCTTGAGGAAAGCGCTACTCTTGGCGGGCCGGAATAATCTTGAGAGCATTGGGTAAATCAGTTGGTGCCACTATATTTATACTAGGAGAGCCTACCACGAGGGCTTAGTGGACGTTGAGCACCATACGACCAAATCAGTTAAGAGGAAGTAACCTACATCGCTTCATCTTGGGTCAATCGGGATTGATCGGAAAAACTTCGCATCAAGTGAGGAGAAAAAATTTGATCACCAGAATTTTTCCGGGAATTATCTCAATTGGCGGAACAACCAGCCGGGATGCATAACAAAATTTGAGAAAGTTTTGCCCACTCCTTCGGCTATTTCTAAGTATAGTGGGAGCATATACAATTAAGGTTTCCGTGACTGAATAATTCAGTAGCATAACATCAGACTAAGATGTGGAGGGGGGTGATGCTGAAGCAGAAAGACTCTTGATTTTGAACATAACAGAGTCTAAGCATAATACGCGGACAGTGTGCCTTTATTCACCTACCGTGTCCTCTATGAATTCTCCGACTATTACAACGCGTCATTAGTATTAATTAGTAGCTGTGCATATTTGATGCGAATTCTTCATTTGAACAATGTCCCTGGTCCCATGTTATTCCCATGGGGCAAGTGCTCGGAGAAACTGGAGATTTTGTGGGACCGATCATGCAAGGTGATGCGTTCAAAACCGGGAAAAAAAAAAAGAAACCATCTAATATACTGGTATGCCAATTTTTGGCGAAACATTTTGCAGTATAAATTGACTTGACCTCGTCATGTAGTTTTTGGTCTCTCTTCCTTATTGACTCATAAATAAATATGTCTACGTCAGAAGAAGTTGCATCAGGTGCTCAAACACCTGCTGTCTCAAGCATTATTTCAAAGAAAGAAGAGAGCGATGTCAAAGGCACTGACGATCAATTGGATCACTTGCCAACCATCCCAGTTAAGTCTGCCAAAGACTACATTGCTATCTCTTTCTTCTGTTTATTAGTTGCCTTTGGTGGTTTCGTTTTCGGTTTCGACACCGGTACCATCTCTGGTTTCGTCAACATGACTGATTTCTTGCAAAGATTCGGCCAAGTCAATTCCGTAGGTGTCCATTACTTATCCAACGTCAGAGTTGGTTTGGTGGTTTCCATCTTCAACATTGGATGTGCCGTTGGTGGTATCTTCTTATCTAAGAGTGCCGATCTTTACGGAAGAAGAATTGGTATAATGTTCTCCATGGCTATCTACGTTGTGGGAATCATTGTCCAAATTTCCGCTTCAGACAAATGGTACCAAATCTGTATTGGCCGTGCCATTACTGGTTTGGCTGTTGGTACTGTTTCCGTCTTATCTCCTATGTTCATTAGTGAGACCGCTCCAAAGACATTGAGAGGTACCTTGGTGTGCTGTTTCCAATTGTGTATTACTTTTGGTATCTTCCTCGGTTACTGTGTCACCTACGGTACCAAAAGGTTGAATGGTTCCAGACAATGGAGAATTCCTTTAGGTTTATGTTTCCTCTGGGCTATTATGTTGGTTGCTGGTATGGTCTGTATGCCTGAGTCCCCAAGATACTTGGTTGAAAAGAACAAGATTGAAGAAGCCAAGTCTTCGATTGGTAGATCCAACAAGATCTCTGCTGAAGACCCAGCCGTTTACACCGAAGTTCAATTGATTCAAGCCGGTATTGAAAGAGAGGCTTTGGCTGGCTCCGCCTCGTGGACCGAATTGGTTACCGGTAAGCCTTCTATTTTCAGAAGAGTCATCATGGGTATTATGTTGCAGTCTTTACAACAATTGACTGGTGACAACTACTTCTTCTACTACGGTACCACCATTTTCCAAGCTGTCGGATTGAAGGATTCTTTCCAAACCTCCATTATCTTGGGTATTGTTAACTTTGCATCTACATTTGTCGGTATCTGGGCCATTGAAAGATTCGGTAGAAGACTTTGTTTGTTGACTGGTTCTGCTGCTATGTTTGTTTGTTTCATCATCTACTCCGTCATTGGTTCTACTCACTTGTACAGAGACGGTGAATACGACAACAACAACACCTACAAGCCTTCTGGTAAAGCCATGATCTTTGTCACTTGTTTGTACATTTTCTTCTTTGCTTCCACCTGGGCTGGTGGTGTTTACACCATTATTTCCGAATCTTACCCATTGAGAATTAGATCCAAGGCCATGGCCACTGCTTCCGCTGCTAACTGGATCTGGGGTTTCTTGATTTCCTTCTTCACTCCATTCATCACCAGTGCCATCCACTTTTACTACGGTTTTGTCTTCTCCGGTTGTCTTTTGTTCTCCTTCTTCTACGTCTACTTCTTTGTTAACGAAACCAAGGGTTTGACTTTGGAAGAAGTCGACGAATTGTATGCTCAAAAGGTTTTACCATGGAAGTCTTCTAGCTGGGTTCCTCCAACCACCGAACAAATGGCCACCAGCACCGGCTTTGCAGCTGAAGCTAAGCCATCTGACGAACAAGTTTAAGTTCACCCTCACGCAGTTACGTATTGTTTATAGAAGCTTTATAAAGCACCGATGTATGATCCCTAATAATTGACATAATCATTCTAATTTGTATTGTAGCCATGTTGTACAGCTAATTAGAATTTGGGTGCAAAAAAAAAACAGACTCTACAATTTGAGAAGAGGTGAAGTTGGTTGGTTCAATTATTATGAACCACATTCAAGCTAATTCTTATGAGACGTAAAATGATGTTGATATTATCTCTATTGTATCAGCAAAAAAGTTCTTATAGATGTAGCTCGTGAGATGCCAGAGGTAGCAGGGTAGAGACCATTCTGATCAGCCTTGCTTCTAGGACACTTTGAATCTGATGACTTTTCGCAATAAGGATGGTGACGATTAATAAGACTCAATGTCACAGACTCGTTGCAATACCGAAAGAAACCGCGCCTTCTACACTCTTCACTCTTACTCGGTTCCAAGCGATTACTAGTGCCTCAATTCTCTATCTAATTACATCAGGTAGCTTGGCTTAGCCACTATTAACTGAATAATTAGAACTAGTGATATTCTACTCCCAATGTCTATACTCCAGTATTCTGTATTATTCTATGCCTAACCTAATAAATATTTCTAGAGACAGCTCAAGCCCATACTTGCAACTGCTCGAAGTAGTCGACTCTCTTGCCCTCGCAATAGGCCAAGTTATTAGCCACACTGGCTCTAAGATTGTCTACCATTATTGGGTGACCACAAGTGACGAAGCATGTTGAACCGTTAGATTCTTTTATGCTTTGCTTAACAATCTGGTCCATTTGCGGTCTCCCTTCTTTGAAATTAATATGAGAAAGCTCCTGTTTGATGTAGCGGATCCGTTTATCCACCTCAGCATCGTTTGTTTCAGCTGTAGCACCGTATGTGGTTACTTTCTTATTTAAACTCTCCTGTTCCGATTTACCAGCTCCAACTACGTTGCCGTTGTGCTCAAAGCCCTCCTCAAACTCATGAGGCAAATTGACATTGGGGATTCTTTTGTCAAATTCTTCCAAGCACGAAACTGAATCGGGTTGAGTTACATAGATCGTGGTTTCGATATTTGAACCTTTCAACAGAAGGAGTTCTTCATAAAACCAATACAATGACTTGTACTCACGAACAACCCAGATCAAAGACAACTTCTGACGGCCAAGAGATTCCAAGGTATGTTCTTTTTCGTCAACAAGGTTGTATGCTTCAGCATAAATGCCCGGAATCCCATTTCCTCCAGCGACAAAGACAGCACTATCGTAGTTGTAAGCAGGAGTTTCTTCGCCGTACGATCCTTCGATGGCTACTCTGATGGAGGTACTCCTACCAGGATGTTTTTCAAGGTGATGGTACAAAGTAGAAGTTAGGCCTTCTTTGACTTTGATAAAAATGATGATTTTGTCGGAAGATCCCTCGCAAGGAAGAGTATACGTGAAAGGATGTGATTGCCAGAATCCGGTTGGAGTGAGGAAATGAATGAAGGCGTGGCCACCAGGAATAGCGTCCCAGTTTTCAGGAGTTGGAACAACTACCTTGAGGGTTTCATCAGCCAATAAATGTACTTCAGCCATAGGAAATCCAAACTTGACCAATCTTGCAATACGAATGATTCTATCAAAGGCCCATACACCGGCACAGGCATAGTAGTACCATAAGCAATAGCGATCAAGAACATGGAGCCAAGCGCCAAGTATAAAAACGGCAGCCAAGGCAATATGAAGCAAGAGAAAGAGCTCGTACCATTTTCTTCGGAGTACAAGAAGACCCTGCACAAGAATAGCAACACCTGCAAAGAAACCTGCAAATCCCCATAAAATATACCCTTCGGTTTTAGAAGAGTTCATGGCCCCGAGGTACAAAAAGTAGCCACACGCATGCACTAGGACCAAAGAAACGGCGATTCTGGACGTCCAACGGTGGAACATCACAAATGTAGAATAGTCCCAACGTGTGACCCACTGCAAAAAGTTGTTTCGTCCTGCAAACAATATTACTAGAGGCATTATGGAACTGGCCAAAATACCGGTACGAACAGAGTAGTAACGAAGCAACGCAGCGTATTTCGATTTGAAAACCGGATCGAACGGGTTGTATCTGATATTGTGAATCAGCAAAAAGACTGTTAGTGCCGAAAACAGGGCCAATATCAAAGTCTCTGCTCTAGTCGGTACTAGCAAGTCGAGAAAGCGCATAAAGGGCTGGTGTGCAGTTTTTCTGGTTCCAAAGGTGGCAGGTAAAGAAACCGAACGTCTCCACCACGATGATACAGGGCCCGTAAGATGGCGAAACAAAGAGGGAAAAAGTACTTTTGACCAGTTGGAGATGGCCGCTAGTACCAATACCACCACCCAGAACAACTGGAGGTACTCTCCGTAGTAAATCGAGCGCGAATAGTTTCCCAAGAACTGATCGTATGCGTGATTAAATGTCCAGATATCCCTCTCGTTTAGTTTGACTGGGTAGATGGTTCGGCTCGGAGAGTCTGGAGAGCACGATCCGCCGTTTGGTTGCGCCTGCGCAAGATAAGTAGCATGTGCCTGTTCAAACATAGCCTCGGAAACATTGGCGTTGAATTCCTCGTTGCACATCTGAACAAACAGCCCCACGAGGTTCAGGTTGGCTACTCGGTAACAATGGCTTATGGTGGCCATATCTATAGGATTGAGGCAGTAGTTTCTGCCGAAAACTTCCAGTTTTCCGGGACACGCTTCGATGCTTGCCTCAATAACTTGATTGCAGCTCATAAATGCGATCTTGGATGGCGAATACACATGGAATGGGGCGCTGTCTAAGGCCGCTTCGGGTGTAACTGCTGCAATGATCGATACCAAGAGACACACGCCGAGCACTGTCCTCAATTTTCGTACCGTTTTGGTGACTCGAGGGGGTATCACTAGCGGGACCAATGCCGCAGTCAACACTAGGGCCAGCCAGAGCGCGGGAATATACATTGGCCAGGAGGTCTCTGGGCAAGGATGGTTTTGGTGGGTTCCCAGAATTGGCTGTGAGGCACTTTTATATGATTTAGGCGCAGGCCGAAGTAAGAGTAATATGACCAAACCTCAAATCGACATAGGTAGATGGAAAAGATAAATCTCGGCTCGCTTAATAATTTTGCGGGAAAAAGGTGTGGCCGAGATCGGAAATGAGCGGACGGCACCCACTCCTAGAAAAAAAAAAAGGGTCTTGGGCCAAGGGTAGCGAGCGAGAGGGTATGTGAAGATGCTTCCAGATAGGTGCCTAGTAGGTTGCCTAGCAGGTTTCCTAGCAGGTTGCCTAGAAGGTTGCCTAGAAGGTTGCCTAGAAGGTTGCTGGTGATATAGGTATTTATCTGCCTGTAGTCAGTTGTAGTCAGTGGGCGTAAACTGTGGTTGTGCAATATAGTGGTTGCAGAGGTGCGGCCTCGCGACCGTGCGAATAATACACGGAGGCGTTGTCACCATGTCTCGTGGCGGGTCTCGTGGTGGGTCTCGTGACCTCTCGCGGCGAGCCCAGATCTTATGATTACAAAACAGCCTCGCCATCAGTCATCCATCAGCAATGCTGCACACCATATAAATAAGTGAACGTATACTCACGTCGCCATTGCCTATCGACACAATGTCATTCTTCACATCAAACCTAAAAATCGAATATGTTCCTCTCGACCAAATAAAGAGACCTATCCCACCCGTGCTAGACCACCAGAAAATAGACTCAATGGTGTCAACCCTAAATGGGCAACCAGTTGCCTCTGCGACTTGCAGCATCGATCAAATGACTCCGGGCGAATTGCCACCAGTGGACGTTTTCCACGTCCGCGAATGCGGCAAGAATTATTATTTCGCGTTCGGCGGGTGCCATCGTTTCCAAGCCTACGACAGAACCAATAAGGAGGGAAACAAAGAGACCTTGGTCAAGTGCAAAATCTTGCCCGCCACCAGAAAAACCCTCAAGCTATACCTCGGCTCCTCTGTAGACGAGTTGTTCGATAAATAAAAACTACTCGATGCTAATGATTAAATAAATACTAATGTCTAAATAAGCACTAATTTACTAAGCCCATACTTGTAACTGCTCGAAAAATTCGAGACGTTTTCCATCGACCTTGTCTAGTTGGTCGACCACCGCAGCTCTAAGATCGTCAACCATGACCGGATGCCCACAGGTGACAAACGCAGTAGACCCGTTGGACTCCATCGCTTCGCGGTGGACCAACTCTTCCATAGACGGTCTTCCCTCCATAAAGATAACGTGACCTAACTCACGTTTGATGGTTGCAACGATATTTGCTTTTGATTTTTCGCAGCCATCTTCGTCTAGGTCGATCGAACCCTCTTTCTCCTTGAACGAGTCTGATTTCTCGTTCTCCTTGCTGTTGTCATTCTCGATCTCGACATTAGAAGATGCCGTATCGTCCAACACCACTGGAATTCTGTTGTTGAAATCTTCAAGGTTTACCGTAGAGTCGGGCTTGGTTATGTACACGGTAGTTTGGACTCTGGTGTTTTTAAGTGCCAAGAGCTCTTCGTAGAACCAGTACAAAGATCTGTATTCTCTGACAATCCAAACCAACTTCAAGGCTTGCTTGCAGTTGTCTGGGGATCTGATAGCCAAATCAAACACTTCAGAATATATACCTGGAATACCATTTCCGCCTGCAACAAACACAGCAGATTCGTATCCCTTGGCAGGAGTTGGTGAGCCATACGGTCCTTCTACAGCAACGCGAATATGGGCCGTTCTACCGGGATGACTGGCCAAATACTGGTACAAGCCATGTGTGACACCACCTTTGACCTTACAGTACAAAACAATGCTGTTTTGGTTGTCGAACGTTTCGGTGAAGGTGAAAGGGTGTGATTGCCAGAAACACGAAGGTCTCAAAAAGTGAACAAAAGCATGGCCACCTGGTGGTGCCCGCCAGTAGCTCGGCTTGGGAACAATAACCTTGAGAGTTTCGTCGGCCAATAAAATCACCTCTGCTTTTGGACATCCGAAAACACACAATCTACCTATTCTGACTGCCCTGTCGAATATCCAAACAGCTGAAGCGGCGTAGTAAAACCAAACATATCCCAATTCGTCAACATGAATCCACGCTCCTCCGATAAATAATGCTGCCATGATAATGTGAATCAACAAGAAGATTTCGTACCATTTTCTTCTCAAGGTCAACAATCCCTGAACCATGATAATTCCACCGGCCACGGTAGCGACCGTACCCCAGATAACGTAATTATCTTTCATTTCCATAGAGTAGTATTCTTCAAAGCTGATCGAAAAACAAACAGCATGTACGAAAACGTACGCGAACACAACTCTTCCTAACCATCTGTGGTATGTCACGAACGTGGCGTAGTCCCATCTGGTGAGCCATTGAAGGAAGTTATTTCTTCCAGCGAATAATATCAACAAAGGCGCAATCACAGATGCAACAATCCCAGTCCTGTCGGCGGTGTATCTGGTCAAGGCGCTTTTCTTTGTAGTGAAGATTGGATCATTCTTTACGTATTTGATTTCGTGTGCTCCCGCAAAAATACAAAGCCCCAAAAAACCTGTCAAGACCACCGTTTCAAATCTTGAAGGAACAACCAAATCAAGTACGTTCCACAATTTCTGCTCGTTGGTTTTCTTCCTTCTTCCGGTGGCCGGTAACGTAACGTACTTTCTCCAACAATTGGAGACTGGTCCGGTGAATTTTTTAACCAAACTAGGAAAGAACACGTTGGTCCAGTTGGCAATTGCTGCAATCAACAAGACAACCAACCAGTACCCGAGAAGACCTGCGCCATAGTACAAGGAATTCTTGTAATTGCCGAGAAACTGGCCGTACGCTCTGGCATACAAATCCATAGCATCAGTGTCTAAGATCACAGGAACATTCACCGGTGTGGTGATATTAAAGTTTTCAATGTCCAGCACCTTTTTACCGTACGTTGTGTAATTGATATAAGCCTCTTGGAACTCGTCTCTGGTAAGAGTAACGTTATACTCGCTGCATGCCTCGATGAAATAATCAATCGCCGAAGTTGTGTTCCTGTGGTTGTTGGCGTAGCACCCAGCAAACGTTGCCAAAGCATTTGGGTTGGTACAGGAGCAGCTGTTGTCGCCTCTCACGGCTGTGGGTGGACAGAACAAGGCCGTCATACTAAGCTGATATCTGCATGTATAGTAGGTTATTTTGGCAGAAGTATACCCTTCATATGGACGTCCTTTCTCACCCTTCGCATGTGTCAAGCCTATAAAGAGCGCCAAAGCTCCAACTAGAGTATATAAGTTCATACTACCTTACTTGATACTACGAACTTATGAAAAACCCGACGATCTTCAATGCATATTTATATTGGATTAATGCATGTTTCTTAATTCTACAAACTGGGCTGCATTGGCTAGATCTTCAGTATTTGGAACCATTCACAGTGCATGAATTAAAGACCGCTGCAAATCAAGAAAAAACTCAACAAAGATAGCACTAAACAGAAATTATTTTTTACTGTATGCCACCTAAACAGACCGCTATTGGAGGATAAATAACGTCTAAGGAGTGGAATGCGGAGGGCATCCTCACGAGTCGGACACTTCGAGGCGGTGACGCCCAAGTATAGCGAGCCCAATAGACTAGAGGTGTTGATAGTAGCTCGCTAGATCTACGATGCATTTACATCTTTGCAAACGGTATGGAGCCACTCACGTTTATTTTTTTTCTCTCAAAAAAATTTTAATCTGATAACTTTTTTTGTACGCCGAAGCGCCTCCAGTAATCCGATCTGATAATTCGCTGGACTCTTTGTGTCAGGATTTCGTGCAAGGTCCCTTGAAACGTACTGGTTTCACTCCACTAGTCGTATTGTAGAAGCCCGCCAAGAAATTCAAGAAATCGACCCGCATTGATTTCGTGAACCGATCAGATAATATTCGCCAGGTTAATTTGCTTGTGAAGTTCGTTTGCTGTGGCTGCCAAGTTCTAATTGTAAAATTCAAGAATTTCTTGCTAGGCACGCTGTCACTTCATTTCTTGTCAACGACTAGAGATGTGTCAGAGTAGTCTATATTTTGCACTAGCTTGAGAGTCAGTTTGACAATGGCACAGCTTGACAAAGGCACAGCTTGATACAGGTACAGCTGTTGTCAGGCTGTAGGCAAATCTATTGCTGGTATTGTCTCGTCACAAAAAAATAACCAGTAAACGCCTTACAGTGGAAACAAAGGAAAAATCTAGCCAATCGTGCGAAACATCTTTTAATATAGCCAGTCCTTAAAGTTAAATGTGGCTGAGGAACTTCCGTGCCTTTACTTGGGCTCAAGTTTCTTTTGGAGTCTCGTAAGTTGCATCTGAAAATTCAGCCTACTATCTATTCCATCAAGGCTTTCGTTTGGACCGGACTTCTCAATTGTAGAAGCGTGTAGAAAATTACATTCCAATATTTGTTTGAACCACAGCGCAATACTACAGATTCGGTTAGAATATTGAGACTACGTTAATTGGCTCCAATCAATTATTCGCAAATCGATTCGCTTACCCTCGGCATTGTCCGGTTAATTTGCTTGATGCACGGTTTTCACTACAAGAGTCTATACGTAAGGTGGTTGGATATCTTTGTTTCTCGTAAATGATTAATGGGGTGCTTTGAGCAAGGGATTCCGTTATTTCTTTGTATACTTGCTTCCACGTCAGTGCCACTACCATAAAATGGATTGGTTACTGAACTAAACTTCTGTTGAATTTCACAAGGCCGATTGTGGATCAAATTTCTGCCGTGCACCGCTTTGCTTGGTTAGGAATTACCTGCATTAGAATAGACTGGGGAACTTATTCGATGGGTTTGATACAAATTGAGACTTCCAATCTTCAATTACACAGTAAAATGAGCACTAGAGGAGATCAGAATACTTACTAACTGAGTTTACCGATGGAGAGTGCAAGCAGGTGCATCATGTATTTTGGGTTTCTCGCTAAGAGGTGAGAGGAGTGGTCAGATTCACGCTATCTATACTTTCTCTCACGGCGGTTTCGGTGATTTGGGCATACTGTCTTTTCTGAATACGTCTTCGTTGCAAGGCGACTGGAATCCCGGGCAAATATCCATTTTTCTCCTCAAATAGTAAAGAGGAGATGGCAAGAATCACCACCAGCCAATATGTCCAGTAGCTTATTACACTGCCGTAAGTTGCCGAGTTGGTCCAGCCAAAGATGGCGGTAAACATCATCCAGAACGGCCCATCGTCGTGCAATTCTCCGTTACAGCAGTTCACATGCCATACGCTGTTGGCTATATCGTACGAGCCAGGACCATGGCCAGTTTCACTAACATCGAAGCCATCACACTTGTCTATAAATCCCTGGAGCTCAAAGTTCCACACCCCTTTGGAAAACAATCCCGCTGCAACCAAGTACAAGAAGCAGGTTGAAACCACCAAAAACCACTGGAGCGGTAAAGAATTACCTGATCTGTACAATATTACTCCAATAAGGCTGCCTAGCAAAAGAGCAGCCACCAAAGAGTTGAAAATGGACTTGATAGATGTATCCTCGTTGATGCCTATACCTCCAATGAACACAATTGCTTCCATTCCCTCTCTGAGTGTGGTGACAAAAGGCAAGATAAACATGGCATACTTTTCGGACCATGCCGCTATTTCCACCCCATTTTGACTCTTGACCACTTTGTGAATGGAGTTATGCTTCGACAAAACACTGGCCAACTTGCGTTTCCAGTTCTCTTGCATCTTGTTGACTCTCAATATCTTGAGTCCCATGACGGAGATGATTATCGAAGCCACAATGGAGAAGGTTCCCTCCCAATAATGTTCGGTAACTGCCCAAAGATCGCTACCCAATATGTAGAATATGCTCAAAATCACCGAGCCTATGATCAAACACACTACGAACCCCAAGATCCCGCCAGCCCATATTTGGAGTCTCAAGTATTTGTGTAAAGCATCATTATCGATCTTCTGTAGATGTACTTCAGTGTTCTGTGAGTATACCTGATCCGACGAGGTTGTTTCGACCGGTGCAAGGGTTGAGCCAGCGGCGCTTGGCGACTTGAAGGTTTGCTTGATGAACGCCAAAAGAACCGAGATGATGATTGCCAGCTCCAAGGTTTCTCTAAACACAATCAAAAACACCTGGACGGAGAAGTAGTCTTCGAATCTAGCCATCTTGCAAGCGCGGCAAATTCAACCTGATATGAGCAATTTGTAGCCTATAACAAATACAAGTCAAATACGCTGTGATCTCTATTATAAATACAACCTGAAAATGCAACGTTCGCTTAGTTGTCAACTGTCGTGGTGGCGTACCCAATAAAGTCGTGTTGATCATGCGACCACATTAGAGCCGTGCATAATCTTATTGATCAGATGCGGGCCTGCGCGCGGAAGCAGCAAACGAGACCGAACTCGGGGTTGCGCAGGGACCATTGAAAAGCGAGCCGTGGAGATAACGGTGTTACATATTTTTATTCACTCACGACGCATCTACCTACATACATTGCCCCACGTTTTGCAACCTGGTGCATTCGTTCACTGCACCTAGTAGTCCATGACTCTTTTCTGGTCTTGGTTGTACTTGACTCTTTCGTGGGACATTTTGCGGTACTCGCTGTCTTTCTGAAACCCTTCGTAGTCCAAAAAGTCATTGAGTTTTTCCTCCTCTCCGTTTTTGAAATCTCCGTCCACGTCGCTCAACTCGCTTTCGTTTCCCTCGCGTTCACTCTTGAGAGCCTTTAGCCTGGTGTCAGGCTCGGACCCCGAAATGGCTCTTTTAACACCACCCAGTGGTTTCGAACCCAAGTCTTCTTTGGGCTCCTCGCTTTCGTGCAGCCGCGGCCTCACGGGCAAGTTATGGGGACGCGCGTCTCGCGTTCCTCGCTCTCGTAACCTGTCAGGGTGACGGCTGTTGTCGCTCGGTGGTCTGGTCTCTGAGGTGTATGAGCTGCGATAGTTGCTTTGCTGGGTCGGAGGCCGGTTATAGTTGGGAACATACGACAGTTTTTGGGCCTCTCGCGGCACATATTTCAGGCTTTCTCGCGGAATGTACGTCAGCGTTTCTCTAGAATCACGAGGTACGTAGCTCAGTTTGGGTTCCTTGGGTATGTATGTCAGCGTCTGGGCTTCTCTTGGAACATAGCTCAGGGTGTTTTTTCTAGCATATCCTCCTGCGGGTGTGTTTTTTGGCGTGCTCCTGGGCGTGCTTCTTGTGTGGTAACTGTCCCTTGTATCTCTGGGGTCTCTTTCCCTCGGATATCTAGTCTCAGGTTCTACTGGTGTAGGAAATGGTCTCAGTGGTCCCAGTGGTGTAGGATGTGGTCCGTTTCTGGGGACTCGCTGTGGTGGCGGGTGTCCCTCTTTGAGCTTCTTAAACCGTTCCTTATCTATTTCATGACACTCTTCCCAATGGGGCATTTCATGTGGCTCTATCGGTAATGGCTCGTTGGTGAAAAACTCGTGATTAAGTGCATCCAAAGCATTCATACGCTTATAAGGATCTAACGTCAATAGTCCACTCAACAAACTGATCCCATCGGCAGGCATTATATCTTTAAACTTGGCTTCCAAGGTTCTCTTACAAGTCAAACCAATATTGAAGTCGGACTTGTTGGGAAGTAATGCTGCTCTGGTCCAGTCGTTGGGAGGGCCTACCAATCCAAACACCAACTGCGCCTGATGAACATCAGAACGACCCATCAAAATGGGTTTTCCATGGAACAACTCGCCAAAAACACACCCAATTCCCCACAAATCCACAGCAGTAGTATACTTTCTCTCGCCTAGTAAAAGCTCTGGTGGACGGTACCATCTCGTGACCACCAAACCAGTATAAGACCTTTCGCCGCCACCCGGCCCGTTCCCCAAACGGGGCGTGGTTCCGTGATAAGTCCGTGCCAACCCAAAATCGGCGATTTTTAGTATCCCATCGAAGTCAATCAAGATATTGGCTGCTTTGATATCTCGATGAAGAAACTTCTGCTCGTGTATATACTGAATCCCATGAAGAAGCTGTTTCATCAAGCACTTGATCTGGCTAAGCTCGAGGGTGATGGCCGGGTTTTCAAGCAATCCCACCAAATCTGAGCACATGTAGGGAGAGACGGTGTAGAAACAGCCTCTATGAGTGACCAAGTCGGCCGAATTAGCTACCTTGGGATCTTCAAACACCATTTCGGTGATTTTAAGTATGTTTTCATGGTTGAGTTGCTTGAGAATGGTGATCTCTCTCATGGCGGTGATGGGGAACCCTTCTTTGGCCGAGTGGTTTATGAGCTGTTTTATGGCCACAAGTCCGCCTGTTCGCTTACACCTTGCTTTTTGAACCACTCCAAATGTTCCTTGTCCCAACTTCTCTACGATTTCGTAGTCCTTGAGCTTGCACATGCTCACGAAGCCGGACAGGTCAATAGGCTGTAGCTTCTTTTTCCGGTTAATGGTGCCAGAACTATGGCCCGACCTATTGTGGCTCTCTGCCTCCTCGTCGGCGGTTTTACTTGCTCTGTCGCTGGTGGCGTTCGTTTCTGTGCTTGCGATGGTACTTCCGCTAGTGGCATGTGTGCTAACACTGGAGCTTATATTGCTGCCTGAAGTTGTCGGTATTTCAGAGTTCGCTTCGCTGGTATTCTCTGTGGCTTCTGTATCTCTAGAATCTTCTCTTAAAGGTGGTTTTCCCGCTGATTCAGTCTCTGGCGCCTGTTCCATGGTCGGTTCGGCCTGTGTATTATCTGTATCGTTACACATGTCATCAGCTAGCTTCTCTTGATACTGTTTTAAAGGCACCAGTATATTTATATCGGGTCTATCTTTAAACAGGTTATCCTCTAGCTTGCGCCTGCTATACCTAACAGTTACTTGGATAGTCCCTGCGGTACTCTGATTTGAGCTGATGGATTTTTCGATTACCAGTTTTATGAAAAGTGCGCGGCCGCAGAGCAGATTGAGACAAAAAGATACAATAAATATGGATGAGCATACAAACATTGGCGATGTTCCGTGTACCACCACTCCGAGTATCAGCATATGGCATGTAGGGCTATTCCAGAGACTTGGTCTGCGCTTTCTCTCCCGCATTCTTCAATTCCTTGTCTCTGTGAAGTCCTGTTCTCTGCGTTACCCACTCCAAACACCTCTGCTCTCATACTTCGTATTGGCTTACAGACTGCCACACTCTGTGACAGTTGAATTTGTTTTAGTGCTTTCCTTATTTCCTAATGCTACTTATTAACCTAATGATATGAGAGAATTGAATTATACAGCCAGTGATGCTTTGGCTTCCTTCTTTCTTTGTTTTGACAACCTTCCTGCTTGTTTGACATTGAATCCATTGGACAAGAATTGGTTGGTTTCCTCAAGCTTCAATCCGCTGACTTCTGGTAATAAAAAGTATACGAATAAGAATGAGATGAGACACAAACCGCCAAAAAATGCAAATGTACCTGTTGGAGTGATGTTTTCCAACATGGTCAAAAATGTAGATGCAATAACCAATGATCCGGCCCAGTTGGTCCCAGCAGCATACATGGCCCCAATGGATCTGGTGTTTACGTCTGAGAACAACTCGACCGCTGTCCATGCACTGTTACCAATTCCAATAGCATACCCGGCCACAAAGAGAACCATTGATAAAATAACAAGAATACCCCAGCCACTTATACCTTTGGTGGCAACGATCACATCATGTCCACTAAAGTTGACTCCAAGATAGTGGAATGCAATGGCACATAAGATCATGGCCACCGTCATAACCGGAATAGCAAACAACAAAATTCTTCTTCTGCCTACTTTATCAATAATGCAAAGGGCCACTCCGGTGAACACAAAGTTGGTGGCTGCAATAATAATGGAGACAGCCGTGGAGTTATCGAACCCAATAGTTTGAAAAATTGTAGCACTAAAGTACATCAACGAGTTGAAACCAGTGAATTGTTGGATACCCTGAAGTCCACAAGCCAAAATGAGGGCTCTTAAGTTGGAAGGTGTGGTGTGGATAATTTTGATGGAGTTCCATGCTTGCTGCAAGGGCCCGTTTCCAGGAACCATTGAGTTCTGGGCCACCATTTGGTCAATGGTAGCATTGATGTATGCTTCCGAAGGGTTATAGTGGGTCTTTCTCATCACCTCCTTGGCTTTATCGGTTTGACCATTCATGACGTAAAATCTAGGAGTATCAGGCAAAAAGAAGAACAACACCGTTTGAAGTACAGGAGGGATCATGCACAACCCCACACTGACTCTCCAGCCATGGTTCACGTGAGTTAAGCCCCAATTTATGAAGTATGCCACGAGTTGACCACCAGTGATAAACATACAATTGGTGACAACTAATCTTCCTCTGTACTTGGAAGGAGCCAATTCCGTCAACATCAACGGCGAGATCAACGATGCAATCCCCACACCCCAACCAAGCACAAATCTACCAGCAATCATGGTCCATACCGTATGAGCAGCCAACTGTATGATAGTTCCTACCACAAAGAAGACATTGGAGCCCAATAAAACTTTCTTTCTACCTACTAAATTGGCCAAGATACCACCTAGTACGGCACCAAATAATGCACCCAAAGAAGTGGCTGAAGTGATAAACTCCTTTTCGCCCGAGGTTAGTATTTTGTCGCTCAAATCAGTGCCGATATTCACCAACGCCGACGATATATACCCGGTATCGTAACCAAACATAAAGCCGGAGATGGATGATGCAAGCGTGAGGATTATGACGGTTTTGGAAGGATGGTCCTGAGCTTCAGACATCGCCGATATGCTGATGTTGCCCCCGGCAACAGACGAAGACAGTTCCGAGACAAACTCATCGTTATCCATCAAGGCCTTACTGGAAGAAGGCACCGAGTCCACCGTTATGGTATCAGTGTTTTGATCATTTTTAGACATCCTGTATGTTGCCTCAAAAGTATGGAAAAGGTTCGATGCTGTGAGGAAATGTTGATGGTTTGATTTTGTATGGAATCACGCAGTTATATACAAATGTTGCTCGGCGAATTTTTGGGCGGGAAGTGGAGAACACGCGCGGTTGGCCAATAAAAGCTGGGCTCACGCCGCGGGGCATCTACCGGTAGCAAATTTTTCGGCGGAAAAAGCACATTTCGGCGAGCATGGAAACACAAAGAAACGATATGGGAATCTGAGAAACAATAGAATGTAAGGAACAGAATCCTATGGAATGTCGTGGTAGTGGGGTCGGCATGCACTTACCAATTGAAACAAGATACTTGAGAATCCCTACTTTGTAACATCTAGCGATGACATAACTATATCTCAACCGTGGTAAGCTGCTATCTACATCCTAGCACTCTATGCTCACATCTCGGTGTAGATCGCTGAGCACCGCAATATTTACGAACCACCGGCTACCCTCTTAACGCGCGGGCACATGATCTACAAAATGTCCTAACTTCTTTACAATAGACATGTATTAATTGCTAAACACCTAGAGTCCATGCTTTTCTTGGTTATATGAGAGTGATTACACCCAATGATATTTACAGGTCTAGGAGACTGTTACTTTTTTAATTCTTCTTTGGAGGGTCAAATCTGAATTTTCTGTTCTTGATTGGTTGCCATTTGAATCTCTTGACCCAGACGGACAATAAGGTCAACGAAGAAACAATGATTATAGCTTTCAAACCCCACTTCTTTCTATCGTCGTGTTCAGGTTCGGCGGCCCAGTTCAAGAATGTAGAAACATCCTTGGCCATTTGCGAGGTGGTGGCTGGAGTACCATCTTCGTACTCAACCAAGTCGTCAAACAAAACTCTACCCATAGCAATTGCACCACCTGGGAAGTAAGGGTTGTAGTTGGATCCTGGTGGCAAGACAACACCGGCTGGTGGTTCCTCAGGATAACCGGTCAATAATGAGAAAATGTAGTCAGCACCGCCGTGTCTGGCCTTGACAATTAATGACAAATCAGGTGGTAAAGCACCTTGGTTGGCTGCTCTGGCAGCCTGTTCGTTTTCGTAAGGACCTTGCATGTAGTCAGCCAACTTACCAGGTCTCTTTCTTGGCTTACCTTCGTCATCAGGCTCGTCGTCGTATTCTAATTCTTCGGCAAAGGCCTTGGCTTCGGAAGTGGAGTGCGAAACGCCAACCAAGTTTCTCCAAGCAATTCTTTCCAAGGAGTGACAGGCGGCACAAACTTCACGGTATACTTGGTAACCTCTTCTGATAGAAGCGTGATCAAATGTGTCAAACATCCCGTTGTGAGACCATCCGTAGGCTGGAGCATGTAACCCATGTTCAGCGGCGGTCATGGCGTTAGCAGTGACAGAGTCTTGGTATAACATGTATGAAGCACTCAATCCAGTGACACCTACTGCTCCTGTGAACAATTTTTGCATCATTGGATTGGATACCAATTTACCAGTGGATTTAAACATAGTGTAGCTTTATTTGGTTCGTCAAGGCAGGAGAACTTTATGATATAACCAATGCGTCCTCTATAAAAATCTAGACTAGTGACTTGTCTAAATTATCTTTGGATTTAATTGATGATAATCCTATCAATACCTTCGACTGCTGGTGTTGTCAGTTTGTACGAAATTTCACTCACGCTTAATAAAAATCTTCGTTTTAACAAAACGCTCGTTTTCATTGGCTGAATTTTTGTGCGCCCCGGCAAAAATTTAATGTGTATTTGCTGGGAGTGCGAATGCCACAGAGAGGAGGGAGAGACGATAAACAAGATAAAGAGAAAGCGATCCAACGGGGATGATTTGGAGAGGTACAACAGTACAATATAAGTAAAGAGAAAAAAAAAAAAAGGAAGCCCGATGCGGGGGTCGAACCCGCAACCTTTTGATGTCTTGACTAAGAGTCAAACGCTCTACCGATTGAGCTAACCAGGCGGTGGATAAAGAGAATAGTAGCCCGACGCGGGAGTCGAACCCGCAGCCTTGTGATACCTCCAAGCTGGTGCTTAAAAGTCACACGCTCTAGCCATTGAGCTAGCCAGGCGGCCAAAGAGCCCGATGCGGGGGTCGAACCCGCAACCTTTTGATGTCTTGAATAAGAGTCAAACGCTCTACCGATTGAGCTAACCAGGCGACGAAAGAAAGCCCGACGCGGGAGTCGAACCCGCAGCCTTGTGATGCCCTTAAACAGTGGAATTGCTTAAAAGTCACACGCTCTAGCCATTGAGCTAGCCAGGCACTTTCTTGGTGGCAAATGCCCGATTGGGTTTTTGCGTTGAAGTGTCAAGATACTGTGCCAGTTTGTGGCTGGTATGGAGTGATGTTACGGTGCAACAAAATCTATTGGTTTAGTTCCACCCGTTCTTTTCCAAGACTGGTTTATGATTTCGATATCATAAGATCATCTTAATAACAAAGATTTGTTGACTATTCTCACATTTTATTGTGGATGAGCCAGTCAGTGGAGCGCAAATTTTGCAACCAAACATATGTGGAAACGAATGGGCATAGTCCCGAGCAGTGACACCGCCGCATCTACAACTTACAAAACCCAAGATTTGCGTAATTCTCTTACTTATTTATTGTCTACGCAACAGCTGTTCGAGATAAACTCGATCACATCTGAGCTACTTATTCTACCACTTTTCTTCGGGATTGGCCTTGTAGGCTTCATAATCGTCCCAGCAGAAAAGACTCAACTCGGTTTCGTTTTCGACCCCCAATTGCTTCAAGGTTTTGTCTTGTTCAAGGCCAGGACGAACCAAAACCCACTCATCATCATTATCGAAATTTATGACCAAGTTCATAGATTTCGATCCATGGGCCTTAGTGTATATCTTTATTGAGTCATATTCTACACTTCTGTATGGTCTCAAACTTCCAGTAGTAGAGATAATGTCTTTTAACTTGGCTAGTAAATCTGCCGGGGTCGTCTCCACCAAGTTAATAGGAGTCAATATGTAGTTCTTAACATTTCTATAAGGGAACGACTTAATGATTCTTATAGTCACGAGCGCACTAGTGGCTGGTCTGACATTCGATGTCAATGGTTCTTCGTTCATGATGCGGTATATTGATGGTACAAACTCATGTCATCGCGCTAATCTGGTGAGGTGATCGAACAATCAGCCTTGGAAATTGAACCGGACACGACTCCGTTCATGTATCCGGTTTCAATCTTCCGCGTTTGAGTTAAGCCATTGCAAACTCGTCTGTCCCAGGAATTGTCGAAATACCAGCTAGGCAAGTCAGCGCCCTGACAGCCTTTTTGTATGAACAGACATGTGTGCCGCCAAGACGATTGTTATCCCGAATACGAAGCATCGCAACGTAAGACTGCCATGCGCATGCAAACCATGTAGGTGTTATTGCCCCACACATTTTTAGACCCTGTGTTTGGGTCTAGAGTTGGTAACAAACACGATGCACTGTTATTCTGGAAAATATATATTTAACTTTTGACGCGAACGTAGTGCACTCCAGAATGAGAAAACTAAACGAACCGATGTTGCAAATATGCTTTGGAATGGCTGGAGTGTTTGCGATAAAGCATCATTTGGCTCAAACGGGACATTCCAGGGTACGGCGTTGATCCTGGTCCCGTCAAAGGCTTTGCTGAAATCAGTCCGAACTTCCGCACACCCTTCGCACTGGGGCTCCAATTTCCTTTATTTACATTGCACAAAATCCGCTTGTCGACACTGTACGCGTTTTGGCTATTTGTTCTCAATGTGTAATCAATAAACAAAGTGGACGGGTTAACAAGAGCCCGAGAATCCGTGTACGTGCCTCTTTGCTTTTGGGGATAGGCTGAGCCGTCGATGATTGTGGGATGATTGTACTGGCACCCCCCGCCTACCCAAACCGTGCTTAGTTACACTTTGCCCCCATCGGTTTGCGGTTTAACCTTTTCACGACAGTTACAAGAACGTTTCGTCTACAATAATACATATTTATTTTTTAGGCACTCGCCTTTTGTGTAGATGCAGCGTGTCTAATAATCTATCTGATCATATATACCTGCCATAAATCCCGGCCAAATTTTGCGCAGGCAATTAGCCATTTGATGTACTTTTAGATGGGATTGAGATCTAAAGAACCCCCATCATGGGTCCAGCTCCAAAGCAAAACCATGGTCCGCTGGGTCAACCAAAAGCTTCAGGACGAGTTGAAGTCTGACACTCCCAAATGTGCCAATCCTTTGCAGACGTTTGAGTCCTTCACACAACTACAAGACGGGATAGTATTAATCCGGCTAGCCAACCAACTAATTTGCCAAGTCATTTCCAACCCCAAGCACCCGATGAACCGTACACAGCTCTACTACTTGAAGCCCCTCTATTCGGAGCCCACCTTCAAATTGCAAAAAATCGAAAACATCAACGACTTTTTGAAGTTCATCAAAATGATCATGAACATAAATGTCTCGGGAATAAGTGCAGACAACATATTCGATGGCGACCTTAAACTAATACTAGGCCTTATATGGTCGCTCATCTTGTTTGACTCGTCGTCCAATTTGGTGACGTGCTCGTCAACGTCTTCCAATCCTTCGTTTATCGTAATCAAGTCCATTATACTGAAATGGTTGAATAGCATTACTCTGAAGAGACTGTTCGAGGTGTCTAACTTCAACAAAGACTGGTCCATTGAAATTAACCGGCCGGACCTCATTCTCTCTTGCATCTTGCTGAATTACGGCATCCATATCGTCACCGATGACACCAACAAAAAGCTCCAGAACTTATCGACCATCTTGAATTACGCTGAGGAGACACTACAAGTGCCACATTTGATAGATATCGAGGATTTCAAGCTACTTGTTCCAGATGAAAAGTGCATAATAACCTACCTAATCGAATGGTACAAGGTTTTTGAAGTCAATCGTAACTTTAAAACCGACGATACAGTGAATCTGGCACCACACAGATCGCCCGAGTCGCGCTACAACGACTTGGTCGACGTCTTGAATGTTACTAATAAATTGAAAAACAAGTACGAGACCAAATCGCTCCGGTTTTTGAACCTCTCCAACCAGGTTATCGGCCAATTGACCCAAGAGCGTGAGCAACTCTGCGAGTTGACAAGGGTCAAGACCCAGTTGGCCGGTTACTTGGAAGCGTATCCTCTGGAAAATGGCATGGAATTCTCCGATATCAACATGAAGTTCGACTATATTCTTGGGATCTTTGAGTCGTTCAAAAAATCCAGAGTCAGTCTCATGCTCGATCTCATCTACCACAGCTACCCCGAACTACTCGAGTACGTCTGTGTCGTCAAGTCCAACTTGGAAGAAATAGGCCTCGCATACTCACCGTCCATCAAATTGCTTCATATCGACCACCTTTCCACCAAGATCACCCAGTTGATCGAGCTAGACTCATCCATGGCATGTATGGCCAATGACGTCATAAAAGCGACGTTGGAATCGTTGGACCAGTGCCAATTGACAGAGTCAGACGAAGCACGCCAGTTAGCACACATCAAGTCGCAATTGCACCTTTACCACGACTGTTTCACCGAAGAAATGCGTATCGTCAACCCTGAAAACACCAATTTGCACCATCAAAAATACAATCTCGACAGTGCATTCTTCGGTCTGTTCTGCGACCATTTCCTCGCGCATGACAACCTTCTCACCCATTTTGAACTCCACAAGTTTCTTCGCGCCAAAATTATGACTTCCGATATGGACTTGTCGTCTGTGGAAGCATTCATCAAACTCATCCCCATCAAATCGAAACACATGGCGATCCTTTCTTCGTCCTCCAGCTCCAACTCTATACCCGACTCAGGCGTTTTGTCTGGCTCAGATTCCAAACTCTCTTCCTCAGGCTCTACTTTCTCGGTGTCGTCTTCGCCCACCTGCGACTCGCTGTTCTCATCCGAATCGTCGTACTCGAACGACGAAGACTTTATGTTTGACGAGATCCAACAACGCTTGGACTCGCAATTGTCGGGAACTAGCGACAAGTTGTACGATATCCATGGGTTTATCGAAAAGCTACAGAATGGATTCAGAATCTAACTGGTATACGTCATTTTTTCATGTCTTCACTTCTATTAATATTACTCTTAATGAACGGTTTATTACTTCGTCTATGAATCTAACTTTGCAATTTGAAAAACGGATGATCCATGGCTTCCTTAGCTGTGGGCCTCAACTGGTGGTCGAATGTCAAGAGGCTGTCTATAAAGTCCAACACCTCTTCGCTGACTAACAGCTTGTTGTCGTTATTAATGAAGCTTTCCCATGGCTTGGTGGGGTACACGTGCAAAATGTCGTCGTACTCGGAGCTGAGCTTCAACCCGTACTTGTTGACGTATTTCATGAGCTTGTCTGTGCCCAACACCTTGGCGATCTGCACCAATTGGTCGTTGTTAGAATCACCGCGGAAGAAAGGTTCTTTCTTGAAAACAATGGCTGCTAGCATGCATCCCACAGACCACATGTCAAGCGAGTAGTCGTATTGCTGAAGATTGACGAGAAGCTCGGGACCTTTGTGGTACCGAGACGCAACTCTGACGTTGTAGTCCATGCCCATGTGGTAGAACTCGGCAAGACCCCAATCAATAAGGCGCAACTTTTTATTGAGAGGATCAATCATGATATTCTGGGGCTTGACGTCTCTATGAATGATTCCCATCAGATGAGAATAGTCTAATGCAATCAACAACTGCGTGAAGTAGTACTGGATATCGCTCACGGTAAACTTGGGGTACAAGACCCGGAAGTCAACATTGTTGACCTTTTCGAATATTAGCGCCGGAATCTTGCTCTGTTCGTCACGGACTATGTCCAACAAACCAATCACATTGGGACCGCCCGTGAGGTTCTGTAAAATCTTGACTTCTCTATAAATTTTTTTTAACTTGACTGGCTTCAATACCTTGATAACACATGGCTCGTCGTTTAGCACATTTATACCTTGAAACACTTCGGAGTATTTCCCTCTTCCGATTTTGCTGATGATTTCGTAGTTTTTGATGTCGCCCCATCCGATTTTGTGATGTTCGTAGTCCCAGTACTCAGATGGGCGGATAGAATTGGCATCGGAGTATACTCGGGCAACGGAGTACACTCTGTTTGAGGTGCTCATAGTGATTGGAAAAAACTAGTTATTTCGTAGAGTTAACAGCACCTAGCTAAGAAAACTGGTAGATGGATGCAAGCGTGGTACCCTGTCCTGTTTACCGCCTGGTATAGACTGACAATTATAATGTTGGTTGCCACTTTGGGGTGAGAAAAATTGAGACGAGGCGCCGACCGTTAGATAGCGGGATGCGACAACAGTAGCACGAGGCAACGAATGCATGCTACAGAATGCTACGAGCTGGTATATACCGCTCCACGGGTACTACTTATGGTGCCAATTTTCAATCTCACGCTTTGAAGGTTCGAGGTAGGGTTCATTCGTACTGGCATCTCGACAGTTGGTGATGCATTCTCTCACTACAGAGCGAAAGCCCTGTCTCGCCCGTGAAACTCCTCTTGTTCAGATTATAGAGCTTTGTAACTAAAACTATCTCCGCGTTGTCTACTTTATTATTCTCGTGCCTCGCTGGTTTTCCTGTCTTTGTTATGTTTCTTTCGTCTCTACCTAGTCCTCGCTAGCTCTCGCTAGCTCTCGCTATCTGCTTGATCCTCTCGCAGCTCGCTCACGCTAAAAACGCACGGGCGCGTGTCGCTACTCATCACAGGCATGAAGAAACTAGCTACCATAAACTTAAACCATGACCTGGCCATATTGACAGATGTACAGCTATGGAGTAGTACGCCCCATGGCATCCTGGCTCTCCAAGGGAAACCGTTTGCCAAAATAGACGTCTTTGTCGACTACACTGCCGTTCCGCTCTATGTGATCCAAAACAGCACTACCACTGTCTATTCCGATAACGAAGAAACTAGCACATTTTTCAAAGCCAATCTCGTTTCAGTGGCATCGGGCAGGAATAGCAATGTTGGTTTGTTATTCAAGCAACCGGATCTGGACCTGTACCTTATATTTTATTACACGGATCACATCCATATGCTCGTACTAGATTTCGAACCCGTCGCCAAACTACAGACCCTTGTGGCCTCAACCCCTGAGCCGCTGGTCAACACTTTTGTTGAATTAGCTAGCGATGTTGCAAACACAAAAGTATTTGACAAAGTGCTTGAACGTAAGAAGAAAGCCGATCCATTCATGGACCCCAAGCCTCTCTCTACTACACCTCAAACGGTATCAGGCCTGATATTGACTACGCAGGAACAAATCAACCTGGCTATCAGTAAGGTTATCATGTCAGGGCTCCGTATACGAGGTCTTTCAACCAACCTAAACCACTCTATCAACGACAAACTAACCATCAAAGAAATCTACCAAATGACACATAAAGCGGCGCTTTTCTCGCTACGAAAGTATAATTACGGGTTTAAGGGAGCCAAGGCGCCGTCCCACGAGCTACGAATCAACCATATCCAGGATATAGTGGAGAGTTTGCTAGAGATATTTGTAGATATAAACTAGGAAGAAATATACTTGCGCAGCCTCTCTTCGATTTCAATATAAATAATCAATTCGAGATAAACTCTATACTACATCAAGATAAACTGCGTAATTTGCCAAATCCTTTCCGTCCGATACATTTTCTAATTTTGGTTTTTCATTAGTTGTCTATTTACAGGTCTAGAGATCGGCCAAGGAAACGACCCTTCCACTGGTGAAATCAGTATGTCTCTTATCCGAAGCAACTTCGGATTGTCTCTCCAATGAAGTCTTACGGTCAGCTTTGGTGTAAGTGGCTCCGGCACTCTTGAGGTGGTCCAAAAGTAACGAACGGTCTTTCAATAAATAACCTCTTTTATCAGGGTTAGAGTAGTATTGAATGTCTCTTCTGTGAGTTGGTCTGGCAGGCAATGGAATATAGCCTTTCTTTAACAAGAAGGCATCTGGATCAAGATGTGCTCTCAAGGATAATGGAGTGAAGTACATGGATGTGTAAGTCTGGCCCAATTTCTCTATGGCGAGAATTGCTTGTTCTGAAGCTCTAGATGCCTCAATGCTTAAGGGCACATTGTAATCCTCTTTGCCATTTGCCAAGATTTTGACACCATCCTTCATTGTACCGGTGATAAGCCCACAATCTTTCATGATTTTTATGGTCAAAGTCTGGCCGGCGTCCAAAGGTATTCTTCCGGTGTTCCAAAATTCCTGGATCCTGTCCAAGTTGAGATCAAAGTAGACTTTTCTGTGAGGTCTTTTGAACCCTATAATTGGAAAAAGTTTGTAGTACGGAGTCTGACCACCTTCAAGCCATCTTGGGACTTTTCCTCTGGCTTTTTGACCTTTCTGACCTCTTCCGGATGTCTTACCTTTGCCTGAGGCTGGACCTCTACCGAGTCTTTTGTAGGAGGTGACAGCACCTTCGTTTGGTTTCAAAAATCCCATGTAGGACACATTTCTAAGTCCTCTCAACTTGGAGAGCCCTACAAGCGCCTGGGTCTTGAGTTGCTGCCCGAATCCAAACATGGTGCTTACTTATAGTGTAAGAGGTTGGTGATTTTTCATGAGCCAGAAAATTTATCAAGTCGTGCGCGCTACAATACAGTACTGGACAGTTGGAAGAGTTGTAGATTAGTCTAGCGCGAAAGAAGATACTCTGAGATCTTCACATGACTACGAGTATTAGATAAGTCAGGTGGTATAGTGATGTTATTATTTGATAAATGTTGGTATTTTCCAGAGTGGAGTAAAGGACTTCTATAGTGATTATCTGTGACAAAATAAAGTGGCTCTCAATACAGGATATCAAGAAAAGCCTTCATGGCCAAGTTGGTAAGGCACCTCACTAGTAATGAGGAGATCGTCAGTTCGAATCTGGCTGAAGGCATTAATTTTTTCCGTCTTTATCTTGACATTTTTTTTAAGTTCAGTTAACTGAGTGTTCAGAATTACATTAACGGCGTACGATGACTAAAGAAACCAATGAAGATAAGGAGCTCAACCAGCTCCTCAATCTTTTCCAGGACCTGCCCGAAGATGAGCAGTTGAGGAAGTCACTGTACCAGAAAGCCATCAGCCAAGCTGATTTATACGAGTTCCCCAAGCATGTATCGATACTCACAGCTCTCGATGAAGTATTTGGGTGTTTTGCTCTTGGAGGGCAATTTAAGAGCTACTACCGGTACGGAACCTACGATACGTGCCAGAAACAACGAGAGAAGTTCTGGTTTGCCATAAAACACGGAGAGATGACAGAGCCGAAGCATGAAAAGCCGTTACACCAGCTTTCGAGCAGAGAAATCGAAAGACAAATGGCCGTCCAGGACTTCTTCAGAAAGCGCTGGATTGTTGATAAAGCCAAGGGTCTGTCGGAAGACGTGTGGAGTGCCCGCAAAGAGCCATTAGACAGTCCGTTTAGGGGCCTGTTCAAGTGACTTGACATCTCAAGTCCACGCAAGTGAGCTAGTGCTACTGTAAATAGAGTTAAATATTATGTATATTAAGTTCTTTTCTGGCTACATGATAACACAGCTCTTTGATTCGGGCTCGTTATCGTTAGCACCCTTTGGTTTGGCATTAAGAGCACACCTGGCAGCCTCGGAGAAAGCCTCGTTGACACCTCTGTTTTTCTTTGCCGAACACTCCAAGTACCTCAAAGCACCGACTTTTTTGGCAACCGCCAAGCCCTCGTCATAGCTGATAAGTCTTTTGTGTTGTTGGTAGGGGTTTCCCGACTGGGTGTAAGGGTTGAACGACTCGTCTTCGTGGCCGGCTGGGTTGGTCTGGTCTATATCAGTATCTTCGTTGCTTCTCAAATCACACTTGAGTGCCACCAAGACCAACTTGACACCCTCACAATGGTCTGCAATCTCGCCCACCCACTTGGACTGGACGTTTTCCAACGAATCGGGCGAGTCTATCGAGAAACACAACATGATACAGTGGGTGTCCGAATACGAGAGAGACCGCAACCGATCAAATTCTTCTTGTCCGGCAGTATCCCACAACGACAATTGAACCGATTGCCCGTCAATAAAGATATCATGCACGTAGTTTTCAAACACCGTCGGTTCGTACACTTGGGGAAAGTACCCACGAGTAAAGACATTCAACAACGAAGTCTTACCACAGGCACCGTCCCCGAGAATAACGATCTTACGTTGTACTGGAGGTTAGTAGATAGTCAGATCATATGGTATGAAGTTACTTACTTGTTTTGGGTCCTCCGCCGCAGATAGCCATGACGATTTACTTTTATTGGTAACGTAGGTGCGAAACTAGATCAAGCAAAGTGATGGTGTCGTAGGTCCAGAAACGTTACGAGTACTAAAGGCTAATGTAGCTAGTGGTGCTGCCGGCTGATAATTATTATCTTCTGCGCGGCTCGTCTGTTTTTGTCGCAGTAAACAATGCGAGATGAGTGGAAGTGGCAGGCATGAGAAGGGAGCAAGAGAACAGAAGAAAAGAATAGAAGAAGAGAGGAGAGGGGGAGGGGTCTAGTTTCCAAGTGAATGAACGAATGTCGTTACACTGGTCGAGACTGGGATCGGGATCGTGATGCCCGTGGGTAATGGTATGATTGGCGGGGGTAGTGTTGTGGCGGTGGAATAGCGAGCGCGGCGACGATCTAGGCCGCAGGGGCACCGTCGTAAAGTGGCGAGTAGTAACTCTGAAAGTACCAATATAAACCTTCCAGGCAACTCTTAGTATGTAGCGTTGTGCAATTGAATGCTTAGTATCACTAGTTTTACACTTAGTTATAGAAATAATTGGGCAGGTTCTGGTTATCTACTACTTTGCTACATTATGTGTTAGTCTCCTTTACTAGTATTTCTTATGTCTAGTACTCTTTCCTACTTCTCATCAATCAAATCTTCAAGGTACATAGAAGGAATAGTCTTTCTATTGGACCTAGGGGTGTTTTGGTTTGCGCCGGCCTGACTGAGCGAGTAGTCACTGTTGTTGTTGTCGTTGTTGATGTACAAGCTGGGCAAAACCTGGGAATGTCTCCTGCCGGCCGGAGACAAGTTGGGGTTAGATCCACCATATCCTCCTGCTCCCAAAACCGACAAGTTTGTAGAGGATCCCCCAAAATGTGACGAGCGTACCCTCTTGTGCTGCATGACTTCGGCCGTGGGCGATATAAACATTTTGGTCAAATCGTGCTTAGACGTGGCCGGTCCTCCTGCCTCCGATGCATAAATGGTAGAGTTATCTCCGGCAATCGAGCCTCCAACTCCTAGCTGGCCCATACCGCCGCCTAATCCTGTCAACGTTGTTTTGCTTGGACTCAAAAACGGAAGCTTGGCATCGAGATTTACGGTGGATGTGGGTGTTATTCCAACACGGCCATAGGCGGTGTTGTTGTTGTTGCTGTACTTTTCGTACATTTGACGGTCCTTCTCCAAACTCTTCTTTGCCTGCTTCGAAGCCGCCAACGATATGACAAAATGGTATATGATAAACGAAATTATTATCACACCCACAATCGCTCCCACTGCAATGAATACGGTTCCCGAAGGATTGGTCTGATGAACAATATATGGATTTTTGCTGCCGTCTTGAACTTTCATTGATGGTGTGGTATAACTTTGCGACGTGGAGCTAGTAGTTTTTGTTGCTAGTGCAGGCAAGCCAGATGAACTCAGGGTGGTTTTCAGGGTCCGAGTGGCCAACTTGGGTAGAGATGTATCATCTCTACCGACCAACCTTTTAGTGACTAATGTGTTCATGAATGTACTCAACAGATGGCTGGTTATCTAAATGTGTTGAGCAATATCAACGAAGAGGCCTGCTTGATCTAAAGATTCGATTCGTTTTGATTCGTTTTCTGTGTGGATCAATTTTTTTGCGCTAAATTTGGAAGGTAAACATCGCCCTGCGCCCGGTCACGGGACTGGCTGCGGTCTTACAATAGATCTGCGACTCATTAAACACATCAAGGTATCTGACAGCTAGAGTGAACCCTGCTAGAGTCTAGGGTAGTGAGATATTAGAAAGAACTAATACAGATTTCTTGTGAATAAGAATGGCGTTTCCAGTATGACCTTCTATTTGCTTCCCTACTCGTGGCATTTTGAACTGTTTTAGATTGGAATTCGCAGGAATTATAAGATTTATTCAATTTCTTCATAAAACCATCGTGAATGTACTTTTCGATACATGTTAGTTATTATTTTGTTATAGCTAAATTACGGTCACGAAAAGGCCCCGAAAGAGCTGGTACTTCTAATTTCCTTCAGGATATGCAATTTTATCTGACTATTTATTATGAACGATTCTACTTTATTTAGACTACCCAGAATTGGTGCTGAAGGGCGTTGAAGCTCGACCTATATCCGTCCCAGATATCAACAGCTTCACAGTCGTCCACAAGCCGTGGCTTGTGCTTTGACGGGTACATGCTGTTGAACAATTCAGGATCATCCCTAGCACTTTCAGCACAGTAGATCTTATAGTCGTTGTAGTAATCGTGCAGATTTTGATGTTCCCACGGCTTCGGTATTGGGTCATCAGAAAAATGCACAAGCTTGGCATCTTTTGCAACCTGTGCAGAGCTCCAGTCGTCATTGGAGTACTTGTTAATGAACGGAACATACTGGGGATCCACGACAAATCTGCGGTGCCAGCGTTCTTTGAACTCTCCAGTCAAGACCCCGTATGTTCTGTGAGGAAGAATAGCCATCTTTAAACCCAGCTTTTTGGCATTCCTCAACTGGTCGTCCAAGTACTTGTTGAGAATCTCCATATCGTATTCGCTTGACTTCTTCAACTTAGATCTTTGGAACAAATACCACCACCATGGATTCTGAAGGTAATCTTTGAGCTCGTTAAAGGTCTTTTTGGATGGCGTGAGAACCATCACATGGTTGGCAAAGAAATCGTCTCGGTTGTCGTACTTGTGGTGCTCGTATATAAGAGTGGGCAACTTTTCAAAGTCAGAATGGGGATCGTTCAAAGAATTGACCAAGAACTTTGTCTTGGATTTGATTACTTTCTGCTCTGGTACGTCTACTTTGGAGTGATACTTGTGGAATTGCCTGTCTTTGTCCTCGATGACATTGTTCAACCAGTAGGCTTGGGGAGCAGCATAAGTGATTTCGTGAGGGATACTGAAGAGCTCGTCAATATTCTGCCACTCTCCATTGACCTGGCTAAACATTGAGTCGGAATCAAAGTATACGATTCTGTCGTACTCCACTTGGTTGAAGACGTGAAACTTGGTGAAGGAAACTGCCCATGTAGAGCTGTCTTTGCTAGGCGATTCGATGACAGGAACAGGCTTGAGTCGTATATTGTGTTCGACTGCGAGTCTGTAGAGGTTGTTCCAGTGATCGCTGTGATAATGTGACAACTCTTTATCGTACAACACCACCAAGTTGGGAATCACGGTGTTGGATTTGCGAAGAGTAATGAAGTTCATGATGGCCAAGTTCAAGTAGTCGTAGCCAGTAGCATATTGCACATAGGCAAGCATTGAATTATCTTGCTGGTCCAAATGTGAAGTCTTGTGCCAATGGTTGATGACCTCCTGGGGAAGAACTCTTAAGTGATTACTCAACCCCGTATCGTGGTGGACGTGGGCCACATCAAGGATGATATGAGTGAGTACATAATAGACTATGATGAAAACACCGATGGATATTTCCCAGTTCCGCTTGATCTGGCCAAAAATTGATCTGCTAGCCATTGTAGTGACCAAAAGATTATAGATGGACTGAAGAATTTCTATGGCATATGTCAATAAATGGGGTTCGAAAAAAGAATGCGCAAACCCGGAATCGAACCGGGGGCCCAACGATGGCAACGTTGGATTTTACCACTAAACCATTTGCGCGTTTCTTGAACTTGTGATGCCGTTACAATACCCTGAGGTGTATATTGCACAACAGCAATTAGGTAATTGGTCTACCAGGAAATGTACGAGACCAAAAGGGTTGATGAATTTGGATACTTCAACTGTTCAGAATAACAGTACCTCTATGTTTTAGTTTTTCGACATATTTTGACATATTTTGACATTTTTTGCAGCAAAGCTCTAAATGTAATACAAGAGATACCTCCAGAAACAAAATATTATGACTTACTATTTTCCAAAAACAATCAAAGCCATAAGTAATCTCTGTCCGTGTAGACATGGCCTCGACTTCCAAACTCAACCCATACTTCCTTATTCACACTTGCCTCTGCCCCTACTTTCATTTCCTCCAAACTTTATTTACGCGCGACTAAATATTTGATAATCTCATCTCAGCTCATCTCAGTCAGCACCATGAACTCATCGGATAGCGAATCTGTGGTTTCCAGAGGGTCGAGCACGGCCTCACGACCTAAGATATACCACTGTGAGTACGAGAACTGCACCAAATCCTACTCGAAACCGTCATTGTTGGAACAACACCGGCGGACCCACTCAAATGATAGACCATTCAAATGCACCCACCAGGACTGCAATAAATCCTTCTTTCGTAAAGCCCACCTTGACAACCACTCACAATCACACAAAGACGACGCCGAAAAGCCCTTCCACTGCTCCGTGTGTGGCAAAGGTGTCAACACCCTCCAGCATCTCAAAAGACATGAAATTACCCATACCAAGTCGTTCAAATGCACGCATGATGGCTGCTCCGAGGCTTTCTACAAACATCAGTCTTTGCGGCACCATGTGTTATCGGTGCACGAGAAGTCGTTGACATGCCCAGTTTGCAACAAAACATTCCCTCGGCCATATAGATTGGCCCAACACCAGATCAAATACCACGGAGACTCGCCCGCCTATCAGTGTGATCACGGAGGATGTTATTCCAACTTCAAAACATGGTCAGCACTCCAATTACATATCAAGACCGAACATCCCAAACTCAAGTGTCACATTTGTGGCAAAGGCTGTGTGGGTAGAAAGGGTTTGAAGTCTCACATGATCAGCCACGACGAAGATAAAATGGTCAAGTTATGGAATTGCAAGTACTGTGATATAGGTAAGTTTGCCAAAAAGTTGGACTTGATCCAACACTACAAGACATATCACGACGAAAACATTCCAGAGGACCTTTTGAAAGTCGGAGAAAGACAAAGGCTAGAAGAGCTTCTTAGTGAAACCGACAACGAGTTCGGCGAGTTGGTCACTTCCAACCTCGACGAGCTCCAAGCATCCGCCGCTTCTCCTCTAGGTGCATCACTGCCTTCAAAGTCCAGAACTGGCTCTGAATCGAGACCAATGAACCTCATGGACGACGATGACGATGACGACGACGACGACGACTTCCCTAATGGAACCGACCGAAGATCCGAAACTCCTCGTTCTTCCAAGTCCATCAACGACCTCAAGACAAGCTTGAAAAGAGGCAATGCTTCTATTATCGGACTTATACTGATGAACCACAATAGAATACCATGTCCCAAAAAGAATTGTGACCGGACCTTTTCCCGAGAACACGACTTGAACCGTCACTTGAAGTGGCACCAAGACCACCTCAGAAAGATCGAATCCTTCCTCGACTCTTTGGATCCGATTACTCCAGAAGCAACTGAAGAAAACGCCAAGAGGCGAAAGTTGGGTATTCAAGTATCGTACCCAAGTGATTATCAGGACGACGAAGACTTGGATTCTTTGATCGACGACGAGCTCAAGCTGTTGACGGCTGGTGGAAGTGTACATTAGAATTATATAGACTATTTATTAATGCATTATGAGTACCTTGATTTTTTGTCGTACCCTCTGTTGTAATTGTCCGCCAGTCTCTTTCCAGACCTATCTCTTTGATCTCTTTGATCTCTTTGATCGTAACGTCCGTTATATCCACCGTTGTATCCGTCACGCTTATACGGGTCTCTGCCTTTATCGGCACGAGGCTTGAGACTTAATGGAGGGGGAGGAGGAGGAGGAGGAGGCGGTGGCGGTGGTGCCAGGTACTCCGACTTACTTCCCGGTTTGCTAGCTGGCGCCTTCCTGTCTTCGTAAGTATCCTTTCTGTCTTGATACGGCGGTTTTCTATCATAATTAAGACCCTCTTTTTCTTGATAGCTCGTCTTTCTGTCATTCGTCTTTCTATCATATGTGCCTTGACTCGAGGGTCTTGAGGGAGGCGGTCTGCCTGCAAAAGAACTGTTACTCTTCTCCCCAAATCTGCCTTGGCTTTCGTTGTATCTATTATACCTGGTAGATTGTGACGGATGTGAAAGTGCACTCGTTTCCGACTTGTCTGTACTTTTTGGAAGTGTTTCTTGGGGTGGTAAAGGCGTTCTTTGAGGTTTGGCCTGGTTTTTTTCCTGATAGTCCTTCTTGGCTTGAAGCAATTTGGCCTTCAAATCAGCTTTTTCTGTAGTCGAAGAGCCCTCTCTAGACGAATTGGGTTTTGGTGACACTTCCTTTTTCAGCTCACGGTTCTGAGACTCTTTGGGTCTTTCTTTCTCCTTGGGTGCTTCTCTTTTGTGAACACCATACGATTTGCTAGAGTAGTTATCGTAGCGTCCTCTTGTGGTGGATACCTCTCCTCGAATATCATTACGTGAACCATTTGCTGCAGTGGCAGTGGTAGTAGCTGCGCTGGCAGGTGTTGAATTGGTTGAGTCGTAGTTGAGTATAGACTGTCTCTTTTTCTTTTCTTCATCCATTTGTTTCTTGACTGCTTCTTCTTTGACTTTCTGTTCCTCAAGTTTCTTTTGTTTCAACTTGGCTTCTTCCTTCTCTTTGGCACGCTTACGGTTCTCAATCAACTCCGTCTTTTCTTCCTCAGAAATAGGCATAAAATCCCACTTGTGCACCCATTCTTTGGCACGGGACTTGACATGCCCGATTAATGCACTTGACGAGAGTTTCAAGTCCTCTCTATCCTCAGTGGTGGCTATATTTTGGATCATTTTGACCATCTCTTCACAATGCTCCTCCACATTTGGATAGACTCCCAATAAGTTTTTCAAGAAAGTGATGGCATTTCTCCGCGACATATACTCGGTGACCTTAAGTGATAAGCCAACGTCTTTCAATATTATATCATGGTAATTGTATAAAATACCCCTGAACGTATCGTAGTCGATTTCTTTGCCTTCACTGTCAAGCAATTTGCCCTTGACTTCCTTTTCAAATACTTCTGCGTCGGTCCAGTTGTGCAAACTCTTTAAAACATCAGCACAGAATAGCCCTAAATTCTCCGACTCGGAAGGTGTCAATGTGAAGAGCGTGCTGAACAATATTGTACCTTCAATAAACTCGTTCAACAATGCTATGAGTGAAAAGTTGGGGGTATCAATTTGCCAGAGCTTGAATAAGAACTTGGCAGTGAATCCAGCGTCAAACGATGAATGAATCGAACGTGGCAAAATGAAGTACTGAAGGAAGTCAATTGCTTGCGTCTTTTTGGCTTGTTTCGATAAGGCGTGGCCCAAAAACCAATGCGTAGATTCCCGTTCGAGCCGTCTCATAACGGTCTCGTCATGCTTTCGATGCTTCTCCTTATCTGCGGGTAGAAGACCCAAATACTCTTCATTTTGTCTAAGCTCTTTCTTTGCCTTTTCAATGGTGAGCTTGGATATATCCTTGTTCTTAGAATTTATCGTAGTGGTCTCTTTAAGTGAGTTTATAGATGATTTGAGTTTGGTGATTTCATCATCGTATAATTGAGCATTGAAGTTAATGTCATATAATGATAATTGCCAGAAAGTAACAAAGAATCCAGCACTTAAATTCTCAAGGATATGTCCTGGAAGAATATTGGGAATTTGCTCTATAACCGGCACCAAGTTAGCACTCCATATTTCGTCAGTTTCCATAGAATCACCTTCATCTGTGGAAAGTAGCGGTCTCCATAATTCGAAAATCCATCGGATAGGAACTCCATACTTGACGTTCAACTCCTCAGCCCCCAACAAGACTTTTCTAACTTCTTCTTTGTCACCAAAGAATTTTATGAGTGTGGTGAACAAGTGAATTACCGACTCCAAGTCGTCATTCTTACTTGCCAATACCTTGAGATGAGTCAAGTCAGAACCAATGATGCTTTCCTTAGATAATCGACACAACAACACTAAGAGTTCGTTAACACTATCGAGTTCAAGGAAGGTGTTGACTAGCACTTTACCCGATTTGAATCTATCATAACGAACATCATCGATGGTTCGGTATACGATTTTTTCCAAAGTCGATCCGCAATTGATCAAGTTTATCTGTCTTAACGTCAAGTCCAATATAGTCTGGATACCTCCCATGGAAATAAGGATCTCTTTTAATACAATTACTCCCAAACTGTCTCCACTGTGAAAAGACTTCAACAAAAATGTCAAGATCGTAGACAAATCGATAAAGTTGGGGTATCTCAGACAAACCTTACCTATGAACGAAGCCAAAGATTGAAGCCACTTTCTTTCATTCATTCCATTGTCTTGAATAGACGACCTGCCCAGAGCTGTGAGTCTCATTAAGATTGCCAATGTCAAGGTGTCCCAGCCATAGTCATTAAAGTATCTGGCAGTTTCCACCACCAAAGTGATCAAGTTGTCGTAACTTTCAATTTGTTGTAAGATAGTCAAAAAGCACGGCAACGGGTTGGAAAAACTGATTTTGGCCAACCTTCTCATCATAGGTCGCACGTTTTCTTTGGAAAGTCTTTTCAAAATATCTTTGGTAGACTTTTCTGCTCTGTTGTATGCTATTTTTATATGAGGATTATTCTTTGCAAGGACCTGATAGAGCTCTCCATACACAGAGAATCTGTCTTCAATGCTGTAGAACGAAAGAATTGAGTAGGCAGATTCGATGGCAATGGAGTTTTCTTCTATCGTGGCCATAGGAGGAAAGATATAGTTTCTGAAAAAATGATACCATTGTGTTTTTCTATCCTCGATATCAATATTCTTTAAGTCATGGACTATAATATGGCATAGTTTCATGAAGACCTCAATGTTCTTGGAGAGGTTGACACCGTTAAACTTTAACAAAACACCAAGATGCTCAAGAAGATCGTCGACATCATGGAGTTTTGGCAAATCAGAGTTCCAAGTAGTGTAGAAATATATAAACTTCTTCTGGCCAAAACTATTGGCAAGAGGTTTAAAGCTTAGGTACTCTGTGAATGGCACGTCCTCATGACTCACATAATTATGTTTTTGATGAGGAACCTTTTTGACTACCTGGAAGTTCTTTAAATCCTCAGCTGTATAAGGAGATACTAGATCATATAATGGAGAGATCATTGAATCAATGATACGGTTGATAAGAGCACTTATGTCCTCGTCCACGTGAGCCAAAAATGGGTACTTGGCTAAAATGAATATCGAGGGCCAATATAGTCCATTTCCCAATAGCACCTTGAGCATTTGGTACTTGAGATTAGACTGGAGTCTCTTCTCCAACGATACTGGTTCTTGTTTTGGGGCTGACGATGGGTTAGATGACCCATTTGGTTTGGTGCCAGTCTCCTCATCTTCTTCTTCAGCCAAAGGAGCAGCCAATGCTAGAGCATTAGCACCAGCTTTGGATACTTGTTCGTCCAAATTCTTCTTGTACTCTTGTTCAACCTTTGTCATCTCGTCTTCATCTGGACCTAGGTACTTGTATAAGCTACCAAAACTCACAAAACCTTCTTTGATGAGGAAACAGGTTAGGATCTTGAAGGTTTCCGACAATTCTTTATCCTTTGGATACTTCATGAACTTCAATCCAATCAATTTAGCCCCGATTTCTGATCCTCCTACAGATAACTTTTCAATTGACGAATTGTCAGATTGCGTTTTGGGCCACCAGCGCGACTTGCGAAGCAATTCAATGCAAAAGCTAGTGTTTGAGACAAACATACTCGAGTATATCTCAAGTAGTATGTCGAGGCATCTGTTGGGATCAAGGCTATAATGACCTATCAATTTCTCTAGAACTTGAATAGTATAATCGATCTGAAATTCTGTGTTATCACTCTTCAATATGGCGTAAAGTTCCACTATCAATTTGGAGTATCCTTCGATTTCTTCATGCAATAAATTATACTTCTTTTGAGTATAGAACTCGTCACGAATACGATTATTGACCGATTTGGTCAACACATCTTTGGGAACTACCCCTGATTCTTTAAGTAGATCAGGCGCAATGTACATCGCTATGGTATCAGGTTTTATCACATTGTCTTTACGACTCAACAATAGTATAAGTTTGTTAGTTTTCTCGTCACTCGACGGAAAAACATTGAGCACTTGGCAAAAAATCTGGGCCAGCAAGTCATTGGTGATCACCTGGTAAAGAAACAGCACCAATGGATCAAGTTCAAGTCTTTCTTCGTGAAATGCCAACAACAATTCAGTGAACAATTGGGCTACCGTCCATTCTTTCTCTGCTTGATTTTCAGGCAACCCTTCAAAAATCTGCAACAACGACTCCGATCCAGTGCTATCAAAGTGTTCTACCACATCCTTCGTCAAATAGGTGTACACTTCAGCCATAATACCACTACCTATCAGGACTTTTCTAACTCTAAACCAAACTCGCTCTGTTCTTCTATTGAAAAATGAAATCTCACGTGTAAGTTGGGAGACTTAATATATGATCAGCAACTGTGTTCGTCTTTCACAAGCTTCGTTCCTCATGGCCCAATGGTCAAGGCGTCTGGCTACGATTCAGTAACCACTTCTCGGTTGGAACCAGAAGATTCCAGGTTCGACTCCTGGTGGGGAAGCTTCTTTTTTTTTCGCATCTCGTCGTCATAGTTTCCTGTATACAAGCACTGCAATACTGTGCCTACTTGCCCCAGATGATATGCACCCTATTATACGTTGTGAGCAATTTGTGATTACGGTGGCTGGAGTTGTCAGCACAATTGGCCCAGAATCTAAGCCGTGACTCTCGGGAAGAGAATAAAACAACGTATGGATCACGTCCGAGTAAAACCGATTTTGTCCGAAACACACCACACAACTTCTAGACATCTACCTTCACCTATCAGTTGTGTAGGTTAAGTATCTCTTGTAGTCGTTGCTATTGTCTCTTGGCATCCCTACTAATTTCCTTTTCTGTTCTGCTGACTAGCGGTGCACTTTTGCGGAAATTTATTCGGCGGTCGAGCGCTCGCGGTACGCGTGCCGTTCCGGCGCCCTTGTCACTGTTGGTCAGGGAAAGTCCGGATACTACACCAAGAAATAAAAGTGTTTCCACCGCTGCGACAAGTTTGCTACTATATTGAACTACCATCAATCTACATTAGTGAACATAATTGACTAGTATCTTGTTTACCCCTTTAAGATTCCAGTATATTATCCCTTGTCATTTATTGATACTATTCAGTCATAGAAACCGCCACTTAAAATGGGTCTCAACAATCCAATTCCAAGAAGTTTGAGGAGTGAATCAAAGTATGTACCTTGGGAAATAGCTAGAGCAATGAAATGAGACAATGTGATACCGAGAATTGTCAAATTACCACTTTTCATTTTATCTAGATTTATCCATCCCTGACAATACTAACATTATTAGAAAAGCTGCTAAAATCCTCGCTTCTTTTGTCAAACCAAATCAGGTGGCAGGCCCTGACAGAGTGATTCCGCCACATATCTTGAAAAATGCCAAAGGTTTGGCCATTATAACCGTCTTGAAAGCAGGATTCTTATTCTCTGGTAGAGCTGGTTCGGGTGTTATAGTAGCCAGATTGCCTGATGGCTCGTGGTCTCCCCCTTCAGCCATAAACACTGCAGGTGCAGGTGTGGGTGGTCAGATTGGTGCTGAAATCACCGACTTTGTCTTTATCTTGAATACCAAGGCTGCTGTCGATTCGTTCGCCCAAATGGGCTCGATTACCTTGGGTACAAATATTTCGGTTGCGGCCGGTCCTTTGGGTAGAAACGCCGAAGCTGCAGGCACAGCCTCATTAAAGAGTGCTTCGGCTGTTTTTGCCTACTCAAAAACCAAGGGTTTGTTTGCCGGTGTCTCGTTGGAAGGTTCGGCTATTGTCGAAAGAAGAGAGGCAAACAGAAAGTTCTATGGTAGCAATTGTAAGGCCAGAACCATTTTAGCGGGCCAGGTCGACACTCCTCCTGCTTGTGATGCCCTCATGAGAGTTCTTAATGGCAGAGCCTTCAACAACAGATTGCCATATGAAGATGATGACTTCTACAATGATGATTATTATGATGACATTCCGGACGAATTCTCCGATACCACCTCCGAAAACTCGTCGCCTGGAAGAAGAAGGCGCGGAAACTCCACTCATAGTCTTAGAAATGCCGGAAGAAGGTATTCAGACGAGTACTCTGACGACGACTATTCCGACGACGATTATGATAGAAGATCACCTGGAGGCAGAAGGACGGGAACTCATTCTTCTAGTTCGAGATCAAGATCTGGCTGGGAAGATGATATCTATGATAGAAGAACAAATAGTGATGTTGACAACTTAAGTAGCAGGTTGGGCAGCTCGAGGATCACGTCTAATGGCAGTGGACCGGCCAGACCATCCAGCTCTTCGAAACCAAACTTTGGAGCTCTGACAACAAAGAACTCAAACCAAGCCATTGCTTTGTATACCTTCAGAGGTGAACAAGGCGGGGACTTGCCATTCAAAAAGGGTGACGTTATCGACATTATTAAAAAATCAGAGACAGTGGATGATTGGTGGACCGGCAGAAATAACGGGGTCACTGGTATTTTCCCAGCCAATTACGTAGAGTTGATCTAAATAGTATTCTAGTTGAAAAGAGTCATCCATGTATTATAATAAAATTTGTATGTTGTGTTAAGTATATCTAAAGGTCTCGTGGGTAAAATGTTTCACAACCACTTTTCCCTCATCAAAATTAGGATTACTAAATCTGACAATGGCAGCCGCATGGGTTTGGGTTGAATTTCGAATGATGATTGGGTATTTGGCCCAGTTCAACGAGTTCAATTGGTCTACAATGTACTTTTGGTCATCCGATAAGTTGAGTATTTTTTGGTTCTCTGGCTGGAACGATGGAGCATCTGCCGATAAAATGACATCGTAGACCCTTTCAACCAAGGAATCTTGGCGCTCGCTCACCTGATTAGCGATTTCTCGCTCAAAGTCCTCATAATATGAATCGTTGTCGTTGTCATGATTCGATTCTTCTTTCAGAGGCTCGTCTTCAATACTGACACTTTCGTCAATCGAGTCATATAGATAGACCAAATTGTTGGAGGTATCTTGAAGAAACGTGTGAACTCTTTTGTTTAATTTGACCCGCTCAAGTATAGAACTGGAAATGAAATACACCGACCACAATGGCGTATAAACCACCAAGCTGCCTATGATTCTTAGCATGTTGAAAAGTCGTAAAGCGTAAGAAGAAACAGCTCCACATATTTTGGAGGCAGGGGAAGCAGAATTGAAAGAAGAAGAGGTAGAAGAAGAATTAGAAGTAATTGGAATGGAAACAGGGCCACTCGCGACATAACCACCGGGCTTAGCAAAGTCCACTACTGTAGGCTGGTAGCCTGCAATGTAAGAGACTTGAACATTTGCAGCCAGTTTGTTCGTCATGGAATTGTACGGGTCAGTAGAGGATATAGCAGAAGTAAACCAACACGTTCTTTTATCATTGAGTACATTGGAATACAACGAATGATGCTTGAAGCCTTTCAAACTTTTGAAGAAAACCGAAGCAGGATTGGCCATCCAAACTAACAAGGGACTTGCGTTGGAACCGATTTTGTCTTTCAAGAACAACTGGGAGCCTGAATGCGCCAAAAAGTATGGCACAAATCGATTAAAAAGCCGTGCAGAAAGGTGGTTGTTCATAGGATCTAAAACCCCCACATGAGGAGAGCAGAACGTAGTGAAGTTGATAGGTTCGATGTCTCTGAAATAGTTCTTGGAGTAGAGGATTCCAAGGGCATATCTTGCTATCAAACCACCTAAGGAATATCCCACAATAGAGAACTTGACGACCTTATCCTCACCCTGGCCAGCCAATAGGTTTGTTTGTTGTATGATCTCGTCACTTGTTCTTTTGCCATTGATATCAATTCCGTCATAAGTTAGGTAGCCCGAATGAGACCCCGTTCGGTATATGATAAGCTTTTCGTTTGACTCAGGAGCCGATGCATAGAGCTGATTTTCAATGTACTCGAGATGAGATGAGTTTCCCCAAAGGCCGTGGACCAACACAACCAAATGATAGTTTACCATTGACCTAAATTAACGGGTGGATCTTTTCTATCGTGTGCGTTCGCGCTCTTATACGGGTCTATAAACTCCTGTTTAAGCCCCGCTGGGTGTTATTAGATTCTCGAGGCGCACGACCGGGCGATATCGGCCGAGAGTTGAGGGGTGGACACGAATAGGAGTTACTAGTGAACATGATAATGTCTACTCGAAGGAAATGTAAGTTGCCCGATATTGCCTCCTCACTTGCATGAGCCACACTGATCTGTTACCCCGTGTATCATCGTAGCATTTATTTTTCGGAAGTCATAAATTATGAGCCATAATTGTAGCTGAGTATCATTTTCGGCTCCTCATGTTGCACAATTCCTATTTTGGTTGAAACCCTCGCACTATGTTTAGTTACATGAAGGCTACCATTAAAAGAAAACATTCCTCTATATAGGCATGCTCACCTTGTTGAGTTCTTTGCAAACGTAGCGGAGACGCGTAGCAAATACTGCAGTATTGAGCTTGTGACAGTCACTATACATTTGGTGCTTTTTTCCCAAGTATTGCTCAATATATTGCTGCAAAAAAGAGAGTATTGACAACTTAGCTAAATAGCGGTGGTATGTTGGAAGCACCCTTCGTAGTTGATTCGAGCAAGCTGGATCACCTGAATTGTGCTTGGATAGAGTGTAGGCATTCTCGATGAAAGTAATGTAAGGAATGGTGATAACTTGATTAGCAAACTCAAATGAGAATCTACTTTGGGGTGCCTTAGGGAAGACATAGCACACGCACGAGTAAAGAGGTGAACAGGTCTACTCGTAACACATCTGAAAACTCACTACGCTATAACAGTGGCTTGGATTTTGTTGACTGTGTATTGAACTTTTGCCAGTTATAAACTTGTATGAATATAGACATGTAATGTAGAGGAGTCAATTATCAAGGTTTTATAACAAAAGAATAAGACTGGCTAAGTGATTTACAGGTATGTAGCTCACATATGTAACAACAGAAGAAGTTAACTTGTCAGACTTGATGACGCATGTGACAATCTGCAAGTCAACTACTCAATGTGTTGCACTGGTTCAAAGAATGATTTCCAGATAGACTTGAGCGATAAACTGAATCAACAAATTAAACAAACATGTTTGCTGTGAAGCAACCAGACGTAAACTAGTTAAGCCACATTTGACAGGTTTGCGGAAAAAGATTGGTTTGGAGCCGCTCAATAAGACAAACCGTTGCAGAAGGAGTTGAGTTCTGGCCAATCGAACTGCAAAGGTCAAAGCCCAACGCATGCTAGAGAAATAGCTAGATGTACGTTCAAAGCCATATTCGTTTGGACCGCAGGTACAAACTGCTCATAGGGAGGGGGCCATCCCAACGTGAGAGCAGGTGTGGCCGTATTGACGCGGTATTCTTGAGCCGAAAGTCTCACTAAATTTAATACTTCATCTATATACATTATCTAGTGGACTCGACACATTTGCCTATCAATATTCCGGCAGCCACACTAACGTTGAGCGAATCCACCACGTCGTCTTCTTGTCTGCCCTTATCTATACCAACGAGGTAGTCAGACCTCAATTTCAAGTTAGTACGCACACCTTCACCTTCGCTTCCCATCACCAAAAGAACTGGCGATTCACTCAGAATGTTTGATAACTCACCAATGTCTATGTAGTTATTTTTGAGGTTGGCCTCGACCTTCTCGTGTTTTTTCTTCAACAGCTGGAGCTCGGTTTCGGTGGGTTTAGCACTGGTGCTGATGACGTTCCAGCCGTTCTGGCGGACTCTATCGATGAATTTGAGACTATCAGTACATTCGTATATATCCATCAAGTCGAGCGATCCAACAGATGCCTTATTGGTGACCGGGCCCAACTTGGCAGAGTTGTTTTCGGGAAGAATAATAAAGTCTACACCAAAGTAGTATGCAGATCTGATGATTCCGCCCATATTCTGGGGGTCAGTGATTCCGTCAAGAAACAATCCTACGGGGAACTTGCTATTCTTACGCGCAAGCTGCTTGGTGTGTGTTTCCTTGGTATCGTATAAGTCGTCGTAAAGGCTGATTTCATAGACTCCATCTCCACACACTCCCAAGTCATATATAGTTTTCAACTCGAGGCTGGTGGTTTCCAACACTATTCCGTTGTGAACTCCGTTGTTGCATAGAATATTGAGATCGTTTTTGGTGGCTTTTTCAACCGTCTTGATTCCGTACTTTTTTTTTGCCATCGCAATAATGTCCTTATCTTTACAGTTGTGGACGTAGAGTTTATTGTAGGAGCCACGACGACCGGCATCAAGCACCGATTTTACCGAATGAGTACCATAGATATACTCAAACAAGGGGTTTCTGAGCGAAGTAGAAGGTCCTCTGGAACTAGACCCCGGACCACGGCTCTGGAACCGCTCGAGTCTTTCCTGTCTAAGCCTATCTCTTTCTTCACGTTCATTGGCGTTACGGGCGCTTCTTGCTCTTCTCTGTCTTTCAACCTTTTCGTTGAGTCTCTGGCGTTCGACTTCACTGATATGACCGTACTTTTTCCCGAAGAACTCGTCCTTGGTCATGTTCTGGGCTTCCCATGGACGGCCCACTTTTTCGGTATGGGGCAAGTTCTTTTCAAAAGACTTGGTTTTTCCTGGATTCAGGAAATGAGGCTTGAACACTGGTTTCAAGCCTGTACTCCTCGCTGTTTTTAGGCCCGAAATGGCCTGATTTGCAATACGTTTCGACATACTGTGATGAAAACGAAACCCATCTCCAAAAAACTTAAAAGCTGCAAATGTTTGCCCGCGCACGAAATCAGGAAAGGTCCGCACTTAAAAGAGTATACTAGTGAGTTTGACTGCAATACGAACTGCAGTACTTGTAAGTTCTCTAGGTAGAGGTTTATAATATTTTGAGTCCTTGCGAGAACCAGTGTATCGCCTTCTCTATTATATTTGTATACATATGAGTATCATTTCGTTCTACCTTTTTGTCTAAAACAAAACTCCTTTGGTACTTGGCACATCGTTCGTACCATTTGAAGAAATGGCTTCCTTGATGGCAACAGCCAAGGCTTTGAATGCAGATTCCGCACGGTGGTGGTCGTTGAACCCACGCAAACAGTCGACATGGATAGTTATGGCAGCACCTTGAGCAAAACTCTCGAGAACATGGGGTATCATTTCGCATGAAAGATCACCGATCTTCTCGCGCTTCAATCCCAACTCCACTACCGCATATGGTCTGTTGGAAAGATCCACTACAGCACGACTCAACGCTTCGTCCAATGGAGCATATCCACTTCCAAAACGCTTGACACCTTTGACTTGGCCTAGAGCCTTATGAAATGCCACTCCCAAGGAAATACCAACGTCTTCGGCAGTATGGTGGTCATCTATGTGCAAATCACCAATACACTCCACTATCAAAGACCAACCTGAGTGTTTGGCCAAAGCGTGCAACATATGGTCCAAGAATCCAATCCCGGTATGCACCTGGATCACCTGCGACGAGGTAGACTGGGAGGCATGTTCGTCGTACTTTTTGTCTTGGAAAATGGAGTTTTCAATACTTATGAACCCTCCGTCCAAAGATATGGCGATCTGGATCTTTGTTTCGTTTGTGTCTCTCTGAATAGTAGCGCTTCTCATCGTGGCTGACTGTCCATTTGATGCTTATCTGACTCACTTCTGACTGGTGAAAAGTCGCGAGCGCGCACTCATTTCACAAAACAAAGCCCGCACGGGACCTCGTCACGTGAAAAACTCAAATCCAAACATCTCTAATGGCAAAACATCAACTCATCAGTCTGCTCATCTGCTCTTTCCAGTGGTGTACGCATCGCTTGCCCAATGTACACATTCATGGAATATCTCCAGAAATGTTTCTACAAGTCTACCGGCTGGAATGAAGACAACATTTACTCCAATATTACCGCTACGTCCCAGGCGTTGCTCGAGTTTCCCATTCCCAATGGAATAAAACTAGACTCATCGTCCAAAACAACAGAACACCTGGCATCTAGCTTTACCCTTTCGAACTACCATTCCATCAATGGATCAGTGGCATACCTATATTCGTCAGCAGCCCTCCAGAACACCAAGGGAACCCGTGATGTATCGCTACAGGATGCCATATCAGGCTTCAGAACAATTGAGCCGAACGCAAGCAAGCCACGAGTGCGCAAACGCAGCAAAACTTCAGCGGCACACTCGCTTCTTTATGGTCGTATGTATTTTCCGGGGCTGGCCCTCGAAGCTATGATCATCAAGAAGATCTCCCAGCAAACCCAGTTGCTCATCAAATGTATCAATAATCCCCATGTAGACAAGAACGGCACCATGATAGTGTACTTACAGAAAAACGCCTCCAAATACCTGCGAGAACTAATCTATTCTACCAACGAGTCCTTGATTGGGTTCCGGTGTCTCTACAACTTTGGCAACCGAGAATCGCCCAACATCCACTCGTTAATGCCTAAATTTGACAACTCGGTGGTGTCGTTGGGTACAGAACTCTGGTATGCAGCTAGAACCATGAGTCCGGGTCTTTCTACGGCGTTTCGGTATTCCACCAGGTCCACTTCTACAGGAAAGCCATTGACAATGACATTGGCAGTTAACCCTATTCTTGGCCACATCTCGTCCACATACACCGTCAAAACATCAGTCTCATCGACCTTTTGCTCCCAGTACGACTTCAACTTCTTCTCATACGCCAGCAACCTCTCTTTAGGTTTTGAATTGTACAACTACACAAAACCCCCGTCAAATCACACTGACATCTATAACCCAAATCCTGCATTGACTCCTTCTAATGCTTTGAACTATAATCCTCAAGCTATAATTAGCCCGATCCACAACTTGGACAATTATCGGTACATCAACCCAATACCATCCAAACGCTCCAACTCCAATGGCCAACCTCCGAAAAGCATCACTGCCGAGTTCCAGAGCTTGGTTAACGAGAGTGACTTTTCCAGTGTAGTGAAACTTGCCACAAGTACCAATGACAAACTGGTGCGGTTTTTGTGGGAAGGCAGACTCAAGGACTTTTTGGTCAGTACAGGGTTCAGGGTCTCTTTGAATCCTACGAGCTATTCACCTGAAATCAATAGATTTGGCATAACGTTTTCCTATGCATGCTAAAAAAGGAGAATCACCGGCGCCAAAACAAAGACAAATGTACACCTAAGACGAGCTAGTGCCAGTCAACCAGTTACGTTCCCAATTATTCTTTGGGAGTAATCCAATCTGTAATCAATAGTACATAGAACACGTAATTTTACTCAACCAGATAATAAATATATACTCTATATTGGTTTCTCTAAACCAGTACGTGCGCGCACCAAAAGTGAAAAATCCTCAGACACCTCAGGTGAAATTTTACACCAACCGCCAACACCAACTACTAGCCACGATGAATAGTCAGGAGTTGTACAACTTGGTCAAAAACTCCAAGCTCGCTCAAGTGGCGAAACCTATTCTGAAGAACATCAGAGGAAAGTCTGCTGTGCCCACCCACCAGATCATCTATACTCCCAAATCGTCGGCCATTAGATCCAACTTTGGTATCAAGACTACCTTGCCAAAACAGATAGGATTCTCCCACATTGCCTTCAATGACATCGACAACTACAAAAACATGCCAGATGTGGAGAAATACTCGGGAAAATTGCACAATAGACTAAAGTTCCAAGAAACCGGGCTAGTATTAAGAAACCACTTTTCGGAATCAAACCCGTTATTCCCTTCCAAATTAAACCAGTCAAACTCCAAAAACGCTGACGACAGCGTCAACAACAGTCTTAACTTGCACGCCAAAGTCTCACCTTCAGAAGTCAAGGCCATATTGAACGAAAACCGTGGCATATCCAAACAGTTCAAACAATGGTTGTTGAAGAACAACCCACAAGCGTTGCTTTCACCAATGTCCCACAGCACCACATTGGAGCTTTTGAAGAAATTCTTGAGTACATCTGAAAATGTCAAGAAAAAGGATGTTCAATTACGAGATTTGATCAAACAAGACGGCAAGGTTGGTTCCAGTTCGATTTTCACCCATATTCAGGGTACCGGAGGATTCTCTTACAACCAAAAGGGTAAGCTAACCAACACTCCCAACGGTATCAAGTATGGTGTGATTGCACCAGGTAGATTGGTAGATACCAAGGAAGCAGCCATTGGAGGGTTTGTTGCTGGTATCAACGAAAGAACTACCTTGTTGCAACACAACTTTGCCAGAAATTCTCCAGGTAAGCACTCAAGACAGTTTGTGATGCCATTCAAGGTCACCGAAGCCGAAATCTCCGAACAGGGTTCCATCAAGTTATATGCTGATGGTGTCAAGGTGGGTAAATGGATGCATGCCAAGCCTTCTGATACTATCGACAGATCCAACTACGAAGCCTCCAACCCCAACTTTGGCTCTGTAAGTGAAAGAAACAAGTCGGAGGGTGAAAACTTACAAAGATTATTGAACTTGATTATTCAGTAGCATCATGTATATAAGACGAATCAGAATAAATGTAAGTAATATAGTACAAAAATAATACATTAGGCATGGCTATATAATGACAGTTCCAACTCGATTATGATGTTATTGTTGTTGGTTGGTCTGACTCACTCTTCACTTCCTCGTCTTTCTTTTGCTTCTTCACCCTTGGTTCCTTCTCTTTCAACTTCCTCTTGGCTGTGGTGGCTTTTTCTATTGACGATGCCGGTATACCGGTCATCTTCTTTTCTTCCTGAACTAACTGACTTCTGATCTCCTCTGCCACAGCCTCGTCCAACTTCCCATCTACCTGGTACCACAAGTAGAAACTGGATATTCTCGTTCCTTCCCTTAATATTTTAGACATTTTTTCCTGAACCTTTTCTAAAGGATTGAAACTGTTGGTGATGATAGGCACGAATTTTGATGGAATCCCATGTATGGTAAACGAAAGGGCCGTAAACCTATACTCCGGCTCCACAGGTGGCTCAAGCTTCTTCGGAGCAGCTGTTTTAACCGGTCCTCCCCTTTTCTTCTTTCTAGAAGCTGCTCTTCTAGGAGCCACTCTTTTCGGCCTGGCTTCAGCCACAGGCTCTTGCTTAACCTCTGCTTCCTCTTCATTTTTCGTCTCCTCAATTTCGCCCTTCTCTATCTTCTCTAGCCTTTCCTTTTCCGCTTCTTCTCTCTTCTTTTCCTCTTCCTTTTTCTTCTCTTCCTCCTTTCTGGCCTCTTCTTCTTTCCTTTTCTCCTCCTCTTCACGCTCCTTTATCTTGTCATTATAAATTTTCAAGGCTGCTTCATAATCTTCCACTTCATTCTGGTTGTGAATCCATAAAAAACTCACTAGGATATCTCTGATATCGTCACTTTCAGCAGTCGATTGGATCTGACTGGGTAAAACTTCACAGATAGCATCTTTAGGTATTTTAAACCGCACATTGGCATTCTCCACATACTCAAATAAAATAGTGGCATTGTTCAAGTATTTTTCTTGAAAAGCTGTGAGTTTTTGGTCTTTTGGAATATCGGCTTTCTTTTCCTTCTTCTTCTTATACTCCTTTCTAACATATCCTGAGCTGGAACTTCCTTGAAATAAATATGCATGGTGGGGTTGAGGACCCATTTCTCTGGCTCGTTTTATATAGCCTTGGAATGTCATGATCTGAGTTGGCGAAGCACTTCCCAGAGCCACGATTTTCATAAGTTTATTGAGAGATTCGTCTTGTCTTGCAATGGTATTCAAGTTGGATATCATGATTGTATTCTCGATTGATTGCATGTTGGTTAAGTCAGGTTTTGGTTTTGGAGCTGGAGTCAGACTAGTAGATGTGGTAGTAGTAGGAGCAGTAGGAGCAGTAGGAGCTGGAGGAGACGGTTTAGGTGGTGGCTGTGTTTTGGTGAAGCCCGGTGGCGTCTTAGTTAAAAACGAAGGAGGCTGGGGTAACGAAGAAGTGGGTGCTGCTGAAGGTGTTGTAGCAGACGTTGGGACTGATGGAGTTGAAGTTGACGGAGTTGACTCTGGAGCTAATGGAGTTGATGTTGGAGCAAGAGTTGAAAGTGGTTTTGGTTCATTTGCTGGCACCGAAGAGGCGGGTTTGGCCAGGGATTCTGTGGTTGGTGGATTCTCCTTAGTTACGTTCTCCTTAACTGGTTCTGTAGCATGCTTATCCTTGATTGCGTTTTCTTTTGCTGAGTTTGTTGTCTTATCACTGTCTTTATCTTTATCCTTTTTGGGCGTTTTTTCAGACCGTTCGTCTTTAGCAATGAAGAGTCTAGTTTCAAATGAATGAGGCCCAAACGTAAATGAACAGTCACATAGCTTTACCATGACATCTCTGGCACTCACATCCAAGCCCAAAACAGGTTCTCTTTCACTCAATATATCATCTTTCAAAGATTTCGGCACCGGCTTGTTTTCCTCTGCCAATTTCTTTGCGTACGAGCTCTGCTTGACCCAGTATAGCTGAAACATCGGACATAGAAATACATATGTATACCTTGACTTCATTAGTGACCGGTAGAGTACACCTGTGTCTTTGATAGTGAGTGGTGTCTTGAGTACATCTTCGTAGTGGCCGTTGGGCGGAGCGTTGTAAGAGACTGGCAAGCCAGATACGACTTCAAACGGCCGGACGATGGTTTGTGAAAGCTGGTTCTGTTCCGACTCAATCTGCTCTCGCCTGGCAGACGTAATTCGCCTCCTAATTCGCGTGGTCATGAAGGTAAAGAGAGTGATAAGGTAAGGATAAGTTGGTGCTGAATTGAGATTTGGTTCCGTTTGTAGGAAGATATCACGTGACCTAAGGGAAGATGTAGCTTTGATAACCTCCACCCGAGAAGGGCATCAGTGCTGAGGGTAAAAAGGGTATGTGGTAGTTGAGGTGTGTTGCCTGGCGATCTCCATGCGCAAAATGGACTCTCACTCGATTAATATTGAAGCTTGTAGAGTTTAAGATTCTACTAGTTGACTAAACTATGAGGGTGAAGTATTATAAAATAGGAAAATGGGTAGCGAAGTATATTATATATGAATATATTTGTAATTCTATTTCCATATTTAACGGAATAAATAATGTGAAATTGTACGTTTATAGATATTTTTCACTTCCTTCACTTCGTGGTTTTATAAATTTTCTTCCAATGCATCCAAGCCCTGGCTGAACAACTTGATCATCATGTCTAACTCGTTAACTAGTTTTTGCTTGGGAGTCGAATCAATGAAGAACTCTCCGTTGAGTTGGGGTATGACAGGAAACTTGGTTATAGATTGGCCCGAACCTGCTACACTTCCTTGTCGATTATTTACGTTTCCATGAGTCGAGCTTATAGGAGTGGTGGATGCGTTTGAGGAGCCACTAATGGACTTTTTGGGGTGGGCTGCCTGCTGCAGTCTTTGGCTAGATGTGGACTCAGTTCTATCACGAGTGGTGGCATCGTCATCGGAGTCGTTTACTTGTGAACTTGCTTGAGGAAATACCACTTCTTTTTCTGTCACCGGAGTCATTGTAAGGGGAGCATTGCTGACTTGAGCTGGGTTTATACCGAACTGGTTGACGTTTTCGTTGGTATCAAACTGTTCGTTGGTGAGTGCAGAAAGAGTATTGAATGTGTTGGAAGGAGTGGGCATTTGGATATGGAATCCGCGGGCACGTTTGGAATTAGACTGCGCCTGTATTGGTTGTGATTGGCTTTGAGCCAGACTTTGGGGCGGAGCTGGTTGGTTTTGATTTTGACTTTGGGCTTGATTTTGAGGCTGATTTGGATTTTGCTCATTAAGTTTGAAGTTGATGGGCTGCAAAAGAGGATTGGCGTTATTATGTAGCGCCTTCATGGATTTTGATGGAGAGCCCGTGGCATTATTGAGAGAGGTCATTAATGTAGAGGGCGGTGGTTTGGGAGACGGAGTCTTAAAGTTGGTGCTGACGGAATATGGGGGAGTATGAGGAGTTGTGGATGTCGGAATCTGGTTCTGATGCTCGGATGAAGCATTGAGAGAGTTGGAGATTGTCTTTTTACGTGGTCTCGTGGGGTTGGTTCCGAACCGGGACTCCAATTTGCCCGATGCAGATTGGGAATGGTACAAAGTAGGAGGTTTGTTTAATGCTGGGTGGAGCTGGTTCGATTGCACGAGGGTGGAAGACGTGTTTAGGGTGCTAGTTCCGGAATTGGTGAAGCTGGAGGCGCCTGGCCCAAAGTTGGCAAGATTATCCATATCGGGGATTTCAATGGTGGGCGAGTCGTTTCTTTCATCGTAAGATGTGGTGGATAAGTCATAGGCACCAGGAGGATTTATGGCTTCCTCCTGAGGATCTTCTTCCTCAAAAAGCATCTGAAGAGATTTGGGAATTTCACTTGAAACCGGAGGACGAGAAGTGTACCCTTTTAAAGTAGGATTAGCCAGTGTATCGCCTTTATTGGAATTGTATCCAGTGTTTGAGTTTGTGTTAGTGAAGGTATTTGCCTGTAGGGTGGGCATAGTCTGGTAGGTATCTTGGGCCAGATCTTCATTATACTGATACGAATCATTAACGTTTTCAAAGTCGATATCGTTCTCTATGATATACTCCTTGCTGCTTAGCGAGTCAAAGTCCCATTTCACCTGGATCTGGTTGGGATTGGCGCGCGGAGACCCTTGTTCTTCCTTATGTTCGTCTGTAGCCGTGGCTATATTGTCTTCCAAGTTGACAAACACCGAGTCTCGCGAGGAATTGCGGTCTCTCCACACTAGATACCTTGATACCACTTCTTTAAGTATGGCTTTTGGGTGGTTTTTGTAGAGTCGTACGAGCTTGCATTTCATAAGATCCTCGGCCAGTAACCGTTCTTCTGGGTTCTCGTCCAAACACAATGCTATGCACTCTTTGAGAACCGCCGAGTACTCGCGCCCTTCCAATCTAGGAGGGGTCGATTTGGAAATAAGTTGCATTGCCCACATGGCGTCTTTGTCACAGTAAGGAGGGTTTCCGGTGGCAATTTCATACATGGTGATCCCCAACGACCATATGTCGGCCTTGGAGTTGTAGGCCTCGCCTTCTCTTATAACCTCAGGCGCCATCCAGTAAGGGGTTCCGGCCATTGTTGTTCTCTTCAAGGCATTCGAGGTGATTTTCGCCGCCACCCCAAAGTCACAGAGCTGGACATTTCCCTCCTTTGTAATCAACACGTTGGCGGCCTTGATATCACGATGTATCACTCCTAGTTTATGTACTGAGATCAACGCATACAACAACTCTCGCAAGATTACTCCCACGTACTTCTCCTCTAGCACACCCGCCTTGAGAAGCGTCCGTAGCGAGCCTCCAGCACAATAGTCCATGATGATCCAGAGCTTGGTATCGTTAAGGAACGATCCATAGTAGTGGGTTACATTGGGCACGTTTCTCAATTCGGTCAAGTACTGGATCTCCTGTTGCACCTCGCTGACCTCATCGTCCTGGGTGTCTAGATTCAAGACCTTGATGGCCACCACCTGTTTTGTTTGCTTGTTGTAGCCTTTGTACACTACCCCAAACTTGCCCCGGCCAACGATCTCGGTACGTTTATATAGAGATGTAGAGCTCATGGTGGTACGTCGAGTGAAGGATGTGAAACGTATAGGATATGAGGCGTGTAAGATGTGTCAATAGCCGCGAGCGCAGCGGTAGTTAGCGAGGCTCGCGACAATCGCGGTGTCTTCGAGGAGACAATACGGCGAGCGAAAAGCGAGCCGCGACAATAGACCTCCTATCTATAAAACTATCAGCTAGTTGTTATCATAGTGTCCTAATGTGCATCTATACTCTAGGAGCTATAGTCTAGTAGCTGTGTTGTCTTGTGGTCGCCCTGCGATACCATCATATATTGTTTAACTCTCCTAAATTCTCTATCAAACTATCGATCTCGGGAAAATCGGCCTTAAACAACAACAGCTTTTCGGCCACCGTCTTTACCCCCACATTACTTTTGAAGTTTCCCTCGTCCACCATGTAGAAAAGAAGAAACTCGATAATCTTAAAGTTCAAGTCCTGCTGGTTGTGCACCTTTTTGTTGGCACTGGCTTTCGCCGGAAGCTGGTCAAACGACGAGACGTTGAACCTGCGGATGAGGATCGAGCACCCACGGTTTTCCTCAAACACTCGAAAGTTCTTCAAGTCTTTGAGCAATATATGTATGAGAGTCGAGATCGTCGAGATGCACACCTGTATACTTTGCTTACTGTTCTCTATAAGCTGCAACACGAGTCTCATGTTGGACCCGCGGTGGAAGATCTCTCGCAGCTTGGGGTGCACCAAGAGCAACCCTTGTAGGACGCGATTGCACGTCAATATGGCCTCGGGTCCTACACCACCCCCCTGCACATCCTTGTACAACCGTACTACATGCTGCGCCAAGTTGTACTGGAAGTCGTCCTGGAGCGCGATGAACGCCGCCAAACTCGCGGGCTCTTCGACGCTGCCGGTCTTGTGGAGGGTCACGATCTGGGGGAGAAGCTGCGCAAGCAACTTGTCGACCATCGCGACCCCACGAACCACGTCCGCAGTCTGCCCGCTATCCAACAGCTCGATTATATCAACAATATCTTGGTCCATTCCCTAAACAAATCACCTACTCTATTGGTGTACTGGTTGTGCTTCCCAAACACAACGCCCCGATTAGGCAATCCTGCACCCAACCCCTCGCGACAAGGCTGAATCAATCACTCAAAACAGCGGGGAAGGTTACGCGGCTGGAGGTCTGTACCTTCATACCATACTATACTCAAGTCATACTCTTTAAATGGCACAGTCGTCGAGCCCGGGGTCTATCATGACCTATGGGGCAACCGCCGATACCCCCTCGGCCTCGCTTCTAAGCTCGTCTACATCTACCATAATGTTGGGGTGCACCGTGGCCGTGGTGTCTTCGGCCATCCAGTCACTAGGGATAACGCTCCAGCGTAAGTCACACTTGTTGGCAGGCACAGAAACGCCTCCACTTCCGGCACCAGAACTTCACAACTCCACTGTTCCTACCCACAAACAGCTCCAGCGGCAGAAACGTAACTTGTGGCTTTTTGGCTTCCTACTCTTCATTATTGCCAACATTCTTGGCTCAGTCATCCAGATTTCGACCCTACCACTCATCATCCTTTCGCCACTTCAAAGTATAGGCCTCATCTTCAACTCAGTCTTGAGCTGTTTGCTCTTACCGGGCGAGAAATTCACCCAGAAATTGGGCGTGGGAACTATAGTGATAGCACTAGGCGCATTTACGATAGCGTATAACGGTAATGGAGTGCCCAGCGACTCGATTCCTGCCAAACCACCGCCCACTTCCATAGACGAACGCTTTGCGCTTATCATGGCCAAACTTTTGAGACCCGCGTTCATGGGCTGGTTCGTTGCAACCTTTGTACTCTGCTTGGCTTTGCTCGTTCTCAACTGGTTTGTGTTGACCCGCAAACTCAAGTCTTCTCCCAAAAGGGTATATGGCCTCAATATTGGTAACAAGTATCAGTTTCTAAAGGGAGTTAACTACGGTATCATCAGTGGCTCTTTGACTGCACACACCTTCTTGTTTGCCAAGTCGATTGTAGATGTGATTATCGAAACATTGCTAAGTAAACGTTCGGGCGGGAACCATTCGTGGCTTCCTGTGACAGATTCGACTCCCTATATCTTGTTGGCCATCATGCTTAGTATCATTGGACTCCAGCTCACGGCATTTAATCTCGGCCTCAAACACATCTCCACCTCCATTTTATATCCCTTGTGTTTTTTGATCTACAACATGTTTAACTTGATCAACGACATCACCTTCAATTCTCTCTTGGCCGAGCACCTCATCACCTATATCCAGTTTGCCTGGATAATATGTGGGTTGATGGCGGTATTGTGTGGAGTGGTTGTGATAAGCTGGGACAGTGCTTTTGGGAGTGCCACTGCGTACGAGGCGGTGGGACAATGTCCGGGGGGTATTCATGCTCTTAGCGAAAGGACAAAGCTTTTTGATAACTGCGACGATGACTACGGTGCAAACAATACCCTAGACGATAGTGACGAAAACCACAGGCTCACGTATGAGCAGAACCAATTGCTCCATTCTATGGACTTGTAGGGATATGTATGATAGAGGATATAGACAATAAAAGAATAAGAGAAGAGGTAGAGAAGAGAAGTTAAGAGAAGTCCAAGAAGAAGAAGAAGAAGTCTAGAAGAGAATCATTGTCTTGAAGAAGATAGGTGTAGGCTATTATTCTGTGAAGCAAAATTAGTGCGACTGATTTTCGCAGTCTCACTAAAGTTAGCGAGACTCGAGACCCGCGATGCCCAATTTGTCGTGGATCGTATACTTATTCACTCGTTCGTAGTCTTATACTCGGCATGTCTGCAGAACCATCGGGTCTTTCCAGTGTGGAGGTGCCGTTTGAACCAATCAAATATACCAATCCGGTTATTTCGGCCTACAAGTCATCGGCCGATTTGGCCCGGCTCAAGGACTGGTTCTACAACTTCACTGCCAACGACAACCGGCTACATGCCATTAACCAGACCAAAGCTATAGCGTCTAGAGGAAGAATACCCCACGGGGTCGAGTCTACAGCTCTCTTCACCTCCACTTTCTTGCAAGACAACGCTGGCGCCGACTCGTACTCGCTCCAGCTGGCCTACACCATGGCGCTCATCAGATTTGTGAACGGGCTCTTGGATCCGCTACAGAAGTCCCAGTTTGCTACCCCCATGCATATCTTGGCCAAGAACCTCGACCTCCCCGCGTTCTTTGTGGAGATCCGCCATATGGGCACTCATGAGTCGCTTCCGCTGTTGGAGCTCTGTAGAACCGCTGCTCGCCGCGCAATGAATTGGTTGTACGACCACTACTGGAGCCAGGTCGACAGCGACGAACAGTACTACCGCGACTACCAGGTATCGGAGTCGCAGCTACTTGGTATAGATCCTATAGAGGCCCGCGCCAGGTCGCTCTACAACGATAAACTTGATTCCACCCACTTGGTGGCCCACCTCAAGTCGTACAAAAAAATCCGCAAGTCCAACTTGGACGCAACATACATGCCACCAGGCACCAAGCAGAACGTGGTGTACTGGAAACTTGTGCGGGAAATCAAGAGGGTGGGCCTGACGCCGCACTTTTTGCCGGGCCACCCTGCTCTTGCCAACCGGTTCAGCGGCTCGGACTTGCTTGTGTCGGTGCTAGTATACTCCAACTTTCTTCTCTACAACGCTTCCAAAATCGCTGGCCGCGACACCTTGAAGTTCAACCCTCTTACCATCAAATTGTACCGCCCGTTGTTGCAAGAGCTCGGCGCGGCCTTCCGCGTCAAGTTGTTTTTGCATTTGTGCGCCGCGGTGCTACGTGATACCACCGAGATTTGCCCCGAAACTCGAGACGGTTTCGCGGTGCTCGGCTGCAAATTCAAACATTCATTTGAGACACTCCAAGCCCTCGAATGGCTAGCGTATCTTGCGGGCTCCTTGGGCCCTGCCCTGGAGTACCCCTACTATATATATCCGGACTGGGCCCACTACGCCGACATCTCGACCAGAAAAGTGTCTGGCTATACTACAATCAAGTCGCACGACGCAATGGTGGCATTTCTCGTCAACGCAATCGCCGCGACCTACAACAAGGCGCCCGCGCACCCCGAAATCTACCTCAAGGTCCTCGCCGCCATCCGCACCAACACCCCAGAGAAGATCACTGCAGATACCACCAACCAGATCGACTCTTTAACCCGAAGAGTCAACTACGTAGCCGACTTCAACAAGTTCAAAGCGCCACCCTCATTGGACGAGCTCCTAGGAAGTTCCAAGCGTCCTCTGTCTGCATCGCCCGAACCTCCTGCCAAAAAGCCCAACAAAGGAAGTAAAGCACTCACTAAACGCTCATATCTCTTGGAGCCCCACAATAACTGGAAACCCGTTCCGTTCGGAGTGCCTATATAGATTGTGAGACTCTTCTTTGCTTGCGCGCGCATAAGCAGTGGCGTGCGTGCAGGAGCCTCACCTTTATCTAATCAGGTAACAAAGTAAAGAATAGAAGCACATAGTCTTATCATATACACCAGACCACACACTAGACAGGCGCTGAAATGAGTCCCCAATGGATTCCGCAAAATGTCCAGAAGCGCTTGCTTCTTTATGTGCTCCAGCAGCTATCGTTGTTCTCAGAGATCGACCTTCCCAACTTGGAGGAAGTATCTCTCAACACCATAGTATTACGAGATATCTCGTTGGATCCTGAGAAGGTGGGCAAGATCCCTGGTTGCAATTTGCGAAATGGCCAGGTAGGATATCTCGAGGTGAGTACTGGATCCAGCGGCGGCTTAATAGGCGGAGGAGTCAATATCGATGCTAGCGACGTCAATATCGTGATATCTCCAGATTTCGATACTAGTGAGGATATCTCCACCAGCGTACTGTTCCTGCTAGCCCAAAGTACAGCCAATTTGGCTAATACACTTATTCTTCCAGACGCCAAACCAGAAACTCCCGATGATACAGACGAAGAAGACCATCCTAAACCGACCTCTTCAAATACAAAACCGTCTGCTCTTAGTGGAGTGATGGCCAAAGCAGTGGAAATGGCATTGCTGAGACTCCAGATAAAGGTAAGCCGGATTAAAATCAACTTGATATCGGAGCTTACAGAAGTGGTGCTAGAGATAGACGAGATTGCGTTAAGCACTCTCAATGGAGTAAGAAACGTCAAGGTTTCGGGTGTAAGACTAATTACATTGAAGCCCGAAGTCAGTCCGGGTGAGGTTGACGAACCCAAAGGCAGCAATACTGCCAGTCCTTCCGAAAGCCCCGACGAGAGCTCTGCAAATTCAAGTTTAGATGAAGATGATGACGACTACGGGAACGAATCCTTGATGGATAGTATGGTTTTTACTCACGACGAAGCTAGTTCAATCTACTTGAGTGCCACGTCCCAGTCATTTTCCAAGCCCACAGAGCCCCAAAAACCCAGAGACCCTCCCATTGTATTCCACATAGACAACATAGACATAGTATTTGAGGGTCTTAGCAGGGTTTTGAATCTAAAAGTGGATATCGGAGACTTCAAAGTGGCTTCGGTTCCGTTGGCTCCCACAATCATATCAATATTCAATGGCATATCCCGCAGCTTCAAGCTCAAACGGCACCAGAAGCGCACCCAGCTTGGAAGAAGAGACCAAGGACCAAAGAGAAATCCTAAATTTCCCCAGTATGCTAACGAAAGCGACGACATCACGAATGAGGATGAGGACACTGAAGACAATGCCCCGCCACAAGGTGACCAGAGCCCCGAAGATTCCAGTCCCTTTTTCAACAAATTGCATATCAAAAACTTCATAATAAGTGTAACTTCTGGTCTCACTGCCCAAGGAGAATATGCATCTAAGAATTCCTTGAACTTTGTTCTCCATAATGTCAACGTCAAGCAAAAAAACGAGACTTTGGTTTACGGTGGTGTTGAAACCTTCAAGATCGTTAGAGTGGCAAACGGACTCACTACAGACATTTTTAGCTTTGACCAGCCAGACGTGAGCATGTCCGACTCCGATCTAAATAATCGTTCACAGACTTCTTTAAGCCCAGCTAGCTCTGTTAAGTCAGCTTCTACCAAAGCGGACATCCGGTTCGAAATATATAATTCGGCTGAAACGGTGGAAGTTACTACCTTGATATCCAAATCGGCAAGTTTGCAATTGGATATCTCAAGTATTATGGTTTTGTTCAACTTTTTTAAGTCTCTGTCTACAATGTATGCTAATTATGTGAGTATGAAAGCTGCTAAGGACTCATTAAACCAACTCACAAACACTCAAAAAGGTGAAGAAACAAGCAGCTCTTTTCAGTTTGTGTTGCAGACAGCTTCACTATTGATCGGCACTCGTCTCTTCGACAGCTCTAAACTAAACATCATGATTTCACCCATAACATTCAATCTTCAGCAAGGTCAGTTGAACTGCCCTAGCGTGGTGTTTAGTCAAATCAAGGACTTGGAGACTACCTTGGGAAAAATCGCGAATATTCAGCTCATAACTAAATCTCAGGAGTTCAAGTCCTATAGGACCAATGGTGGTCCGCGGAACTCCAACTCTGTTCCTACACAAGTCATAATGAGATCCAATGTCAATATAATATTAAACAGTATATCGATCGACGCAGAGCTTCAGGCTCTTTCGGAATTGATCAAAGAATTAGCTGTCCTTTCAAACTCATTTGCTCAGCAAGCTTCAAGTCAGTCTAATTCGTTGGAAAACTCGGTGATCCTTTCCAAGAACTCTGACAGAAACAATCGAGACTTGTTGACACAATCGTCGTTGCTCAGTCACGGTGGTAGAAGAACAAGGGGCCATGGTGCGGTCAATACCATGCAAACATTCATGAATATAAACCGATCCAATCTCGCAAGCTTTAGGTTGCTTGTAAGAGAGTTTGACATTAATATAGCCAATATATCGCCTGAATTTGGTGGTATGAGGTTAGAATCTCGCGAACTCTCGGTGCACGAAATCAATACTAGAATTTATGGATGGGTAAAATCCCTAAAAATTGACCGAATAGGTGCTGCTAATGTGAAAGAACAGTTTTTGTATGAATATCACGAGAAGTCTCATCATGAAATACAGCACCCTTTGATTCTTATTCAAGGGAAACTAGATGAAAAGTCTACTACCATCGACATAATCTTACACAATTTGTTGTTGGAATACTATACAAATTGGTTGTCTCTACTTAACTCAGCAGAACATTCAATACCGACTTCTTCCCCCACCCATAGTCAAGTAAAAGATCAAAGCTCCTCATCAAAGAGATTGGATATAAGATTCGCACTTAATAATTGTGTTATTGGGCTTAATCCTGGTAGATTACGTTGCAAAAGCTTTGTGCTAATCGACAAAGGAAATTCTGATCTTACGTTCGGGTCAGAACTGGTTTATATCAAAAGCTCGTTTCGAGATTTGACACTAGTTCTTATTGATGACGTTCGTAACGTTACTAAACCAAATTCTCTTAGCCGAAATAAACCCGACGTTGCCACATATACCACCCCACTTGCTTATTATTGCTCTATTGGGTACATATTGATAGGAAAGATCAACAGCACACATGTTGGTATAACAATCAATACTAAAATCGATGAAATGATAAAAAGAAACGAAAAGCTCCAAGTTCATGACAGCTTGGCCAAAGTGGATATAAAAATAAACTCCGACGAGCACCAGCTCGAATTATGTGCTGATTCCAATGAGACTATTTTACAATTGATCAGTGACTTGAAACTTCCTTTGGCATTTACCGATGCAGAGAGGCTGAAAGTCACCGTGGACAATGAAATAAACGTATTGGAACAAATTACTGAACAATTCCAGCCAAGTGAAAAGAGCCTCCCCGAAGACAATTTGAGTACATTAGATTCTCGAGAGAATAATGATGCAAGTTTACCAATAACAAGTACATACTATGATGATGTCTTGAAGAATGAATCAAGCTCATCCTCAATAACTTTGGAACAGAATATTCAAAATCTCAATCTTGGGTCGTCTCAAGATTCAAATTTGTTTATAGATGAAGATCATTTTGTTGGCGTGTCCAAAGAAATTCAAGGTGATAATGATAAAGAAGGCGAGAGAAAAGAGCTGACCCTCAAGTCTTTGAGAGTAAAGGTCGAGCCTGTCAGATTGAACGTTAATTTATCCAAAATCCAAATATACTTGTATGATGGGTATGATTGGAAAAGTACCAGGAAGTCAATTAAAGCGGCGGTGAAAAGAGTAGAAACTCGGGCACAGGGAGAGCTTGCTAAAAGAAAGAGTAAAAAGTTAAAAGATGAAAACGAATCGCCTAAGGTCCAAAATTTAAAGCCTAGAAAACCCCTAAGCATTGCTTTCGATACTATAGCAGAACTGGAAGAGGACATATTGGAATATGATCAGGATAGTATATACGATCAAGCTAAAGGTAACGATGAGAGCTGCCAAGACAATTCCGAAGAGGATGGAGAAAATGATGAGGATTTACATGGCGAAACTCTTTTCAAGTCGATCCACTTGACACTCCCGAGAGGATCGTCTCCATCAGAGCTAACTGAAACCATCAATAGAAACATTCTGAACGACAAAGAGACAGAACGCAAGGCGGACTTGGATAAGGCACAGCTTAATATTGATTTGGGCAAGAACTACAAGAATTTAAAGATTCGTAGATCCAACCATCACAAGGTCATGCTCGATGTTAAGAATCTTGAGGTTAATGTGATTGTGTTCTCGACAAGGGATCCGAGAAAGGATCCGACGGACCCTTCAATGAATTTCGAGCTATTGAACAACGTAGATCTAAGAATTGAAGATATCATTATATATGACAATGTTCCTACATCCACGTGGAACAAATTCCTCAGTTACATGAATAGTCTTGGAAAGCGAGGTATTGGTACTAGTATAATCAAATTGTCATTAACTAATGTCAGACCCTATCCCAAACTTGTTTCAGCAGAGGCAATTGCAAAGATATCAGTGCTACCAATAAGGCTCCATATTGATCAAGATACGTTAGACTTTTTGACACGTTTCTTAGGATTCAAAGATGCAAGATTCGAGTTACCAATAGATGAAATAATATACCTACAGAAGATCCAAATTAATCCCATCAAATTAAAATTGGATTATAAACCAAAAAAAATCGACTATGTGGGAATTCGATCGGGAAAATCTTCTGAGTTTATGAATTTCTTCATATTGGATGGATCCGACATTACTTTGGAAAAGGTCAATTTGTATGGAATCCATGGGCTCAAAAAATTGGGTGACTCATTAGGCAAAGCATGGGGTCCAAGTATTCAAGAGACTCAATTGGCTGGGATTTTAGCGGGACTATCACCCATTAGGTCGATCGTGAATATTGGAGGAGGCGTCAAGGATTTGATAGCCATTCCCATGAAGGAATACAAAAAGGACGGTAGATTAATTCGGAGCTTACAGAAGGGAACTTTATCTTTTGCCAAAACCACGGGATATGAAATCATCAATCTTGGGGCAAAATTGGCGTCTGGGACACAAGTCATACTAGAGCACGGTGAAGAATTTTTTGGGGGCGAAGGGTCATCATCTAGACTGCCCCATACTTCCAAAAGTGAACAGAAGAGTCCGAATAAAAACTCGTTCGATTCGTCTGTGAAAGCTCTGGTCAGTGTCAAGAGAAATAACGACTTATTTGAATCATCGAAGCATTTACATCAAAGCATTCAGATGGATCAAGATCAATATGGAAGCAGAAAGTTGTACTCATATGCAGAAATTGATGACGATGATGATGATTCTTCAGCCATTGATCAAGAATTATTGAGCAAATCGATCTTCTTATTGGATACATCAGCAGAGACGAAAAGAAATGGCAAAAAAAGCAAACGTTTGGGAAAGAAAACTGCATTCGAAGAATTTGGCGATGAACAAGGAGACGATTTCGATGAGGATTTTGAAGACTTCGAAGACAGCCAAGACAAATTAGTTAGTTTATACTCGAACCAACCAGAGAGCATCAAGCAAGGGATGAAGTCAGCCTATAAATCAATTGGTCAGAATCTCAAATCCACCAAGAAAACTTTGATTAATTTAAGAAAGGAAGTAAACGAAGCTGAAACGTTTCAAGAGTCTATGGTGTCAGTACTCAAATCGTCACCAATTATTTTGATCAGACCTATGATAGGCACCACCGAAGCGTTGTCCAAAGCGTTGATGGGGTTGAGTAACGAAATCGATTCCAAAAAAATCATCGAGTCCAAAGACAAGTACAGATATGACAAGGAACGCAGCAATATGTATGGCGATAGAAGAAGAAGTTTTGGTAGCAATGCCAGTGATGAAGAAGAGAGTCAATCCAAATCAAAACCAGCCAAGGACCATTCACAGGATGACGAGGACGAATACTAGTTATGGTCAATGAAATGAGGTCAACTCGTAAATTAGCTGTAGAGTAGAGTAGGTTAGAATGTGCACGGCATTATTCGAGAAATGATGTCGTTTATTATACAACTGTTAGTTACCTGAAAAGCCTTTTTTGACATTCGAAGTGCGCGTATTTTTAGTTTTGAATTTTGCAGCCAAAATGCGAGCTCAATCGAGTTCTATCGATGTAGTTGACAAACTTTGGGCAGCAAGTATAGGGGGCGGTTACAAAATGAAGCACATCTCCTTTGCTTTATAGCAAGATTGACAAGGAGCACGTTTCTCATCGGTGAAGCCTTAATTCAGACCATATATGGCTGACATTATTTTCGTGCTGTATTTTTCGCTCGCAATATTTTTGACAATTTCCGGTTCAAATCGGGTAGTGCTCATACATCACACGCTTATTTTGGAGGCATGGCTATCACTTAACTACTTCACTTTTCTGAAACGTAAAAATTCCGAAGAAGATAGAGATGGTCTAATTAGACAAAAAAATAGAAACAGGTTGAAAATGGACGAGTCCGGAGTCGAACCGGAGACCTTTCGCATGCTAAGCGAACGCGCTACCAACTACGCCACACGCCCCTTTTCTTATTTGTTTGGAATCGCGTACCGACTATATTCTGTCTCACACTATAATTTACTAATCTTCCCACATCATGCTGCTTCAATGTAAGGTTTAATAGCATTGTGGCTAATCACCTTCTTGATCAGGTAGTTTTCAGCTAGCAGTATGCAATTGTTTCTATTTTCAATAATATTTGATGTTATTTGTAAAAAAATCAATTTTCAATACGGAACAGAAAATCTCACACGTACTAAAACTTCTTTTGGATGATTCAACAAAACAGTATTTGATTTGAGTACAATGCCAACGATAAGTGCGAATCAAACATCGTGTTCACCTCTCAACAAATTGTGTTGCATTCTTTGAATCATAAATTGTGATACAAATCACGATTAACTCTCTATTATTTGTAAATACGTAGTAGATACATTCAAATTCTATATATACCTCTTAAGTGGAGCTCAGCCCTTGTTTGGAGAGCTGACTCATTTCTATTCCCTCGGATTCGTGATTAACTTGGCCAAGCTCTTGTTGGTCCAACATGTTGTCAAAGAATGTGGTTCTCAATTCTTTCCACCTGGTAAGATATGTAGATAAAGTCACCAAAACCACAGCGCTCAACACTTGCAAACACCACCATAATACAGAATTTGGAAACATTCCGGTATAAAGCCATACCACTACCAAATTAATGATATGAACAGTGATGGCAAAGTCCCATGCGAGTTTGGATCTACCAACTATGATTGTTACAAATAAAACACATAACAACGAGTCGAAGAGCCAAAGGGTAAATAACGTTAGTCCCATGGCATTATCCAGCGATATCAACTCCCACAGAAATATCCAGTCGAGATGGAAGTCATACCCGTTTAGTGACGCTATGAGATAGAATATCAAGATGGCTGAAAGGTAGTAGAAACATTGCAAAATTATGATTTGTAGAACGAGTTTAGATGGACTCGTTATATCGGTAGCATGGTCGCCATTGAACAATCTCGTGTAACCGCTTGAAAGCAACATCATTCGTCACGTCTAATGTAGTCACCTGAAGCCAAACGTTTGTTACACCAAACAAAACGTCACGTGCGAGAGCGCGTATATTGATGGAGCTAATTCCTCAATGCTAGTTATCAGATATATGCTAGTGGTGCCTACTTAATTTGTATATTTGAGACCAACGTCAGAAGGTTAATGCGCTATTCTATAATACTACTTCTTGCTCTTTTTGCCAATTTTGGCTTTAGGATTCCTCTTCTGGTCCATCGCACGGTCGGTCTTGGTTTTCTTGTATGATCTTCCTGCGCCGTCCTTCTTGACCTCGATAGCCTTTCTCTTCTTGGAGTTTACTGACTTTCCTCCCTTCGACAAACTCCTCATGACTTCAGTCTGGTGAGCCTTTTTGTCTTCGGTTCCTGCTTTGAACCAGGTTCTCTTTGGACGTGACTGGATTTCTTTCTGATGGTTCATAATATTGGAAGCCTTGTTGATTTCCATTTCTGCCAACAAAATTTCTTTGGCTTGCTTTTCTTCCTCCAACACTTCTCCGATCATTTCGTCCTTGCTATCGATTATTTTGTGCAATTCCTCGACTTCTTTCCAGTCAACATTTCTGGAAATGGCCTTGGATTTTGGTTTGCTACTGGACTTCTCTCTTTCCTCACTCAACACCTTCAAACTATCCTTGACAATGGTTCTGTCCTGGGTGGATTCACCCACAAACGATATAGATCTACCGTCTCTTCCAGCTCTGGCAGTTCTACCAACTCTATGCAAATAAATCTCGTGCGACTTAGGCATATCGTAATTTATGACAATTTCAATCTTGGGGATATCCAAACCTCTCGAGGCCAAATCGGTACAGATCAATACGGGAACAGTCAAATTTTTAAAGTCGTTGACACTCTGCAATCTTTGTTCCTGACTCAACGAACCATGTAACTCCGAAACCTTCATTCCCAACAAACCAAGGACAATTCTAAGCTTGTGGGCTGTTTCTTTCCTACCAACAAAAACAACAATTCTGTTTTGTTGGTTAGGATTGATATCTTTGAGGAGCTGGAATAAAAGGGCAGACTTCAAGTGGTCTCTCTTACGGATTCTCACGAACTCTTGGATCAAGTTGGAAGATGTAGACTTTGGTGGATCAATCATGATTCTGACGGGTTTTTGCAATGACAATTGGATCAAATCTTGAATCTTGGTGTTCATGGTGGCAGAGAACAACAAGGTTTGTCTCTTGTGCTTTGGAATCAACGATAAAATCTCGTTCAACTCGACCTGGAAACCTTCCTCGAGCATTCTATCGGCTTCGTCAATGACCAAGATCTCTAGCGACTCGATGTTGAACGATGGAGAGTTTCTGATATGATCAATCAATCTACCAGGAGTGGCAATTACAATATCTGGTCTCAGTTTCAATTGCTGTTCTTGTTGTCTCAAGTTCAAACCACCCACGGCCAAACCGAAATTCAAGTTGGTCACAAATCTACCGATCTTCTTGCCTACATCACAAACTTGAATAGACAATTCTCTGGTTGGTGTCAATACAATGACTCTGGTTGACGATATTTTGGAGGGTTTATAGATTAATCTTTCGATGATGGGGATCATGTAAGCAGCGGTCTTACCAGAACCTGTCACGGCACCGGCAACAATATCCTTACCCATGAGGGCAATAGGAATGGAAGCCGACTGGATAGGCGATGGCTTGGTGTAACCCAACTGACTCAAACCCTTCAAAATAGGTCTGGACAATTGTAAAGATTGGAAAGTGTTATGGAGCTGGGTCTTTTCGCTTGGTGTTTCTTCGGGGGTCTCGTAGAACTCGGCGATTTTTTCGGCCGAGTCTTCTTCCTCTTCGACTTGTTTCTTACCGGTCGATTCCATGGTCATTTCTTCCTCTTCATCTGAACCTGGGTGCTCCTCATCCATGTCGGCCTCTACATCCGAACCGTCATCTCCAGAGTCGCTTTCCTCTCTAGCTCCCATTCCAAATCCATCCATGGCGAGCTCATCTTCGTCCCCAGATTCCTTATCAGCTCTACTTTCTACTTCTTCCTCTTCCTCTTCCTCTTCCTCTTCTTCCTCTTCTTCCTTCTCATTCTTCTTTTCAACACCCGCCAAGTTTACTAAACCACCCTTTCTCCTCAATATACTATCCAAATCAATGTCTTTACTATTGGTGGCTGGACCGTCTTCCTTTCCTTCTACTTTGAAGTCCCATCCACTAAACCTGTTGGTATTCTCATATCCATCCAAAGAAAATTGAAAGTCAGGGTTGATATCCTCAGCTTCTTCCTCTGCAACCTCATCTTCCTTACTAGTCTTTTTGGCAGCTTTCTTCCCGTGCTTCTTTTTTCCTTTGGGCTTCTCCTCTTGTTCAGCTTCCGATTCTGACAGATTTTTGATGTTCAACTCGGTTTCAGAGTCACTGTCTAATGTCAACAACAAATCGTTTTGCGGCTGCTTCTTAGTACTCTTTGCTTTAACCATTCTTACACCTTTTGCTAATTGATCTATCTACTCGTATAATAGCGATGACCTTGAACTGAAAAATTCAAAATCGACGTCCTGCACACAGACCCGATGAGGTCTAGTTGCAACCGTTATGGGTGCAAAACTAAGATATAGAGAGCATTACGGAGACAAGGTAAAGATAGTAGATCGCTTCAAGTGTATTGACGAAACTATGTAGTATAAGAAGTGCACCAACAAAAGTCAAGCCTAGTACATTGCTTGACTCCTCGAAAAATCCTACCGGTAGTGGAATCCTTCACCGATAGTCAGCAATTCGTTGATATCATAAAACTCATCCTCCTCATCCAAGTCCAAACTTTCATCGATATTGATGATTTTATTTTCCAATGGCAATAGTTGGGTATTGGTTCTAATATCGATCAAGTATTCCAACTGTCTCTCGGTATCGACGGACAACTGTCCACGGTTTATGAGCCCTTTCAACATCTTCAAGCCGTCTAACCATACATATTTGTTGACTTGGGTGTCGGTATAAAAGCTCAATAATGGTTTGCCCTGGTCTCCCACCAAGGTGATTTTCTCATAAGATATGGTACCTTTGATGGAGATCAACATGGTGTTTCTCTTTTTATCCTCTTCTCCAACCTGATCACCGATTTTTGTAGATTTGAAGTCAACGATATCCGACAATTTGATGGCTTGAATCTCCATCTCTTCGTAAGTCGGGTTGCTTATTGGCTTCTCCGAAAACGACTTATAATAGATTGACTGTCTATTCGGTGATAAGGTGATGAAATAGTACTTGTCGGTGGTGCCCGTAACCTTCTTTTCCTTGGAATTGTTGGTTTTTAACAACAATTCTCCGTGACTCTCGGTATAAACCCACGAACCCTTCAACAACTGAATAACTCTCTGCTCACCAACGAAATCAAGGACTTCTTTGGACAACTCTTTGTTGAACTCAGAAAACCTGGATTTCCATTTGTTTGCGTGTTCTTGTTTTATTCTGGCGACCTGGTTGTGTCTCATATCTTCACTTGTAGAGCTCGATGTGAAATCCAAACACTCTTCAATAGACTTAGTCTTCTGGCTCATTTCAAGCTCCAATTGATCAATATTGGATTTTATTAAGTTCAAGATTCGATCCACATCGTGGGTATTTTCCAATTGAGCTTTGGTTTCTTGCCACAAGGTAAGACAGTTGTTCATGGTATAGTAAATCATCAACTCCCACGACAAAATGCTCAGGTAAATGTGGGGGTAGTCATGCTTTCTGTGGAATATTTCAATCCACAATTCTGTAGCCTTTTCAATGAATAAGTAGAGAGGGAAAGTTCTAGAGTGGTCACTCATCATTAATTCCTCGTGGAATCTCTTTTTGAATGTGAAGTTGGGGTCTTTGAGAAAAATCTTCAAGTCCATAGCCAACAAAATAGTGAAATTATCAGTGACAAACTTCCTTGGATTATCGGTAAAACCAGCCTTGACATACTCCTCAGTGGTTGCCAAGGTACCATATTCGTTGAGAGAAACTTCCAAAAAGATAAACAAATTATTCAACATCACTTGATGTGACTTGATCGATAAATCAAATCTGGTTGCTTGCAAGAACTCGTTCAAGTTGTAGTATGCGACTTTCAACTGGTTGATGGATTCTAATATGGTTTTGTCACCGGTTTCAATCAAATTACCAATGGTAGAAAAGAAAGTAACGTGTTTCAATCTACCAGCCAAAGTAATGATTCCACTGTACTCGAATTTCAAGGCTTTGTTGATCAAATCAGTGACTAATTTAATGGAATTGAAAGTGATCTTGTTATCTTGCAAGTACAATTTGGAAGTTATGATATCAATCACTTCCAAGTACTCAATTAGAGACTCGTATAATGGCAAGTATTTTTCAATTGACTCGTCTCTTGTCTTGAATATGGTGCCAGAAATCATTATAACCGAGATCTTCAAAATAGCCTTGTAGGTTTCAGTAGACATGTTACTGCTTACGATGGAAAACAAGGTGGAGAATAAGGTGTGATCCAAAATGGTAGCAAAGTCATTGGATACAGCCTCTCCCCCAATTATACAATCCAAAAGTTTGGCCAACACAACTATTGAGTTGACCTTTTCCTGCTTATCCTTCCCAAGGATGTTGGTGCGAAGTATGGTGGCATAACTCACTGCAGTAGTCGAGTCTAGCTTTGACTTTGTGAGGTTATCTGCGGTTAGTAACAAAAGCACGTAGAGGCAGCATAGCGAAGTAAAACCAAATAGCTAACCTAAATAGACCCGAACCCAATCTAGGTCGTTCAAAGATCTCGATCGGTGAAAATGCGGCCAATTATCAGGGGTCCATTCGATGTTTAGCGACGTGGGGGGTGACGATATTGCATCAATAGACATATCAACATACATAGCTTAGATATTTTACCACGCTAGAATTCAGATACTTACTTTTACTCAACAACTCGTTTAACTTATGATTGATGGTCCTGGAAGATTCAGCCATAGTGTGGTAGACTTGTGATTGAGGAAAGGGCTGCTGATGGCACGAATTAGCTCGGATTCTTGAAAGTAGTCCTGAATGAGTCTAAATTAATGCGCTGATAATCTTTCCACCTACGCCTGAAGTGGTCCTCCATACCATGGCGTGGTACGCGCACGAGCCCTCTGATCTGAAAAGTCCATAAACTCGATTGGGAAAAATGAGGCAGTAACGTACACAAAAATTATTAGACGAGGAACATTGAGTGGGGATTATGATTAGGTGAATTTCACTTTGGTGAACGCCCAGTTCGAGAACAGATCTGGATCTCAGGTTAATATGTGGAGGACCCTAGCGAACTGTCGAAGCAAGGGTTTCAAGGGACTCGCCCTGAGTCGGATCTCACTGTTCTTTTATCGCTACGATTGGGGTCGCCTGAGAATGTAGGGAATGTAGAGTGTGAGGCAGCTTTGTGCCACTTTTGTATTGCCCGATAAAATCATTGTGTGTATCGAGCTGAACAGCTCGTGGCCCTTTTTCGCAGCTGAAATCAACAACCCTCCGTCGCCTGCCTCATGCATCATCGTATAAAATTCTACCGATTATTTTTCACACGGTGTCGCCCTCTTCAATAAATGTATTCTTAGTCACCCCTGTTACTCGTTTTCTTTTTTTTTTTTTCAAAAATATTCTAATTACATGCATACAGTATGACGACAGCCTCAGAATAGCTCGAGGTGCGACCAGCCAAGGCATCGAAGACTACAGTTGACGCATGATTAAGCTGCCATGCAGAAATTATCGATAGCGACAGAGCCGAAGTCTATTGATGCCTCTTCTTTTGCCCCCGCGGAACATTGAGGACCAGCTTGATTTTCCGCACTTAGGTGGTTTTGCACCTGCAACTCTCGTTTACGATTTACGACTTATTTCACCTGTAAGGTACCGGGTACTACGACTGCATGTAATTCTTTTAGATCTACATTGAAACAACCGACACACCTTTATTACTAACTCTTAACACCTCCCACATTCATTGCCATGGGTCGGTTCAAGGCAACGATTGATCGGGGTCCCATTCTCTCCTCAACACTCTTTCTAAAAAAAGTAACTTTAGCTCAATCTAACTGAATAAAGAGTAGCAAACGTGACATCATCATATACACTCAACAATCTAATCGTCGAATTTCTTGAACCAAGGGGCGTTGAGTCTCTTGACACCCTCCTTGACCGAAATTTGGTTAAGGGCATCAACGTCCTCTTTGTCAAGAGTGATGGTCCTGATGTTACTCCGAAGTCTGGACTCGGTAGCGGACTTGGGCAACACAATGTTACCTCTTTGCACGTTCCACGAAATCAAGACCTTGGCTGGATCGGTGTTGTGCTTCTTGGCAATGGCGGTGACTGTAGCGTTTTCACCGAGCGGGGCACCAGTGGAACCCAATGGAGAGTAGGCCTCAATGCGCACACCCTTATCCTCAAAGAACTTCTTCAACTCATCTTGGGGCAAGTATGGGTGCGACTCGATTTGGTTGACGACAGGAACGACATCGACTTCTGGATCAGAGAACAACACTTTGTAGTCATTTACGGTGAAGTTGGAGATCCCAATGGCTCTGACTTTCTTGGTATTCTTGTAGATTTTTTGCATTGCCTTCCAAGCGTCCACAAAAGTAACGGTGGTGTCAAGCTTGAATGGCTGGTCCTCGGACTCTCTGGTCAACGCCTCTGGCCAGTGGATCAAGAACAAGTCGACGTAGTCCAAGCCCAACTTCTTCAACGAACCGTCGAGCCCAGCTTCAGGGTTGTGGAAGTCACCCAACCATAACTTGGTGGTTATGAACAATTTTTCTCTTGGAATACCCGATTCCTTGATGGCATTTCCCACTGCCTCTTCGTTATTGTAGTAGGCAGCAGTATCGATGTGGGTGTAGCCGTTGGCCAAGGCGAGCTTGATGGCATCTTTGCCTTCGCCTCCCCTGGATTCCCAGGTGCCCAACCCAATGACCGGAATCTTGACACCGTTGTTGAGAGTTATTTCATTCGTGTTGATTTGTGCTTCTGTCATTATTATTTGTTCTGTATGTCGTGGGAAAAGGGTCCTACACCAGGCAATTGACTTCCTTATATACACCAACAACAAACGTAGAGACTAGCACACACCGAGAGAGAGAGCAAATGTGGAAATCCCGCAGGTGTCTATTGTTTGTAATTGCGGTGACACTTTTTGATGATTCTTACTAATGTTGATTACGCGAAACATTGCTTACAAATCCCCTTGCATGGCTGCAACGAACGCACTCCGAGCCGAAACGTGGCATAGCAATGGCTGTGGCCCACAGTTGCGAAGCACTTTGCAATCACCGCGCGTACCCGATTGCATCGAGCGTTTTATGGAAATTCTCAAACCTTCTTCAATTGCTGCAAGCATGTATTATGAGGCACCGCCCATACGTTGAACCCCTGCTCCTGCGGACTTTCCTAAAAGGGATATTCGGTTATGCACAACGAAATAACGATTGACACTCTTTCGGTCTTGTGCAGCACGCAGTTGTATTGGCTATATTCTTATATATTCACTTGCCTTGTAGAGGTGGAGTTGTATCGTGTGATTGCTTGCTCGGTGGTTGGAAACGCCCAGTACAACATTAGAAACACTGCGATTGAAGTAGCAAAGTTATTCTCGCTCCTGTTGACCTAACGAGCAAGTTGACGAAGGAGAATATCACCCCTATTTATAGTAAACAGGTTGTACATCTCACCAATTTCATCTCAAGAATGATTTTCTACACGATGATTGTGTTCGGGAACAAGAAGTATTGTATTCAAGACCCCCTGGCTCAACACCATAGGCAAAGCTGGTTATTTATTTATGTGTGTGATGCGGTGGCTCAATGGTAGAGCATTGGATTCCAAACCCAAAGGTTGCAGGTTCAATTCCTGTCCGTGTCATTTTTTTTAAGTCCAGTCTGAATTTTTACAGTATAGCGGAGAATGGTGTCGTAAAGTATTAGTGAAGATGGAGATAGTATTAGTGAAGATGGATATAGTATTAGTGAGCCAAGGTAAAAGTTTGTGTAGCTACTTTTTCTGTATAAACTTTACCCGGGTAATTTGTAGTTCGTGTCCTGGGGCGCTTCCAGTCAGTGCTTTCCCGTGTTCTTTAGCAAGTGTATTATCGTTATGTATCGTATCTAATTGACCAACTTCGAAGCTCGTATGTTTCCCTGTCTTCTGAGCTCGGCATCCATCAAGTCTTGCACTCGATGACTTCCTGCTATGGCTATGGCAAGCACCGACTCAACTCTGTCCAAAGGCATTTTGTCTTCCAACATCAACAATGCTAACTTTTCACTCTTGCCAATAACCCCGATGGTGAGTGCGCTCATGTCGTTTTCTTCCAACGAGTTCAAGTCCAATAACGGAGTTTGGTCGTGGATCCCGGCGCTGATGGCTGAAACATAGTCGTACATGGCAATGCCCGCGTCGATCAACGCCAAAGTGATTGCGTTGGTTACTCCTGCAAGCAACCCTCCATCCTGGGCCAATACATGCACTTCGACCTGTATAACTGTTCTCGGGTACAAGTGAACCATGATACTCTGGTCAAATGTCTTTTCCAAAGTAGTCTTCAACTCGATGATTCTCTTTTCGGTTCTTGTTCTTTTCTTACGTTCAAACGTAGAGAAGTTGGCTACGTTCACGTTGACTTCAATGGAGGCTTGGGTGGTGTTTTGTTGCGATCTTAAGGTGGGTTCCATCGGTCCTTGCACCATACATATTATCTTGGTATTTCCTTGCTCGACGTATGAGGACCCGTCTGACGAGTTGGGGTGGGTATTGGTACGACACTCGAACCGTCTGAGCTCATTCCACCTGCGGCCATCGATCCTTAATCCCTCGGGCGAGTATATTTCCATTGCGTTGTTTAGTGGTAAAGAGATGAACTGAAAAATTTAATCATCGCGCTCTGAAAAATATCCCGATAAGCACGACGACGAGGAAGGCATACAGGATATTACGAAACACGATGGTGGAGAGTCTGGGTGTATAGTAGTGTTTTGATTTTGTAGTACTATTTACAACTTTTTAGGGGGTGGCTGTGTCGTCGATAAACTGGACCAACATCCCACAACTGACCAAATAAAATGCAATGGCCGAGTAGAGCAAGCCGTGGTCAAAAGTGCTTTGACCCAAAAACTCCAACGTGTAGGCATAGTTGAGCCATGCAGCCTGTGAGGCCACCCACGCCACCAACATTGCTATTCCCTTCCAGCAGTGTTCTCTGGTGAGGTAACGTGATCTTGCAAGGTAATGAGGCAAGAAGATGAGAAACCACAACGAGTACTGCGAAGTCATCACCTTGTTGAAGGTGACAAATGCAAAGGTCTGGATGAAGATCGAGGAAACAAGGTCTCGATCTGCGAAAAGAAGAGGAATCACCACTGCCGAAAGAGTCATCTGGGGAATTAGAATATAGTTTTCCAAGTCGGAAAAGTGGTCTTGTAGCGCAGACTTGTAGTACAATGCCACGTTGTAAACCGAGAAGTTGTGTCTGTGGTCGAGTCTGGTAAGATGGTACAAGTACGAATGATACACAAACTCGTAGCCGTAGAGTTTGTACATGATCCCGTTGATTGTTCCCATGGTGAGTAATGCAATTGTCAAGTACTTGAGGTTGGAGATGTTGAGCCACCGCAACACAGGGAGATTGACGAACGACCGCGAGTTGTCTGTGGAAAGATAGTACATGATGCTGGGCAAGTATATGATGGGGTATATCTTGAAGTGAATAGACAACCCGAGCCAGATCGCCGACAACCAGACCGATTTTTTGATCAACAAAAAGTACAACGACAACATGATCATGACGGTCAAAACGCTCTCGGACGAGCCCCTGGTGCTTATAGTGATGACCATAGGGTTGAGAAGCCAGAGCGACGACAAGATCGACACCTTGACCGAGCTTAGCCGAGCGCCCGCTTTGTCTTTGACATTTTTCAAGAGCTCAATGATGATGATGCCGGTGAACAAGTCGCTGATCATGAAGACGTACTTGCCAAAGCTGTACCAGTATCCACCCCAGGCGTTTGGCAAGACTAGCCATGCAAGAAGTGGTGTATATCTATAAGTTTCTCTATGGTACGGACTTTGGCCGTGGTGGACGTACTTGGCGGCGTCTGAGAACACCAAGTAGTCGATGTCGGTGTACTTGACGGTCATGTGGGCGTCTTGGTACAAGCCATATAGGAAGAACCCGACTCTTAGCACCACCGAGAGCGCTAGCACCCCATATATAGAGGGAGCTTTCATGGCCTTGAGTATCGTTGTACTTTGGCTTAGATCTATCGAGAACAATCGAGCCACGCGACAAAAATCGTTAGACACAACAAGATAGGTGCGCGAGGCCGATGAAGAGAGACAAGAGTAGAGTTGGAGACTAGATGCGCATGCTACCGCGCCGATTACGAATCATGACGTATGCACAGTTAGACAATGTTATGTTACTGTTGACTTGAGCATGATACCAGTATGACAGCTGGAGTGTCCTGGCCGTACAAATGTCCGCGAGTGTTTCGTCAGTTACGGCGAGTGCGCTGAAAATAGTGCTGAGCGATTAGTGGGGTACCGCGACGAGGCGGCGACCAAGCAGTTGGCCCTGTGCCTCCTGGTACATGGCGCAAGATGACGCTTAGGCACAGAAGGATATTCATATTCTCTCAACTAGATCTAGTCTCGCTAGCGTCTGTAGCCTGTTTGTCAGTCTCTTGCATTATCTCATCATCATGTGTCATTATCTTTTTGTAGGGACGAAATTCAGCGACAATAGTCTACTGCGCCATGAGTAACCCACAAGAAGAAGTGTACAAAGAGTACCTTAACTACGACTGGAGCTCGTTCGGCGAGTTCCAGGAAGGATTGAAGGAGATCTTGGACAACTACCTCGCCACGCTCCGCGAGTCCGATCCCTCGGTGACCGCGATACCGGCATTGGACATGCACCAGTTGGTGGAGCAGGCCAAGTCCTTCTTTTATTGCACCCACACAGGCAACATCTTGAACCTCGACGACTATGAGCAGTGGAAACTAGACAACGGCGCCAAGTACAGTACCAAAAGCAAGATCGTCGATGTCAGTGATGTGGCTGAAACCGCCACGAAGGAGCCCGAGGTGAACCAAGAGGCATTACTGGGGGAAGCTAGCGAGCCCGGCCCCTCTGACCCTCCATACTCGTCCAACTACCACGAGCTTGTCGAACTAATCGTCTCCGGCAAGCCGGTGCCGGGCATCAAAGACATCCCCGACACGGTGTTGACCGAGCAGAGCTCTGTGTCGGCAGCCCCACCACGCACCAAACCATGGGAGAAATGATGTATTGAATGTATTTACTTTTATCTAATGCAAAACTGACATGGCGGCCTCAAAGGCAGCGAGCGCAGCGGCGTTGGCAGGGAACGATCTCAAGATGCATGGCCCGAACCCCTTTGTAAACCCACCCCAGCCTCTTTCTCTGTAAATGAACCGCACCGCGTCCATGTAGCGAGGGAACTTCTTCTGGGACCGGACGGGGCTGTCGGTCATGATGGTTTGTTTGACCACGTCCGCAGGAAACGCCATGATCCAGAATACAGTTGCTGACAACCCACCGCTCCAGAAGTTGATGGCCGGGTTCGAGAGCTGGGTGTGCTTTTCGAACAACTTCTTGAAGATATCGTACGACGACCACCAAAACACAAAGTTGGACCGGAAAATCATGGTGGACAACAACCCGCTGTAGATTCCTCGTGTGCCTGACACCTTGTATAGTTTGGCAATGGCGTCGATTGGCCCGTTGTACGCTTTGTGCTTGCCGTCGTACTGCACTTGCAACCGGGCCTTGACCTGCTCCACCGGCGCCGCCACAAACGAAACCGTCCATCCTGCTCCCAACCCGGCTATACACGTTCCCATCATCGGCAACTTGTCGTGGTTGGGGTAAATGTACTCGCCAAGAAGACTTCGGTAGAGATGCAACGAGCCCAACATCACCGAGTCCATCAAGATCCACCCCACCAATGGAGGCGTAAAGCCCTTGTAGAACCCACGCACACCTTCATTGCGGAGCGTCTGCCAGCAGCAGTCCATGGGTCCTTTGAACCGTCCTGGCTCCGCCGTCTGCAACCGGACCTTGATGGTGTCGAAGGGATGGCCCACCACATTTTTCATCACTCCTGAGCACAGACCCGCTACAAACCCAAGGTACCTTGGAGGCGCCTTTTTCTCTTCTGCCATGGTGTGTCTAGTGATGTGGGCGTTTCTCACTTGCAACTTTTCACTTCGCTTCCATTATTTAAATTCACCGTGCGTCGCAGCTCTGACTCACTCAAATTTACGAGCCCAGTACACCAACACCGCAACCCACAGACATCGTCACTACACTCCACACACCACTACCTCGACTTTCAGTGGTCCACCACATCCTCTTGGTAAATAGTTGCCCGTGAAGGCCCTCGTCACGTGACCCGGACTTTTCACCGGCAAAACCAAATATCTGCTCTCAACCCAAGCACAACTGTTAACCACCCCTGGATCATGAGTCAAAGCCCAGTAAAGAAGGAGGTGACGGTCAAGACCGAGCCAGGCACCAAGCCCTTGTCGCAAAAACCAACCTCCACACCCACATCAAAGCCCTCCAATGATCTGGGATGGCAGGACATCCCGTTGAAATCGTGCACCAAAGAAGAAGTCAATGATATTAGGTTTCATATCATGAAGTTCCAGGCCACCAAGGACATAGATATAGTAGACGACTTTGTCAAACCGGTAAGATTGCATAGAAAAGATCCCAGAAATATCCAGTTCCAGTTGAGTAGGCAAGAGATCGACAGAAGAAAGAAGGAGCAACAGCAGATCAAGTTGGAACAGGAAAGAGACGGAATCACACCACAACAATTCACTGCAGAAGAACAAGAAGCTATTGACAATGGCGAAGATCCAAGCAAGTTCAGAAAACTACCTGAAATGTCGCTGGTTGCTCCCGATGGCCGCCGGTTCAAGAAGAATGCGTTCAAAAGAAAGACCAGACAGATCAATCTTATGGACGACGCCAAGAGAAAGCTCAGATACGAGGAGTACTATCCATGGGTGATTGAAGACTACGAGGGAAAAAACGTATTTGTGGGCAATTATGAGGCAGGATCTTCAGATACTCAGCATGTGTTATTCGTATTTGACAAAGATGGATTCAAAATGGTTCCAGCAGAAAAGGTGTATAAATTCACTCCCAGAAACAGATATGCCACCTTGACTTTGGAGGAAGCAGAAGCCAAAATGGAAAAGAACTCATCGGTTCCAAGATGGTTGATGAAGCACATGGAAGAGTCAAATTCTGATAGCACGTCTGACCTGCGTTTCAGAAATAGTGCCGCAAATGGCAACGTGATACACTCGCTGCACAACAATCCTACGAATGGCAGAAAAACCCTTCGTACTGTTCTTGGAGGCAATTCTACTCAAGAACGTGATTCCGACCATGATGATTTGGATTTCGAGGAGGATTTTGCTGATGATGAAGAAGCCCCTATAATGGACGGAGACGAAGAAGAAAATAAGTTTAGTGAACAGAAAATCAAAAAGGAAATGTTGAAAGCTGCCCATTTTGACGGGCAAGGCGATGTTGAGCAAGACGACGATTTGGACGATTTGTTCGAGACCGAAAAGAGCAGAAAAGTCGACAAAGAAGGTAAGAAGTTGAGGAAAGTGCTCAATAAGACCGAGGGTGGTGTTTACGACAGTGAAGATGATGACAAGTTGAATCCATATTTATCAAAGTCCGACTTGGAAAGTGACGATGAAAGTGACGAAGAAGCCCCAAACCCTGTTAAAGCAGAGCCCAATGAAGATGGAAGTATCCCACAAGCATCCTCTGGCGGATCCAAACGTAGAGCCATCACTGCCCAAAGTGTAGGTGACGGGTTCGTAGTCGTCAAAGCACCGAGTGAATTCTTGAGTAGTTTCCCTAGAGGCGAGTGGGTTGCCAATGGAAGAAAAAGACCTTCTCCAGCCGCCGTATCACCTAGAAAGAAAGCTAAACTCGATGACAAATCCCCCAAAGTCAAGACTGAGGTCGATAGATCCAAGTCACTCTCTCCATCTCCAGCCACTCCTACTTCCCATGTGGACTTGAACTCGTCTGGCCCCGACGGCGTTTTGGTCACTATAAGAGAAGTATTGGATATGGTTAAAAACAATCCTTTAACCACTAAAGAACTCTTGTTGAGCTTGAAGAGCAGGGTGAACGCACACAGAGACAACAAACAAAGAATCATCAGTATAGTCAAGCAGAACTTGAAGTTGGTCGACGGCAGATTGGTTTTAAAGGAATAGTAGCACCATATAGTATAGTACAATCTAGTTTAAAGGAATTAAGTAGCCTATACGGCATATTATAATCTAGTTCTAAATGAGTAGTTTAAATACCTAAGCACTTTTCTCTACAGTCATTCCATGACGATCTGGTTCTGGTTCAACGGAGTAGTTGAAATACGGTGGTACATTGGCACTATACAATAATTTACAAGTAAGTTCTTCTTATACAACTTCAACAACTTTGTCGTCATCTTCATCCTCTTCATCTTCATCCTCTTCTCCTTCCTTTGCTTCATCTCTCATTAACATTTGCACAACTCTATCACACAAGTCAAGAACATCTTCGTTTTGCGATACCTTGTGCAATTCCTTGATTATGGCATAAACCGACTTTTCTCTCAAGTACTCTCTTCCTTCTCTGGTGGTACATAACAACAATATACTTTCCAAATGTATGCAAATGATGGAGTCGACAGGATCTCTCTTTTTGTCGGACGGCAACAACTGTAGTTCATCTGGCAAGTTGAACATATCGTCCTCGTCGATTTCTTCTGGTCCGGCTAATGGTAGCAAGATGTATGGAAGAAGGTTAATTTTCTCATCCTCCAAGAGTTTCATGTGCGATGAGGTGTCGAAAAGCGAGTTCTTAATAGTGGAACAAACCCCCTCTCTACGAATCTTATTGTCGTATTTCTCGGTGAATACTAGCAACTTGGATACTGGAACAACTTCGTCGTAATCCTGGACAGTGATAAAGTAGTTTCTTCCTTCCAAAAATCTGGATAAATCGGCAAAGAAGTATGCCAAGTAGTCGAAACTAGCATATTTGTTCAATGATCTGTCAAAGCCCTTGACAAAACAGTCCATGAGACAGTCAATAGCGGAGCTGGATTTGAACAATTTGCTGCTGGCTTCGTCGTGGGAGACTTTTATATCGAGGATTTTGATAATCGAGTCGTTCTTGGCCAAGTTGGTTAACAAAATGGTCATGAGATCAGCATTTGAGTTATTGACGTTGAGGATTCTGGCCACCAAAAACTTGACAAATTCGTCGTCGTCCACAAGGAGGTTTCTGATAAGTAAACTGTCGCACAAGTTGATCAAAATAGTCAAAGATTGACTAACGGTGGTCTTTCCTTCATCATGAACCAACTTTTTCAAATCTTTGATGGGTTCGTAATTGTTGCGGTTGAAAATATGTTGCTGAGGGCCTTGCGAAAATCCAACCAAGTTGTCCAAGGCTATCAGGACGACAGCTGGTTGCGAGGAATGCAAAAACTCCACTAATTCTTCTAATTCAGTAGGCATGGTATAGAGTCAGCTTACTTATTCTTAAAATTTTTCAAGTCTATCTGGTGCAATTCCGGGGTGGGTCGCGATGGACCGGAAATCAAGGGGGCATCGCGGGACTTCCGAGGGCGGCTGCAAAAAAAAGACGCTTATCATTAATTATATCCCCATACTAGACCGTATTTCAACTTACAGCTACCAAGAGTTGACTGATAGTAAGATCAGAGTATAAAAAGCTCTTAATATATCACTTGATTTATTTTACTCACTGAAAATCAGAAATTTATATACCTCTCTAGAATATTACGAATGGAATAGACTTGGTGCTTAGAACTTGAAATCATCTACTTTATCAATTACCTGCAAGTAGTAATAGTAGAAGGAAATAACAGCAAGATGGGCATCGAACAAGAGTCTTTCATCCACAGAGTGAAGGCCGGTGTTTTCATAGGCAACCAGGGGCTGGTATCTATAGATGTTTCTAGTCAATGCCCAGTAAGCTCTGGTGTCAGTGTTACCAGTGGAAAGGAACGGAGCAACCACATAAGTTTCTTTTTGGTCTGGGAACAATAAATCTTCATACAAATATCTCAATGCACCACCAAACACATTCCAACTTTCCCCATCGGTAGGAGAGACTGGAGCAGGGTCGAAGGCTTCCACCAATGAGTAATTGAAGTATCCGTTGGCGGTTGGCTTGATGAGTTCCTTACCCTCAAACACCAACCCCAAATCGTGTTTCTCCACTACTTCTTGGATCTGGCTCAAGATCTTGGTGCTGGTAGTTTTAACCGTCTCCTCAACGGCGATTCTGTGGTTAACCAAAACACTAGCATATTCTGGCAAGGCATTTGCCTTTGCACCACCCTTAACAATATCAGCAGCCTGAGAGGTTGTGATCAAGTACTTTGTGGCTGGTTCTGTAGACAAGTAATCAATCACTTTCTGGTTGGCCTTTTGATCAACATGAGCTTTGAAAATCAGGCTCTTGAGACTGGTATCAATATTCTTGGAGTATTGAGCGTAGCATTGAAGCATACTCAACACTGGGTTGATATTGGTGAGAACGCTCTCGAACTGCTCAGCCTCGATATTACTGATCAACTGGGCAAGAATCCCGATCGCAGTGTGATCTGGAGCAATTGAGGAGTGGCCACCTGGAGTGTAAACCTCAATCACCGAGTCCAAGTGGCCCTTTTCACCCACTGCAGGGTGAATGACCGAGACATCATCGACGGTGGTGTAGCCGGCATTACCTTCGTCAATGAGCTGCAAGAACGAGTCTTCGCCGTAGACCTTCACAAGATGGCTGAAGATGGCTTTGGCACCAGAAGCAACGGTCTCTTCGTCATAACCAAATCCCAATACAATAGTACGCTCGGGAGAAAACTCGCCTTCAGACAAGAGAAGTTCGACGGTTTCAAGGAGTCCGGTCAAAAGATTCTTACAGTCGCTAACCCCTCTACCATAGACGTACTCACCGTCGTATTCGCCTCCGAAAGGAGGATGTGTCCACTTGTCAATGGTTTCCTTTTGAACTGGCACCACGTCTTGGTGGGCAGTCAACAAAATAGGCTTCTTGGATTTGTCAGAACCTTCCCAAGTATATACCAAAGCGAACTTGTTGACTTTTTCAACCTTCAAGTTCTTGTGTACCAATGGAAAGGCGTTTTCGAGATACTTGTGGAAATCTTCAAAGTTCTTCCATCCAGGCTCGATTTTGTACAAATCCTTGAGGGTTTCGCGCGAGCCAGGGTTGGCCATGCCGTCATAGTTCTCGGTGGGGATCTGGACGGCGCCGGCCAATTTCTTTATCGAGTCTTTTCTAAAGTCCGAGTCGTGAAGAATGTAATCCAAGGTGGCATTGTTGTACAAATACTCGGAAGGATCGATCTTCTCGACCAATGGGCATAACGAGTCGGGGTTGTCGGGCAGTTTGGCCAAGAATTGACGCAGGAGCTGGTACTGACCGAGGAATCCAACCACGAGGAGCCCCAAAGCAATCGTACGAATCCAAGCGAAAATGCGGGGGCGATGAGACTGCGAGGGGGAGTCTGGGTTCAACGATAACGGATGTTCTTTAGACATTGCAACTGATTCTGGTAGACCTAGGATTGATACACAGATACTGGACCATGAACAGAGTGGCTACAGGAGCCGTCTTAAGACGGTTTACATTTTGACTCCGTTCGCCAGTGAGACTCCGCGTGCGTGAAATTCCGCGTTCTTCAAATGCGCAGCTTATCGGTTTGGGCGTAAAAAAATACGTTATCTAACTCCGCACTCGACGTAGACAGCGTATTTCCGTACACAACCATATTATTCGGGGTATTGGGTGCTCGGCTCGGCTCGGTGGCTGCATTATCATTAACTTTAGGGCAATGTTTTATGAATTCGTGCACTATGTATCTATACTATGTGTGCGGACTTCTGTATTCTAATCAAAATTGAGAGAAGAAGAACAATTGGTCGGCCAATGTCTTTTCCTTGGCGTACTTGACTTCAGGCACAGAAACGTCACCCTTGACAGCATAACCGTGCGAGACTCCGCCAAACACCGTGAGCTCGAACTTGATTTTGTTTTCAGTCAAGATGTCTTCGGTTTGGTGTCTCAACTCCTTGGTGAAAATGTTATCAGTTTCGGCCGCAGAGATGATAAGAGGCTTTGTGACAGCCCTGAGTTCTTCCTCCGACACGAAAGATGGGTGGGCGTATGCACCAGCATCGAACACACCGTCGTTGGTCAAGTGGTGGCCTGCATACTTGGCGCCGAAACAGTAGCCAACGACACCAAAAAACTTGGGGCTCAACTCTTTTTTGGCATCGGCAACCCACTTGCTGACAATGGGCGAAGTAACTTCTGGAGAGTGACTAGCAAACCACTCGTCCATTTTGGCGGCATCCTTGAAAGGCTCGCCCTGCAAAATGTCTGGGATCAAAACCTTGTAGTTGCTTTTGGCGAATTGATCGGCGATCAATTGGACGTTGTTGAACCTATGGCCGAATATATCGGACAATATAACGATGACTCTGTCGGTGTTGGAACCGGAAACGTAGGTCTCAAGTCCGAACAATTCCTTCAATTCTCCAACTGGGGTGCCTTCGTGGAAGGTGGCGGTGGCGCAACAAGCGGAAGGTGGTAAGGAAGCCATATTACTAGCAATTGTGTGGAATAAAGAATAACTTGGCAGAGAGTAATGTCTGTTGGAATTATCCATAGATTACAAATCATGGGTGGTGGCGTGTGCGGGCACGGTCGTGTGGAACCCAATGGATCCCGGATAAATACTGATCCGCAGCCACACCAGCGTTCGTGGCACGTCGTAGCCGAACCAACAATTCCATCTAACTATTAATGTATATTGACTCTATTTATTATTTTGCATTAGTTTGGGCGGTGATGTTGGCTTGCAACACCAAGTTTTGAGGGGCATCCATCCGTGGTAACATGACCTCGACCAATCTGATTTGGGAGTTTTCTCCAAACTGCTTGTCGCTAAGCAATTCGTTGACCTCTCCCACAGTGGCTACTCTCTTGGCTTGGTAGTTTTGGGCGTTGAATAACGGCAAAATGGCCAAGTTGTTCCATGGTTGGATATCGTTGTACGAAGCGTTTTCTCCGTGGATCAATCTTTCGATGGTGTAGCCATCGTTGTTGAGCACGAAAATGTAGGGGGTGACGCCGTTTCTGACCATGGTGGAGATCTCTTGCACCGTCAACTGCAACGAGCCGTCTCCCACAAACAAAATCACTCTTTTCTTGACGTCAATCTCGCGTGCTGCCATCACTGCTCCCAAGCATGCACCCACAGAGTAACCAATACTTCCGTACAAGACCTGGGAAATACCGGTGGTGTCGTTGGGGAATCTCGACTGGACTATTCCGAAGGCGGAGGTTCCGGTTTCAGTAATAACGACATCGCCTTCACGGAACCACGACGAGACTCTGGTCCAGAACCATTCCTGGCTTATCGCGGTGTCTTGAGGAAGAGGGGTGTTGGCCATTTTGATATGGGGAACGGCTGTAGGAGCGTAAGACTTGGTTGCAGACGAAATTCTGGTATTGAGGGCCTGCAACACTTCTTTCATTTGCACGCCGGGGAAGTTAGCCTGGCGAATTTTGGTGTAGTCAGAATGGAATTCCACCAAGTTCTTGGTCTTGTACGAGTAAGAAAAGGAACCGGTGTTGAAATCAGAAAGCAACGCTCCAACAGACAAGATTAAGTCGGCGTTTTCGACTGCTTCTTTCACTTCTGGCTTCGATAACGTGCCTACGTAAACACCACCAAATCTTGAAGCAGAAGTTTTTCCAGCCTTCAACTTGGCACTGACCTTGGAGATCAAGCCAGGATCGTCGTGTAGCAACTCGCCGTCTACTCCGCCCTCATCTACACCACCTTTACCCATGGGGGTGGTGAAAACAGGGAATTGAGTTGTTTCGACCAATTCTTTGACTTCTTGCTTACATCCGTGTCTGGTAGCACAAGCATCAACCAAGATCACTGGGTTTGTGGCTTTGGAAACCATGTCCAAAACGGTCTCAAGAACTTCTTCTTGGGCCTCCACATTGTTTTTTGGGAGCGACAAGTCAATTGGGGTTTCTAACAAGTTTCTAGGAACATTGAGATCGACCAAGTTGGCTGGTAATCCTACATACACTGGTCTCTGTTTGATGTAAGCTTCTCTGATACACCTGTCGATTTCAGCTGGAGCAGAGGTGATGTCGGAAATAAAGGCAGAAGTCTCTGAAATATTGGTTGACATACGATGGAACACGGTAAAATCGCCATTTCCCAAAGTGTGGTGCAACAACAATTGCTTTGACTGGGCTTCGACAGATGGAACACCTACGATGTGTAACAACCCAACATGTTCAGCAAAGGCACCAGCCACCCCGTTCAACGCAGATAACTCACCTACACCAAAGGTGGTGACCAAACAACCCAATCCCTTGACACGAGAATACCCATCAGCAGCATAAGCGGCATTCAATTCATTGGCATTACCAGCCCATACCATAGAACCCTTTCCATGGTCAGCCTCAACCTCGTAAATCTTGTCTAGGAGCGACAAGTTGAAGTCGCCTGGCAAGCCAAAAATGGTGCGAACGTTTAATTGATGGAGTCTTTCAAAGACGTATTTTCCGAGTGATATTTCAGTCATAGTGATGAGAATGGAGACCACTTATCCATACTGGTACTTATACTCCTTTTATACTTCGCCCGGCGGCCATTGCCCCTTAACTCTGGCTGCTAACCACATCTGCTCACACATTATTTTTCGCAACAGCATCGGATGTTTTGAAGTGGGATCAGGTGATGGTGATTTGGGGTTTTGGGTCTCACGGTCGGGTGTGATTTGCCACGATGTGGGCAAGGGCCCAATTTTTTTCGGAGATTAGACACCCGTAGCCACGCAAGGACCAAGGATGAGGTCAGGCATATCCCGGAGATCGGATCAATTCTAGTCAATCATTTCGAATTTTTCCGTGCTGGTGTCATCATCCGCGTTCGGGGTTGTATGTCCAGGCATGAATTTGTACGAGGTGGACACGAGCGGCAAAAGACCGTGGCGGTAGTTGAGTAGGACCACGACCTCCGCTGCAAGAGTGACCAATAGAAAGGCGGCGGTGATGGCGCCGAACGCAACCATCGACTGTCTGCCCGGGAAATAGGCCCCGGGCTTGAAGCTGACGTCGAATGCAGACGTGTACTTGGTATACAAGCGAATGGTTTTAAATAGAACGTACGCCACGCCGCACCCGAAAAGAACGATTGCGGCGGCGGTGAGCCAAATAATCTCGCGCGTGGTTGCAAAATCCGCCGCGAGAATAAGAAGGATCGTGAGTGGGATGACCACCACGGTGAGTATAAATTCCACCGACGCCTTGTTGTTGACCATGATCACCAAGAACTGAAGGGTGAAGCCGAGGAAGAAGAAGAAATCAAAGATAAGCAAGCACCGGTGGATCTGGAACATATTGTACATGCGGCGAATACGCATATCAGCGCCGATCTTCTTGAACGTGAACCACTTGACATGTTCACGCAAATAGTACAACATGGCCAGCTGGATAACCAACGTCACTGCGAGCACGCCGATGACAGCGACATTGGTGGCACGCGCGGCCACGCTCGCGGCGTTATTTCCGCCAAGGGCTTTGGATACCTCGTGGTACTGCACACCGGTATACACTAACAAGAATGCGTAAAACAAGCAGAGCATCGCCAACAACATCATGTTTTTAGTGCGAAGCCCGATGTAGGTAAGAAGCAACTGGTACAATGCCGCAAAGATAAATAGCGCCAAGTAGATCGAGACTACAGTAAACCGCTGTTTGCTCTGGATGTTGCCTCGATTCTGGTTGATGTTGCCGTACATGTAGCTCTCCGACGCCAAGACCAATATCGCAGAGACCACCGACACGGTGAAAAACACCCGCGAAAGTTTGTCGTAACTCGAGTGTTTTCCGCCATGCACATCTTTGGCGATTATCAGCTGGGTTTCGTTGTATAGCTCGGTTTCATTGTATCGCAGCTTGGTGGAGCCTGTATTCTGAGCCGTATCTATATGCGCGAACTGATAGAACAGAAGCGTATCTTGCGAACGGTGACCAGGGTGACTCGGCTCCATTATGTGGAGAACAACTTTATGGAGCATATCATCGTCTTAATAAACGTCAGAGACAACCACCGCTGCACGACCGCCGCACTCATCACTCTCTCGGCAAAAGGGTGCGTCATGACCGTTGGGTCATTCTGGTCCAAAACGGGGGACGCGCTGCGGCGGTTCGCCAATCTACACTATGAATCAGGTGCATTTGTATTTCGATACGGTGCTGCATATGATTTGTATTATTCTATAACCCCACGTAGTCAGCCGGGGTCTCATGCACTAGCCCGCTACTCTGCTCATGCAAATCTAACCATGATACCGTACAAAACCTCTCATCTTCTTGCGTATGGGCAACAATGGCCTCGATACTGGCATCTACCACCAACAAGCAAATAGCGTCGTAGCCCCCTGCTCCTGGAACCACCCCACCAAGACATCCTGCAAGAGTGGAGCATTCGTCTAGAAGGGTGGTTTGCAGTTCGGGCTCGATTTCCGCACCCGACGCGCGCGTCATTTTGCGCAAGTTGGATCTGATCCGCTTAATAGCGTCCACGAGCTCCACAAACGGCCCGAGCTGGGCCTTCAACTCTAGTGTTGCTACCGTGGCTGTTTTGAGATATTCAACACTGCGTAAATACAGCTGTTTGTCGCTGGCGTAATGCTGGTGGAGGTTTTGCAACGATGCCATCAAGTCTTGGTTGGCTTGATCCAACGCGGCATAGATCTCCATACTCTCGCGCGGCGACTCTTTTTTCCACTGCATTACTTTGGACACAAGTTTGGGTGTTTCGGACCCACCTTTGATATCTCCCATCAAGATCTTGATATGTGGTGGAAGTGTGCAAGGCTCATGTCCGAAGTCCCATGTGGAGTTGACCACTGCAGCTAGATCGGTTTCACCTCCGGCCACAACATCGCTGATGACCGCCGGATCAAACCTTCTATACACAATCGAACCATACACTGCCGCCGCCACGTCGAACCCCGAGCCGATTTTTTTCTGCGCAATACAGTGAGCCACTTGTGCGGTGTTGTGAATAGTATTTTGGGTCACATCAGGCTGAAAGTGGTGGAGCAATGCGGCGGTGACCACCGAAACGAGTCCCGCAGACAGTCCTAGCCCCGTCTTTGGCACCTTTTCTATAGGCAGACTATGAAATAAAAACTGTTTTTGTCCATTGGCGGATTTTTTCACTGTAGTGTGGGCTTGCGAGTGGAAGCCGGGGTCGGAATAGATGGTCACCGCCAAGTCATAGCGACTCTCGGGCCTGACATACCTAAGCACTGTTGCAACAGTAGCCTCGAGGAATGGGTTGCGACTGCTGGTGTCATCGATCGTGGTATTATCAGGACCTATTGTGTACGTCCACGCAGACCCAAACTGAGGCGAGCTCACCACGATTTGGCTCGAATCGCCCGGGGCCAGATCGGCCGAAATCACGGCGTGCATCCGTGCTGAAAGCGCCGTGGCATAAGATGTGTATGCTGGGTCCAACACCAAGTACCCCCCTGCTAACAAGGCTTTGCCCGGTGCGCTGTACGCCTTGGTTTGATCAGCCATGCTTGCCTTAGAGACCAAATTGAAACGTCAGCTTCCGCGCGCGCGTGATAAATGCCAAACCAAATCGTGCAAATAGACTTCCACTAAAAGAGACCAAACGAATCACGAAAGAATAAAACTACAGGCATGTCTTCGTTGGAAACGTTTCAGGAGGCACGTACCATTGGGATCATTGGTCTAGGTGACATGGGGTATCTCTACGCCAAACGGTTTAGCGAGGCTGGCTGGAAAGTAGTAGGTTGCGACCGCGAAGAGACATACGACGAGACAGTCAAGCGGTTCCAAGGAGAAAAGTTTGAGATTTTACGTAACGGACACTACGTCTCTCGTATTTCCGACTATATCATCTATAGTGTTGAAGCCGAGAATATCAAAAACATCGTCAAAACTTACGGCCCTTCTACCAAATTTGGTGCCATTGTGGGCGGCCAAACTTCATGCAAAGAGCCTGAAATCCAAGCATTCGAGGCCCATGTTCCTCCAGATGTAGACATCATATCGCTTCATTCTTTGCACGGGCCGAGAGTTGATACCACGGGCCAACCACTAGTCCTTATAGATCACAGATCAAAGGGCAACAACTTTGAGTTTGTCCAGAGCTTAGTTTCATGTCTCAAGTCTAAAATCGTGTTTTTGTCAGCCAAACAGCATGATAAGATCACCGCCGATACTCAGGCCGTCACCCATGCAGCATTTCTCTCGATGGGGGTGGCCTGGAAGTCTATAGACCAGTACCCTTGGGAGACGCCCAGATGGGTGGGAGGCATGGAAAATGCCAAAATCAACATTTGTTTGCGTATATTGTCGAATAAGTGGCACGTCTATGCCGGCTTGGCCATCACCAATCCGTCTGCACATGCCCAGATTTTGCAATACTCCAAGTCGACGGCCGAATTGTTCACTTTGATGATCCAAAACAAAACAGGTGCGCTCAAACAACGTCTCTTCAAGGCCAAAGACTTTGTGTTCAACCATATAGAACATCATGATCCCTTATTGGACGACGATATTCTTCAAAAGTTCAGTCTTAGCAAAGTCCCTCCCGGTGGAAGACAGCCCAATAGTCATTTATCGTTACTTGCAATAGTAGACAGCTGGCACAGTCTTGGAATAGTGCCGTACGACCACATAATTTGCTCGACTCCGTTGTTCCGGATCTTTTTGGGGGTCACCGAGTACCTCTTCTGCACGCCAGGTCTACTTGAAGAATGCATAGAAGTTGCTGTGAGAAGCGATATGTTCCGTCAAGATGACTTGGAGTTTACGCTAGCAGCTAAGAAGTGGTCAAGCTTGATATCGTTTGGCAACTTTGAAATGTACAAGGCCGAATTTGAGGATACCCAAAAGTTCTTTCAGCCAATGTTGGCAGAAGCAAATGTTATCGGCAATGAGATGATCAAGACCATTTTGGAGAGAGTAAAAGAAAGAGAAGCAAAAGAGTAAGATGTATACACAACTGACACCAGCACCATTAAGAGTAGTGATATACAGTACCGCTCAGCATCTATTACATTCATCCTATTGTCCACAATGGTGTCTGTGGTATACTAGATTTCTACGTTATGATGCTCATATTTGACACACAGCTTTAGTCTCCATAGAAAGATCCATTGCATATTGCTCTTCGCATACTTTCAATACATGCTTACTCCTGGTAATGACCAGCATTACTTCTTGTATAGCCGTATTACTTTTGTAGCGAGATTACTTTGCGGTATTTTCTCGCTAGCTTGAGCTTTGAGCAACTAACCTGGCTACATACTATGATAATATTTGTCCCTTCTCGCCACTAGCTACCAAGTTACACCATAGATTTCTGTAGTATCGGTATTATTTGTATTTAAAGTAAACTAGATAATGAATAATAATACTTTACAGGTGGAGAATCAGGTCAAGACCCTGTAGAGTGAAAGCTCGAGTTCTCTCTATGTGCAAAATATGGCGAGTATCCTCGGGCCATGAAAGGTTATTATAATGGGTTGTAATGATTTACTATGTTATAACTGCTCATCCTTAATAACATCCATTAACCAGTCCAATCCCTCAGTCAAACCCTCACCCTTTATGGCCGACGAAGCCACAATACTCCAGCTTCTATCCTTTAAATCAGTCAAATTAAGCGATTGCGAGACCTCCGTGGCAGTCATGGCTCCCGGCTGATCTTGTTTGTTGGCAAATACTAGCAATGCACTGTCCAGTAACTCCTCTTCTTTCAACATGGTGTGCAATTCTTTGCACGCAATATCAATACGTTCCTTATCGGTAGAGTCGACCACGAATATCACTGCCGCCGTGTTGCTGTAATAACATCTCCAGTATGGCCGAATAGATGTTTGGCCGCCCAAATCCCATATATTAAGGGTAAGGTTCTTATACTTGAGGGTTTCCACATTGAACCCGATGGTAGGCTTGGTGGTGACGACTTCGCCCATTTGCAAACGGTACAAGATCGTGGTTTTACCTGCACCGTCCAACCCCAAAATAAGTATTCTGATCTCTTTATCTATGCCCCATATCTTACCAAATATGTTTGTAAAACTAAACACTTGTCCCATGGTAAGTTGAGTAATTTCTATTGAAGTTTGACACAAAAAAGCGATACTTCGTTTCAGCTATGAATTCTCACTGCTGGTTCACCTATATCTCTCCACTTACCTATTCACAGAGATCGTGCAACGTATATACGTGCCACCGAGCCAATTCATCAACGGCAAGTGGGCGAGTGTCACGTGCACGTGGCACCTCGGGTGAAGGTGGTACTAGCCAAAGATGTACGTGTATACGCGTGTGTATGTGTGCAAGTATGCGTGTAAGCCCGGGATGGGTTACTCATATTGTTGTGAAAACCTTCTCTTTGTCGATATAGATGCTGTGGTATCCTTCTGCTTGTCAACTCAGTGTCTATTCTCTTCTGCGTACTATTCGAGCGCTATGGTTTCCAAATCCGACCTCTTGTAGGTCACACGTTTGTGGTCGAAACTTTCAATGATATCTCCGTGACTCAAATCTGGAGATATCCAGGAGGGTGATCTTAATGAGATGAGTGAACCAAACAAACCACGAGGTATATTACGAAACAAATCTTTGTCCAATACTACTGTGCCCCAGTCTGTAGAACCGTTGGATCGTCAGCAAGTGATTGAGAACACCCGGCTCAATGCGCAGGCTCCAGAAGAGACTAGTCAAGGAGACAAAATCCGAGCCGAGATCGCAGAACGCAAAGGATCAGACGATGGAGGTGCAAAGAGTAATGAACATTTGAAATGGGACGAATTGAATTTGTACCAATCTGAACAGGCCAAAAGTGCCACCATGAAAATAGATGAGCCCAAGACCCCGTACGAAGGAGGGTTCGATCCCAACAATGAATACTACAGGGATGACGACGAAGAAATCCCAAGTTTTGAGCTTGGCGAAGCTGAAAATGACGACACTGCCGTTGTAGGTTCACTTGGTGGCGCAGAGGTGGTGAGAGATGAAAATCAAGACGAAGACGAAGGCGAAGAAGTGCCTCTTAGTGCTGAGGAAAAACACCGCAGGTTTGAGGAGATGAGAAAGTCGCACTACCACATGAAGGGCGAAGCGTTGAAGCATAATGTTGCCAATGAACCTGATGCGGAAGAGTAGTCGATGTAGTAGATGAATAAGAGCAATAACCAATAAATGCGATGATTGGAAAACTATTGCAAATTATGGACTAGGTTGTGTATCCATAATTCCGCACTGTAGAGAGTTGAATTATAGATTAGGGAGATGGCTCATTAAACATCATATGAACATACGGGTAATCTTCATTGCGTTCTTACATATCTTGATTCCTATTCTATGAATTATATCTAGTAGACTTTATGTTCTACTTCTATTCTATTTAATTAAAGTACTTCAAGTAGGAAACTTCCAACTTACCAGCATCCTTCAATTCACCAATAGCACCGGTAATAGCAGCCTTGACGGTTTCGGCATTAGCATCTTTAACCTTTTGAGCAATGCTGGACAATTGCAAGTCGTCAAACTTTTCAAGCAACAAGTCAATATCAGCTTCAATGATTTCGGACTTGTCGGCATCACCAAAGTATTCGACTTCCTTGGCTGATCCTCTGATAGCTCTCTTGTTCTTCTTCTTGGCGGCCTTGGCAGCTTCCTTGGACTTCTTGGATTGGGCCTTGGAGTTGGCAGCTTCTTCGGCAGCCTTACGGGCAGCTTCTTCTTCAGCAGCCTTACGGGCAGCAGCTTCTTCGGCTTCCTTTCTAGAACCGGCTTCTCTTTCCCACTTCTTTCTTTCCTTCTCCTTCTTGGCAGCTTCCTTGAACATCTTGATTCTTGGATCTTCAGCATGGGCTCTTTCGACCAAGTCTATAATTCTCTTGTTGTCTTCTTGCTTCAACTTCTTTCTGTTGGAAACATTCTTTCTTTCAATGTAACGTTTGTGGTCTCTGTTGGCAGTGTCATCTGGAACATCTTCATCTTTGAACTCAAAGGTCTTCCACGAGTCAAACTTACCCCAGAATCCGTAGAACGCATCGACCTCTTCCTTGGTCGATTCCAAGGTTCCCAATGATGGGACCGGTTGTTTCTTAGAGAATCTTCCTTCAGACTCGAAAACTGGGCCCCAGGCTTCAAAGAAATCGTATTTGCTCTTTGGGGCTGGTGGTGCTACGTCCGCATTGGTATCAACACTGTCGAATTGGAGTCTCTTGGTTGGGTCCAACATGACTTCGAACGCCTTTTGAATGATCTTGAAGAAACCATCTTGTTCCAACCCTCCAGAAGCAGACTTCTTGTCAGGGTGGTGCTTCAATACTTGCTTTCTGTGGGCTCTTCTAATTTGGTCTTCAGTGGCTTTGTATCTTAAGTGAGACAATCCTAAAACGGCATACAAGTCGGCGGATTTCCATTCTCTTGGATCGTGGGCCAACAATTCTTCGCTTTGCTCTTCGTCTCCAAGATCCTCGTCTTGGTTTTGTTCAACTTCCTTGACATTCTTCTCAGCCTCTATCTTTTCGTATTCTGACCAAGTGTGGCCTCTCAAAGTTCTGGAAGCATGCGCTAAGAAATAACGCCCAACTGGCTCGATAGGACGACGAACTGGAGCTGTGTATTTGGATGCGACCTTGAAGGATTCGCTGCTAGCGCTAGAAGGTAAGACAATAGACATGATAGACTCTAACTGCTACTAACTTCTACAGTGTAGAAAAATTTTTGTGAAGAGCCGGTGCGTGACCAGATTTACTAAGCAGTCCCAGATATACCCCAAAAATACTATTCAGTTGCAGCCAACATCAATGGTTTTATACGCAGTTTATTACCTCTATTTACTTTATTCTTTGATTGCTGCCATGTCTAACACCTCAATAGATCCCTCTCCATTGATCTTGGAGTCATTACCCTCCAATACTGCTAAAATAGTCCTGTAGTTAATAGGATCGATAATGGCAGTACACTCATACATCTTGCCGTCCTTGTCCTCTTCTTCAATGTTGTCTATAAGAGGCTTTATATCGGTGTCAAAAACCTTTTTCTCTGCCTTTTTACTCAAAATAATCTTCACTTTCATTTGCGCTCTCGCAATTGGAAACACTTGTTTCTCCACCAATAATTTAATGGCATCAAGCGCTTGCAACTTAGTGGATTTCGTGGGGTTCAAGTGGAACTTGAGCTGATCTAATGCTTTCTGGAGCATCGATGGCGGGTACCTCTTCTTTGACTTTGGGTTTATGCATTTGGTCGATATAATAGTCAAGAACTCGTTTTGTTTCTGGGCCAAGTTGGCTGTTCTTTCCTTTTCATTCAATTGAATTTCTCCCTTGGTTAATATTTCCAATATGATTTCGTTTTGATCAGTAGTTCCAAAACTGCTCATCAAGTCATCATTATTTGCCACTTGTCCCTTCGAAACATTTTGAAATACTTGCGGGATTTGCAACACTTCATCAAGATCTTTCTCTACTTTCAATCTCCAATCCTGGACCTTGTTCTGATAACATGCAATTTCAAATCTCTTCTTGCCTTTCTTCATCCGAACCAACGAAACGTTGGTAAGTTTGATCTGTGTATTTGGCTGATTAATCACTCCCATCTCTCTTCTCTCGCTACACTTCTCTTACCATGCTTCTCTCGCTTTGCTCATCTAATTGTCGGTGCGTCACGTGAAAACTTACGCTATACAAGGGTAGCACTACAGTAACTAGTGTAGCAACACTACACGAACTAGACTACATCAAGTATTACGGTTAACGTGTATTTATAAGGGCAAAACTGGATTTGAGATAGTTTTGACCAGGCTGATGGTGAATATTATACAATCACACCTCTAAGATATGCAGTTCCAGCCAAGGTGGAGGTGAAGTCAAAGGATTTTGAAGTTTGTTTATTCGTCATCTTCATCGTCTCCTCCTTCGATGTATTTACCTTTAATGTCCTTCCACAACTTACCCTTGTTGTGGTTTTCGTACCAGGTGGTGACGGCAGTGTCGAAGAAACCTTGGAAAGTGAAGGCACCGGCAAAGATGGTGGCGACGTAGATAGAGTTTCTCTTGAACAATGATGAGATTAAAGACTAAAGTTAGTATAATTTAGTGATAAAATAGGCAAAGAAGATCACAGTACACATGCTAGACAAACGGTCCACCACTCTCTCTTAGATGCTCAAATTCGATCAATTTGAGCCAAAATTGAAGCTAATGGTTTGAATTGTACTCTTAACATAACCGCTCTGCTTCATCTCCTCCCCTCTCATCGGTACATACCATGCTAGCGTTATTACCTTGTGAGTAGTAGGTTGATGAATTTTTGGTGATTAATTTTCAGTCGCGAATGATTGGCTGGGAGATCATAACCGGTCACGTGCCACATTTGGTGAGGTCAACCTTGACCGGAATATGGCTGGGCACCGAGCTATATCAGGGTTCTAGAAGTCGTTTTGAGTACAGTGCCAAATTCTATATGTATCGAAAACAATTCTACGGCTGTTTTCCTGGAGTGATGGCTACTAAGTTCCTCTTCTCGTGATGTTCTATTAGAGATATGTCTAATCTAATTTGGTAGCTTCTAATTTTGCAGCTGCGCTATCGGCAGATTCAGGTGGTGGAGTAGCAGAGGCACCAGGGTATCTGGTACCCTTATTCTTCTTTTCTTTCTTAACTTTCTGCTTAGGCTGTTCTACTGGGTAACCGTTCTTCTGGGCAAGCTGGAACTCTGGGTTGGAGTCAAATTCTGCTCTTATAGGTTCCAATAATTCGACGATTCTGTCAGCAACACCAGATTTCAAGTCGACAGGAGACAATTTGCCGGCTTCGTAGTCACTCTTGACATCAGCAAGAGAAGTGTATGAGATTGGGCCTCCGTATTTCTCAGGTCTATCGATATCCATTCGGAACACCCCTTCTTGACCAGACTTCAATTCCTGGATAGGAGCCACCACATGTTGCAAGAAAGCAATCAAACCGTTATCTTTGGCATCGCCAGGCGCGCAGTAAGCAGAGTTAACCTTCTTTCTGACCACTTTTGGTTCTTCAATGATATCAATCTTGGAGTTTGGATCAGACGCACTCATTTTACCACCTTGGCCCAATCCTGGCACCATAGGGTTCATCAAATGGGCTCTCTTTTTGTAACCAATACTCTGCAAATTTTCTTCTGCCAACACAAAAATCTTTCTTTGATCAACACCGCCGAACTGCGCATCTACACCCAAGTGTTCTTCGTCCAAGGCTTGCATCAAAGGGTAGATCAAACCAGACAACAATGGGTTGTCGACTTGCTTGACCACATCGGCACCGGCTCTCTTGGCATTGTTTTGAGATACAACATTAGATAACCTGAAAATATCCATGGTATAGTCAGCACTCAACTGATACGAAGATCCGACCACGAATTTCAATTTTTCAATAGGAACATTGATGGACTTCAAGATGGCCTTGACGATAAATTCGTAGTACGAGGCTCTGTAGTTGACCACTTCCAAAGAAGCTTTCATGTTATCCAAGAAAGCATGCAAATCGGCCAACAAAACAGTGACTTCACACCCTGCTTTCAAGAAATGCGCCAACTTGATCATGGGTACGAAGTACCCACAGTGAGGCTTACCGGTTGGAGCTGTTCCCCAGTAGACCTTGAGAGGTCTTTTTTCCTTCTCTAACACATCCTTGATGATCTGGGCGTTCAATACTTCGTCCAAGTCTTTGGTGATCAACTTAAATTGCTCTACGGGATCGGTAACGACAGACATTCTTCTCTTCCACAAACGCTTCCACAAACGCTTTCAACAAATCATCTACAAAATTTCGGTGCTTGGTGCGCGCACGCTGCTGGCAAATTTAAGAGATCGCACAAGTAAGAGTACGAGTGCAAGAAGGTGTGAGAGCATGTCTAACGTGGAAGTCTTGGCAGAAGCTCTAGATAGCATTCCTGATCTTCAGAGAAAGCATCTCAAATATATCCACCACCATGTCTACAAACTGTTGTACTATGCCGCTGCCAACAACGGCCAATTCCTCAAACAATTCTTCCCCAAGATCACCAGAGCGGAAGCCAGAGGTGTTGCGCTGCCCTTCAAATATCAGGTGCCAACAATACCATTCTACAAAGGTAAAGTGCTCGGGCGATTCTATTCGCATGCTCCTGATCAAGCATGTTCTCGGACATTGAAGTCCGGCGAACCCGTCTATCGTTGTGAACAGTGTGGGTTTGATGATACTTGCGTTTTATGCATGCACTGTTTCAACCCTGAAGATCACGAAAACCACAATGTTGCTGTATACACCAGCCAAGGCTCTTCGGGCGGAATATGTGACTGTGGAGATCCTGAAGCGTTCAAGCCCTTGAACTGTAAATGTACCAGCGTTTATGTTGGACACCTGAGCATGAATCCTGACCAAAAAGAATCTTTGAAACTGACCATACGATTCTGTCTTGACTATATCATTGAGGTTCTTGAGTGGTCAGTACATACTTTGCCAATGGCCAATGATTCATCTAACCCGTATTCCATCCACTCCAAACTAGATCTCTCTGAGTTTGTTCAAGGCAAAGAAGTAGACAAGTCGTCATATTTTTTGGTGGTGTGGAACGACGAAGTGCACGATCATACCACCGCGGGAAGAGCGCTCGATCGCGTGGGGTTGGACCGTATAGACTGCGAAAAATACATTAATGTCATCCACACAAAGGGAAGAGGCGTTGTACTGGATGCCGCGCTGTTAGCTTTTAGGTATAGCGATGCTTTGGCGGTTCAGTCAGAATACGGACTTATGGCCACGGTGATGACCATGGACGAAATCATCAAACAAGAGGTGTCGTATCAAATGATTCGCTGGCTTGATGAGTTATTGGATTTTAACAATAGTAGTGCTATAAGGGAGTATAGCAAAGCCGTCATTTCAGAACTACTTATGGAGAAGCCTACCCTCAGCAAACACCTTCCAACTAGCTGGTTGGACTCTATACACCCACAAGAAGGAATCATGAAATCGTGCTTCGAAAACGGTGTGTTGTACAATGGCCAATTGGCCAACGAAGGCTTGATTGACTTCCAAAACTACCAAACTGCGGCAGATTTAGACAATCCTGTTTCTGAAGTATTAAAACCCACAGAAACAAAGGTTTCTTCCTTGGCCAGAGTCCAGTACTTGATGTTGTACCAAAACAGATTGCCAAAACCGCAGAGAAAACTCTTGAAAAACTTGATTATTCCAACTACACTATCTGATCTCGGGACCAGAAAAATGTTTGCAAGCCTATTATTGGAAGTTTATCCTTCTTTAATTACCATCATGGCCACTAGCGATCGTGAAGACCACCTCAACTTGTTGCCTGAAATCACATCCCAAATTCTCACCTGTCCAAACTGTAGAAAGTACTTTGTCGAAAACAGAGGCTTTGAGTATATTATGGGTCCGTTAGTCAGGGTTTTGGAGGAGAAATCAGCAAAGTGGACCGCTGATTATCCTAATCTTGTAGATATCACCAAAGGAAAGCCAGAGGAATATAGAGGAATTAGAGCTTCTATTGGCCGTGGGATCAGAGATATTTCCAGCTTGATCGACAAGGTCTCTGGGAACGAGGAGTATTTCCATACTAAAGAGCCTTTTGGCCTACTTTTGTTATTCTTGAGAGTATTTCAGGGTTATTGGCCCATAGTCAGAAAAACTGGAGAACATGTAGAAAGAGAAATCTTGGACTTTGTTATACATGCCGAATATTCTATTCCAGTATTGAATATTGCCAAGATCATCGGAACTTATAGTATTAGTTCTCAATCAGCTAGAGCAAGTGTTTCCACCCTAGTTGACTATTTGAGCCCTAAGGTAAAGAAATCCAGTACCGGGCAAATCGAATTTACTGTCAGTACAGAACCCACATCATTGATTCACCCTATCAACTCGTTGTTGTCATATATCATTCAAACCAATGGAGTTGAGTCGGTCTCTGATATGCTAGAGAATATACCCAAGACCAAACCCGGTCATTCATTTGTGGATATAGCTGATGTTTCGTTGCAAAGTTTGGTTCTTGCATCCCAAATCAATGTTGGTTTTTGGATCAGAAACGGGTCTTCGGTTTCGAGGCAAGGTACATTATACTTTGAAAGCATTATGAATGACCAGACCTACTTCAGAGATTTCCATTTGAACCAGATCGCTTGTATTGTTGATGATCCCACGGCCACATTGCTCAATTTCTTGTCAAGGTGGGAATTATTTCCATGGTACTCCAATAAAGTCACCTGGAATGGAACAGTCTATGAAGACAGATTTTATTCTGTAGCCGAAAAATTCATTGTTTTCCTCTATAATTTGTTGGTTGATAAGGAAATGATTATGAGTGTGTCAACATCTGAACGTTCGAGCTTGAGATTGAAGAAATTCATTGCATACTTGTTATGCGATGGACCAGCATCGTATTCGTCGATCAAAAATGAACTTCCAACCGAACTAAATACGTTGTCGAATTTCGATGAAATCCTTCATGAAATGGCCGTTTATCAGCCTCCTACCGGATTGGTAGATACCGGGATGTTTAGATTGAAAGCCAAGTACTTTAAAGTATTGGATCCGGTAAACTTGTATTTCGATACGTCCAAATTCCAAAGTATTTCTGACTCACTAGCTAAAAATATCGCCAAGGCTAAATCGTGCAAGGAAAGCGAAGTTGTGTTGAGTCCAGCAGTTGCTGAAGCTGGCACAGTTCTGGATTATGTAGCTCAAAATTTGGGAAGATTCGCCAAAACTCAAGTGTTTGCAAAGTTGGTCTACAAGCTTCTACAGGTTGCCATCGATGAAGGAGAGGAAACTTATTTGTATCAGTTATTGCACTTGATCCATGCGGTAATTCTAGATGATGAAAACTTACATGGTCCAAACTACTTGAATGCAAGCTTTGTTAATATCCCAATCGGCGATTTATTGCTCACCATTGTGGATTCAAAGATGTCAGAGAGAATTGTCAAGAAGGCAGATTACTTGTTGAATCAATTCTTAGCCAAAGATGAGAGTATTTTGGAGAACTTGGTGGGCTGTTTCGGTGAAGAGTACGTCGCCAAGTTCCAAAAAAGACAGATCGAGTCTGAATCAAACCTTGAAAAAACCAAGAGGCTAAACAAAGAAAGACAGTCAAAGGTGATGAAGAAGTTTGAAAAGCAAAGAGAAAAATTCTTGAGCAAAAACAAAGAACTTGACTCTTTCACTAATGACATTTCGGAAGAAGATTGCAACAGCTCTACATGTGTGTTGTGTGGGGAGCGGATGTCTACCAAGAAACCGTTCGGGTTGCTAGCCTCCATAACCAACTCTCACCACTCATGGAAATTGATCCCCGACAATCCAGATTTGCTATTCTCTGCATTCAAGCTGTTCAACGATCAGGTATCTTCCTCTGGTGATACTTACGGAACTGGCTATCACGTGCACCATCCGTCTGGAGCTTTTGATGTTGGTCATGCAGTGTTAAGCTCTTGTGGTCATTACATTCACAATGAGTGCCTCAACAATGCCAGAGGAAACAGCCGCAAGCACTTGCCTTGTCCACTTTGTAAAACCCTTCACGATTTATTCATACCGACCTTCGAGACCCCACAAGATTTGAAGAAACCAACCGAACAATCCCCCACTTCCCACGACATACTAGGCAAACTTGTTAGTTCTGAATACTCCAAGGATCAACTTGATCTCAATGGGCGTATTTTCAAGCAAGAGCTCTCGTGGGGAGTACTCAACTCATCCTTGGAAAGTGCCAATAATTTCTACTCCGTCAACAGTATCTCGCGTCTTATTGCTGATATCATTCAAATGAGCGAAACGGCGACAAGAATTGGGGGAGAAGATAGTCTTGTGACCTTCTTGACTCAAATTCCCGGCTCTGTTAAGACCTTATTAAGATCATTGATTGTTGGCCAAAGACTTTTCTACGACCAATTACCTGCCTCTGAAAAAGGTGGCAATCTCAGGAAGCTGATGGAGGACTTTATTTCAACCGAAGGAGGGAAGTTCGACAAGTTCTTCAGTGCTATGATTGTTATGTTTTTCGAAACCGGTGAAAGCTTGGAGAACGTGGTTCAACTAGGCTTAACTGCGCTTGTAATAGTGACAATTCATTCGTTTGCAGCAAGATTGGAGAAAGAGGAGAATTTCTTGAGGGCTTTGAAACAGCACGACAAAGGACAATTCGAACCCAGCACAGAAGTTCTCGATGCATTAGAATGGTATACTACCCTAATTTCACCTTTTTATCATGTGGAGTTTTTGGCCATAAACGATGCTTATGCCGATCTCTATTTCGGACTTGAACGTTGCTTGTTGCCATTTTTGAGGCAGTTTATTATCTTCAAAGACTTGCTTACATGTGTTAAATCTGGAGAAAATACCTATGAAAGTAGCGAAACAATGAAAAAGTTGGAAATCCAAATTGAATCACACGCGTACCTCGATTCCTCAAAGGCTTTGACAGATGCGCTTGGCGTTTCTTCGTTGGATGAGATCTTGTTGTCTTTGGACACAGAAGGTGGTCCCGAAAACTTGCAATCTCTCAAGCAGGCAATGCATAAACGGCTCAAAGAAGAAGAAGAAACTTTGACCATTGAATATCCCGGTATCGTCAAGCTCATTGACTTGCCAAAAGACTTCAATTCCTGTATCATGGATGAGCGTAACATCGCCAAAGGAGGTTATGACAGCATCATTTGTTTGGTATGTGCCAAAAGAATCAAAAGCACTGCACATGTCTCCCATATGACTGGATGTACTTCACTGTTGGGAATTTTCTTTATACCCAAAACCAACAATTTAAGGTTGTGTACGTATATTGGACACAGTCCGCCAATCAATATTCAGATTCCGGCACCATATTTGACCGAGCATGGTGAATTCAAGAGACCAGGCGTCAGCGGTAAGGCATTGTTGAATACCTTTAGGTACGAGTATTTGAACAAAATGTGGCTCAACCAAGGCTTGTACGGTTTTATCACTCGGTCTCTTTTTGGTACTAGAAGAATCGATAATATGATGGACTTCCAATGGGGACCGCGTGGAGATGTCGATGATGAGGACGATGATGATCCAATGGATTTGGATGACTATTCGGATGATCATGATGACGATGACAATGCCGAGTACACTGCCAGCGGTGAAAGTGAATACGACGATGAACCTGATGATAATCCTCATCGTTGGTCGGCAAGCACAGATGATGAACATACCCATCATCTAACCAATACAGATCTACTTGATGATGAAGATGACGAAGATGATCACGATCACGATGATTATATTGGTGAAGACCATGACGGTAATGAGCCTATGAATGCTGAATTCGAATTCGAATTCGTAAGACAGCTTCTCAACAATCAGCGTGGTTAAACACTACTATCTGAGTCTAGCAAGGCTAAAATTTTGTATATACATATTAAATATACAACTATAAAGTGTCCCATCCCCCGGCATCCAACACGCTATCCAAGTTTCTAACGATCAAATTAGAAATGTTGTGTTGAAGCCAAGCGGTTCTAATAAAATCGTCGTACCTTGGTCTCATGAGATACAATGGGTTTGCCTTCTTGTTTTCAACAGGCAATTCGCCATGTGCATCTAAATAAGGAGGGTTCTGGAAAGACCCACCATTTTTATGGAGCAACAAGAAACATCTGTCTTTAGGTAGCAAGAATATTCCTATTTCATTGGCGCACTCTTTGGTGTAATGTGTAGTGCATTGGCCCTCGACACATCCCATGGCTGCCTTTTGAGCATCCACCATTTGGCCGCAAAACAAACAAACCGCAGGATCTTCGATGGATTCATGTGGATTGTTATATTTGTCTGAGTAGTAGTATCTTGTAAAGAAATAATCCAATCTCTCAGGTAAGTCTATCAACTTGATGATTCCCGGGTATTCCATCTGTTTCCTTGCTACTGTGATCCCTGAGTGTGAGGAGGTTTCCTTGAACGCAAGAAAATCATGCAAAACGTCCGACTCGTAAGATCGAGTTTTGTCACCATGGAATGGAGAAAGAAACTTTTCAATGTATTCGAATATTGAATCAATGTTCAAAAACGAGCAAAGATTGTTAGCTTCCAACTCATTAGGGTCACCACATTCAAATTCTTCCAATTCAATACCACCACACTGGACATAGGCATATATGGCAGCCCTTCTCAAAAATGGGGTTGATGCCTTAATTAAAGCTGACAATATAGCTTCACCTAGTCTTGGGTCATCAGGCAATTCAGTACCAACTACGAACATTTGGAAAAGCTGTACCATATGATTACAGGCATTTCTATCAAGTCCGGTAATTTTGGGCAAATCCAATATACCGAGATCAGTGCTAGTGAGCAATCCGTTTGATTTTAGTTCTTGCGCCAAAATATTGATGTTTTGCAAAAGATGCGCCATGAAGCAGGTAGCAACAGTTGCATTGAACGAAAATCCTAAAGATTGCGTAGGCAATATTGCAACTAGAAGCTCGAACAAATCTGCCTCTATGATAGTTGTGTTCAAATTATCTCTAGTTAAAGACATCAAGCTTGCCAACATCTTGGTATAAGCATCACCTTTTCTGTTGGGGAGGTGAATCCAATCCTTGATTTTCATGAGGACATTGGTATTTCTGAATTCACTCAAAATCCTGAGATTTGTCAACGAGCTGTTGGGTATTTGATTGAGCAACAAGGACAGACCTGAACTGAGTCCCCTGATTGAGATCTCCACCGATTTTATGGTATTAACCAATAGGAACGTGCTGTCTGCTTTGAAAACCAATGGAAACGAGAAAAAGGAAAAGGTCTGGAACATATTGCTCAACAATATCCTGAATTGCTGCTGTTTTGTAGTGATTTCGGTCGCAGCCTTCGGGGCAATCATATCTTGGGACTCGGCATCTAGAATAGAATATTGTTCAATATCGTGATCTGTCGCTTCCGCAAATTTTTCGTAAAATTCTCCAGAGTATAGTTGACCAGAACTAAGCTTCCAGTAAGGATTTGGCAAATCCGAACTAGACGATCCTGTATTGCCTAAAAACTCTTTGATCTTTCGATTATTGTTGCTCCACAAAACTGGAATGAACATGTTGTTCACAGATTTGCACAAAGGACACAAAAATTCCTTGTGATCTATGTTTTCAGGAGTATTTCTGGTTATCTGATTTGGTTTGTTAGAATTGGAAGTCAAAAAGTTCATGTAGCATTGGAAGTGCATTCCATGTCCGCAACTCAGTGATACTATCTTACTATCAAAATACTTGGGGTTGGCAAATCCGGGACCCAAAACATTATCATTTTTGACTTTGGTCATAAACTCGCGGTACCTTTGAGTCGTCTCGCTTGATTTTTCATCTATGTCCATTGTATCACCATTCTCATTATCTTCATTTTCATATTCATCTGCATTCAAATTGGCCTTGTCTGAAAATGCTTTGAGTAGCCAGTACTTATCATCGAATGGAACAGATCTGAATTCAGAGCTTTTAGTAATATAAGTTATTATTCCAAATGGCCCGGCATCTTCAGATGTGTTCTGACATAAGAGGCAATGTGCCTCAGGAAATTGCCATCCTCCGTGATCATGATTATCGTTTCCATCTGACTCATCGACATCTTTGTCTGTGGGGTTTTCTTCCATCTCAATATCACTGTCGAAGTTAAAATTTTTCAAAAATGAAGATTGCTGCTTTTTGATTTTTGCCAATAGTTTATGTTTTCTGGCCTTTGCGATCTCTCGTCTTCTTTCCTTGTCCGATTCATCATTTTTAGAGCAAATATTCAAATCGAGCAATACATAGTCAAAGTCAGAAACCTGATCTTTCAATATCTCTCCCAAGTTCTGATATTTTTCCTCGAAAACTTTGAAAATGGACCTTACTTTGGCATGATGGCTCTTGAAGTTTTCGTCAGTGAGTATTTCATAGAGTATAACAGCGATTGAGCAGCCATAGTAATCAGATATATTGACAAATCTGTCATAAAATGTCCCATACTTGGCTGCATCAATAAATTGTTCCTTAGAGCATATGTGAATCAAGTGTAAAGTTGTCTCTAGAAGATTTTCCAACTTGTTGAGTCCCTCTTTCATGATGTACTTCAATGTTTTGATCAAAAAATCAGAATAGTAGCTCGAAACTGAAAAATTGCCGATATATCTGTAGAGTCCCAATTTTTCGGGATCGGACAATTTAGGCTCAATCACAATGTCTTCTATAGGTTTCTTTGTCTTGGAATGAACTCTTTGCTTTATAAATTTGATCGCATCATCCTTAGTGTTAGTTGAATAGTTGAAATAATAAGGATTAATTTCTTCATAACACTCTTCTTTGAGCCTATAGAGCCCAACATCATTTGAAGACTTTGGAAGTTGAAGCTCGCTACACAGTTCTAATAGCAGATCAAACAGCTTATCATTGGTAATATGGTCAGGAATCTGGAGACACAACTTGGTATAATTCATTGGCCCAAAACACAAGTTATGAATAATCTCATTTCTTATTCCTAATTCTTTGATCAACTTCCCATCGAGCTTTTGAAGAAATAGGTCTTCAGTGATGACATGGATGAAAAAGTTGATACATTCCTCTAATATATAAGGGAGTGTTTTCGAGTCATATACCGGTTGGTTTGCTGATTCGACCGCGGTATTTTCATTGGATTTCGTTGTGGAAGAAGTCTGAGAAGCTTGTTGAGAAACGAAGTTTGAATCTGTACTATTATCCACACTAGGAGAATATCTGTCGACAAAGGAAGTGTTGCCACCCTCGACAATAGTAGGAGCAGTATCAGATGTTTCCTCGTGTCTCAGATCTGTCGCTGGGCTATTGTTATGAGTATGGTAGCTTTGATAATGTTTATCGTCGACTATCCAACCGTCCATCAAAAGCCATCTGCTGAAAATTGTAAAACAAGTCAAGTTGGGAGTATTAGTATTGATAAATACTTGGGTTAGAAACAAATCTCTCATGTACCCATTTTCTCTCAATCCTGAGTTTCTATATAGTTGGAGTTGGTTTCTAATGCTGAACCCATTTCTGACCCAAAAGCCGGACTTGATTTGACTCATGAGTACAATTGTTCTTATAGGATAATCGAATATAGTGGCCATGGGGTTTGGTAACTCGCCCGAGGCTATACGAGACCTAGTGCATTCGGTCGAAGAGCTCGTGGCATACTTCAATATCTCGGTAAGCTCTTCCAAAGAATCGAAATGGGACATTTCAATCAACCAACTCAAAAGCGAATGAAGTGGATGCAAGAAACTGACCCTTTCCTCGTCAATCCTAAAGTCCTGTATAATATTTCCACCAATATGCTCTTTCAATATTCTTGCATCTTTGGCGCTGGTTTTAGACAAGTCGGAATGATTCAAAGGCTGAGCTGAATCAACGCCAGCCAACTCAGGGCGTCTTAACCCGGTAGTGGAGTCTTCCAAAGTACCAGATTGTTCAATCTTCAATAGATACTTGATTACATATATTATAGCATTCTTTCCCAAATCCTTCTTGGCATCTTTGTCTTTGAGCACACTTAGGCAACGAGAAATCGACTCTCCGAAATGATATATGACCAAAATAGCGTGGAAGAATGAAGTGTAGTCTGAATTTTCAAACTCAATATGAGACTCTTTTTCTCTCTTTACACTTGATTTTCCTTGAAATAACGCTAGGATATCACACGACATCGGTATGATGCCTGAGGTCAATATCAAGGACGAGTCTTTGGTAAAGCTCAAGATATATCCAATATCGAATACTATTTGGCCCCATTTTCTGTTTTTGAGACTAATCATCATGATCTGGTTGGTTAGCTGGAGGGTATTTGGAGATTTGACTTCATCAGAAGTGAGAAATCCGTAGATTGAAGCATAAATTCTGACAAGATCACCATGATCCACAATAGAACTTGCTGTACTTGGACAGGTGAAAAGCTGGGTAGATAATGTCCCCATGACATTGTATTCTGGTTCATGGTCCATTGACAAAAACATGTGAGCCATTGCAGGGTAGATGTCGACGTATTGGCACGAAATGATATGCTTGTACTCTAAATTGGTGATTAATGAGGATGCATACATATCATGGATTAGCGTACGAATGGATTTCCAGAACCGTATGTCCATGTAAATTAAGTATTGGAATCTTGAACCAATATGACTCTTCAACGGATTGTAATCGTCGAGATTCAAGTTGTAATTACACTGATGACATACTTCGGGGTCCAAATCCCACAAAGAAGGTTTGAATTTCCAGATTTGTGAGGTAGGACCAGATTCAAGCGATGGTAGTGAGGATGACGATTTTGAAGAATCTCCGGGAGACTGCATGTTTGCCGTGGGTATTGACGTATTTGGTGAAGAGAACTGGGCCAAATCGCTGGGCACCTTGGGGATCCTCAAATTGTCTAAAGTTCCTACCTTGTATTCGTAAGGTTCGTCCATCTTTCGCGATTTTAACAAACCTGAACTCCATCTGGAAGTGAAAACAGTACAAAAGATGTTTTTCAAGTCGTTATTGGTCTTAAAAAGCTCGCTCTGAGCGAACTCGTGGATCCACTGCAAGATCTCGTCACACATATCTTCACGAAACGTATCTCTGTGGTTCCTTATACACGAGGCCAAGCCTGTAGAACTAAGGATCTTTTGGCGTTCAATCAAAAGATTGAGGTTTTTCGAGCTGATTACTCGTCCCTTACCATAACTTTGGACTTTATCAGTTACCATAGTGGCAAATTGTTTGACTTTTCTACTGACCAAGTGTATTCTTTGGACGGCGTCTCTATAATGCCGAATCTGATCATTATACACAATCAAATTGAACTTTTCACTAGCACTATCGACCACACTTGAGTCTGAAAAGCCATATTTAAGCGGATCAAGCGTACTATTGATCGAATTGAGCTCTATTCGGGTAGTCGTGGTATCGTTAGGGTCTTCATAATGCAAATCGGCATGGCACATTGTATCAACCACAAAGTCTAGACAACTGGCCAAAGTGCTCAGAAACGCTTCTAGGAAGTCGCGAGGCGGGCTCTGATTATACCTAGACCCATCTTCACGTACCTTATAAATACATGGAAAATCATTGATCCACGCCTCGGGATCTCCACAGTCACATACTCCTCCGCTATCCCTGACACAAATGGTGATATGAACTTTATGGCCCTTATGGTAGTCTTCTTGAAAACAACACGAACACATGGCACAAGTATCATCAAATCCACACGTTAAACATCTATAAATTGGTTCTCCTTTTCTGAATATACGAGCACACACCAGTCGGGGATGATAGGCGTCGTGATTATGTATATCGGCAAGGGAGTCTTGGAGACAGTACTTGGAGTAAGCAGAGAAGTTCCAATTCAAATCGTTGTCCACGACCTGGTAAGCTGCTTCGTCCGACGGCTCGTCTTTGAAGACCTTGGGGAAGATCCAGTCCAAGTATTTGCCATCATCGGAGCAGCTCAAAAGGAGTTCTTTGCGGATCTGTTTCTTTGTTTTGTTGGTGAATTGGAATTGGCTATTCTTAGGCAATGAGAATAAGAAGCGCTTGAATCGCCTCGCTGCCAATTCTTGTGCTGTTTCGGACATGGTCCTGTAGTTGCAAAACGTCCTAGAAGAATATATTTATCGCCACTCATAATGTGTATGTCACGTGTAAACATCAACATCGAGCATACGAGGCATCAAGCATAAGTGAGGTTTGATGGCTCTGCACAAAGTCCACTCTCAATATGTCTGAAACGATCTATTACACGGCGAATGTCCAGAGCAATTACAAGAAGTTGGGACATGTGCGGGACATCGCCAGTTTGGCGCTTGGCGTGGGTGCCGGTGTGTTGGCATTGGAGTCTCTATTGGGCTTTGGGTTCTACTTTGTGGGGATCACCTTGACCAACTTGCTATTTATGTGGGCGTGCTGCGGAGGCGATGCGTCCAAGTTCTTTGTGTCTCCTAAGAGGGCTATATTGGTGGAGGGAGTGGTGGAAAACGTTCCTGGCTTTGTGATGATGTGGTGTCTAGTATATGCCTTGATAAGTTAAAAGACCTCAGTCACAACTTACCACGAAAAAGAACTGTGCTATATAGACTACATCATGATTACTGCAATAAACATCGAATCAACTCGCCACAAAACTTCAGAATGCCTCTCTATCTTCTAGCTACTTCGGAACTGGTATCTGCCCTGGAAAATGACAATTGATGAACGGTGGAAAATTGGCGGCTAGTGCTAGATAGTGAGGGAGATTCCAGTATATTAGCGGGAATTAGTCTAATTTTAGTGAGAAACTGGAATAGCTGCAAGTACCAGTAGCGGTCAAAGTTGGTGGTTGGCTAGGTAGTCTAGTGTTGGTAAGTTCGTGTATTCAATGCTAGTGTAGTTTGCGAAGAGTAGAGTAGCTAGTGAGAGATAGTAGTAGTGTTAATGGAAGGGAGAGATAGTGAACGGTTTTGCTGTGGGGTATTGAAATGTTCACGTGACTAGTACCGGTGCTGTTCGGAATCAAGATCGACAGCAAGTGGCGGGCTACCGAGATTACAGTTACTCAATTACTAGAACAAACCAAAAATGGAAAAGATCGACCTTTCCAGCAATTCCCGTGCCATTCAAGAGTCCTACGACAAAATCGTCAGAGGAGATCCGTCCGCATCGTATGCTGTATACACTGTGGAACACGGAACGTTGTCAGTGGGAGAAGTAGGAAACGGGCCATTAGAGGAATTTGTTGAAAACTTTTCCGACGGCCAAGTCCAATTCGGTATTGCCAGAGTCACTGTTCCTGGATCTGATGTAAGCAAGAACTTGTTATTGGGTTGGTGCCCCGACAATTCGCCTGCCAAACAAAGATTATCATTTGCCAGCAACTTTGCCGAGGTATCCAAGGTATTGAGCGGCTACCATGTGCAGATCACTGCTAGAGACCAGGATGATTTGGATGTTGATGAGTTTGTGAACAAGGTCAGTGCTGCTGCCGGTGCGAGGTACTCTATCCAGGCTAATAAAGGGGGAGTTTCTGCCTCGAAACCTGCTGTTCTGAAGCCATTTGTAGCCAAGCCAAGTAAACCGGTTGTTTCCAGCAAACCCGACTCATTCGTTCCAAGATCTACTGGAAAACCCGTTGTGGCTGCTCCAATTACACCCAAGCCAAAGTTGCCAACCCCTTCTAAACCTGCAGATGATGACGAGGAATGGGGTGGTGAGAAAGAGATTCAGGAGCGTGACTTCTCCAAAAACCCCTTGGAAGATGTTCCTTCGGCCTACAAGCCCACCAAAGTCGATATCAACGAATTGAGAAAGGGAAAGAGTGACACCATTTCGTCGCAGCCCAAGCCTTTCAAGGCAGAAAAGGAAGAAAAAGAGGAGGAAAAACCCAAGCCTTTGAATGAAAGAATCGGTGCGTTTGCTTCTATCGGGGGAGATGACGGAAGATTGACCTCCTTGCCAAAGCATAAGGTCAACAACTCCGTGGCTTCGCGTTACAATACCAACGGATCGTCGCTGGACAAGCCATCGTTTGGAGCCAAGCCTTCATTTGGCGCACCAGCTTCTAGTAACAAGGATAAGTTGGTGGGCGGATTATCTAGAAACTTTGCTGCTGAGGGAGGAAAGACTCCAGCACAGATCTGGGCTGAAAAGAGAGGCCAGTACAAGTCTGTATCGCCAGAAGCGGATGCATCCAACTTGACCGAAAAGCTTGAAAAATCGACTCTAGAAGATGAAGGAGATGAGAGCGAACCAGCTGAAAAGGAGGAAGAGGAGCCTTCTGTGATTAAGCCTGCTTCTTTCGGTGCACCTCCAAAGAGATTCGTACCTCCAGCACCAACACCTAAGCAAGAAGAGGAAGAGGAGGAAGAAGAGCAAGAGCAAGAGCAAGAGGAGAAAGAAGAAGCGCCAGTGCCTTCTTTGCCAGTCCGTAACTTACCTCCGCCACCTGCTAGAAACGTAGCTCCAGTCTCACCTCCTGTTAAAGAAGAGGAGAAGGAAGAAGTACCAGCACCTCCTCCTTCGTTGCCAGCTCGTAATTTACCACCCCCACCAGTAAGAAACGTGGCCCCTGCTCCAGTCAAGGCTGAACCAGTTCCTGAGCCAGTGGCTGAGCCAGTGGAAGTAAAGAAGTCTGTTACTGCAGTAGCTGAATATGACTATGAGAAAGATGAAGATAACGAGATTGGATTTGCTGAAGGAGACATTATTGTAGAAATCGAATTTGCTGACGAAGAATGGTGGTCTGGAAAGCATGAAAAGACCGGAGAAGTAGGCTTATTCCCAGCTGCATATGTTGAATTAAAGAACGATGATTCGGCTTCTGGCACTACTCCTGCTGCCCCTGCTGCTGCTCCTGCCCCTGCTGCTGCTCCTGCCCCTGCTGCTGCTCCTGCCAAATCTGGCCCATCTGCTATCGCCGAATACGACTACGAGAAAGACGAAGATAATGAAATTGAATTCGCCGAAGGTGACGAAATAATTGAAATTGAATTCGTCGATGAAGACTGGTGGTCTGGAAAACATTCCAAGACTGGAGAAGTTGGATTATTCCCAGCAAATTATGTCAAATTAAACGAGTAAACCATATAAATTATACAATAAAAGTTGAGGATTCTATTACAGAAGATGATTAATAAAATGCTTACTATTGCCAATACTGTTTCTCTGCTTCTCGCTAATTGCTTAAAAATTTCTTGACAGCCTCGCCCCAGGCATCTCTCTTCTTATAAAATGCAATATCTGGTGGAAGCAAATCAATAGCCCGGATCAAATCGGGACCCAATCCTTCTTCTTTTATTTGTTTTATAGGAGTCAAGTAGGTCCGAACCGTCATTACATTGGCTCTCAGCTCGGGTAGCCTGGTAAAGCACTGCCTCTCTACTCTTAAAAAACACCCATCGTCAAAATCAATGTCCTCATACCTCAACGCCTCTACAGTTTCTCCTTTTCTTCCGTGGTTTGAAAGTGAAAAATACGATTTGTACGTTTGAATGGACCAGTTGTGTCTCACCCAAAGATCCTTTGGCTGCAACTTGTTGAAGAAACTAGCCATAGGTGACTTGAGTCGCTCTTTGTACTGCGGAACCGGCCGGTGAATATACGATATAGGCTGGTTGTGGCCATGGCTGGGATCAAATCCTGCAGGAAACCCAGTCACCGATGCCCGGAGCTTGTATTCTTGCTCTGGATCCTTTGGGTCATCTTTGATCAATAGAAGAAAGTCTTCCTCAATAAGGTGAGCCAAAAGAAGTACGAGCTCGGAAGGAGAATTGGACTGCGAGCTTCGCGGAAACACTTCGTTGGTGATTTTGTTGTACACTTTATCTGATTTCACCACAAACTGCTTGGGGAACCGCGCCACAAGATACTTTATGGTGGTATCATAAAACTCTTTGATGGCTCGGCTGGTGTGCGGGTTGTCATATGCTAAAGTAGTCTTATCGGGGTATATTTCAGTGTAGTGCTTGCGGAGTTTTGTCTGGTTTAAATAGGTATTTTCTATAAGAAGCCATTCGTGAGGAGTCTTGGCAAGGTTCCTGATTCCCAAGGATACGTTGAAGTTTCTCTTGTTCACAAACGGCCTGATTGGTAACGGGTTCGCGTCGTGCCATTGCCAGTCGGGCTCCACGGGTGTAATTTTGTCGGCAGCAACCACCGACTCCGAGACCACCTTTCGAGGGCGCTGGAGTGAATAAATGTACACCGCCACTATCACCACTACGGGTACTAAAAACGACAATGGCACCATTGCGTGCACCAAAGAATGAGTGGCTGCGAAATCCTTTTATACATTTTCTTATCGCTCGGAAGTTGGTTCCGGAATCAGCCACCCGCGTGCGCAATTGCCAATGCGCGGTGTAAATTCCGCCATTACCAAATCAGTATGTTGCAACCGTCTACAAGTATTCTACTCAATTAAAACTGATCAATAAACTTTTTCGGTCGGTAAATACATCAAATCATGCCGGTCATTAGGTAATTGGGGCGACTTGCCAATTCGATTCTTTCCACATTGGGAAAGTTGCGCACAAGACAACGCAATGGGTATGCTTTCTCACCGGTGAGGGGGGCATCATCAATGTACAATCCTCTCACTCTCACCAACATAAAACTCATTTTCTTGAGTATATCATTTACAATGGTCACCAAGCTGTTGAAAGTTGGGGTGTCATCAAAAACGGAGTACATGTCCAAAGGATTGCACACTCTGTGCTCGTCCAACACTGTGGAAGAGTCTGCGTAAAAGTAAGCGTTTTCGATGGTCTCGAACATAGGGTTCGCGTCACGCGATTTGGAGTTGTATGTGTACGAGCTGAAGCTTTGGTATTGGATAGAATCGTAAAACAAGCACTTGTTGTAGTGGTCAATCAAGCTTGACAAAAAGTCTTGTATGTAGCTCATCCCATTGAAGAACATGAAGATCACCTTACCCCGGAAAGCACGTGATGGGCTCTTGGCGTTGACACTTTCCAAGTGGCTCGCGAGCTGGTCAAATGTGTCAAGGTACGTGATGTTGCTATTCACGAGGATCTCATTGTTTGTGCGTTCGTTTAACCTGGCAAGGCCGGTCTCCACCTGCTGGATTGTTCCGTTTGACACCACGATGACGTCGTAGTCCGATTTGGGCACGCAGATAAACTTTTGGATCATGATTTGAATTCAGGGAATTTATTGGTCTGATAAGCGTTGATAAGAATTCCTCACTTTTATATAAACCCACACCGAACGGCGATTTGGTGCCAACGTGGTTTCGGGCCGCGAAAACGCCGCCTGGTCACCACCGTCCACAATCATGCCACTACCCGTATAAATAGGAGGCAACCCCACGCTCGGCGCCCCACACTTTGGTGCCCTAACCGCATATCCTGCATCTGGCCGGCCCTCTCTTTGCAAATCGTGTACTTGTGTTGCGGGCCCCAACAAAAGGCGCCTTTTTGAGCGCGTGGGTCCGTTGTTCTGTGGTGGTAAAACCAAGTATGGAAGGGCGGCGCGTGGGCGGGCCGAACACCCCTCCTCTTGGCGAAGCAACAGTTTCTACTCTCAATTGTATTAAGTATGGTATTATCATCTATAAACAATAATTTACCCCACGTTTGGAGAGTTGGTCTCGCCCGAAACTTCGTCTTGCGACTGTGAGGGTCCAAAATTGGACTCCGCGTCACTATTCCCTTCTTCGGCCGAACTCTGGGGTTCACCATTTTCTCGCGCCAAACTCTGGGGTTCCCCACTAATTACCTCTTGCGCCAAACTCTGGGGCTCCCCGCTAGTCGATTCTCTGGCCAGCGGGCTTCTGATGGTGGAACACTCGAGCAGATCCTCCTGATTCAAGGGCTGGTCCAAAAATGGATCGGTTTCTTGTTGATCTACAACTTCGTCGATCCCGATTGTCTCCACATCATGCCCCGCTTCCCCCTCTTGAAAAGATGCGCTATTGTCCTCGTCGTACGATGGTGGGCGGTGGGGTATTATGCTGTTCAAGGTGATTCTCTCGTCGTCCGAGTTCACCTCACTGTATGCGTTGTAACTGTACTTGTCACCCTTGGAGTCCATGCCGTTGTGGACCTCCCAGAAGTCTGGCGGAAACTCGTCGTCTCGCTCGCTCAAGTCGTCTTCGTCTATCTCCGACCGCTCCAATATGATGTCACTGTTGTATTTGTTGTATGCTGGAGGTGCAGGCCCTGTTCCTTCGCGCGGAGCATATCCCCATTTCTTCACATTACCCTCAATAAACACAAACCCTCCTTGTCCAAGATTCACGTGGACCGAGCAAAGATTGTTGGCTCCCACTATAGGATACAATTGACCCGTCTGACCTGGTTTGAAATTTCTGATGTGCCCGCCAATCTTGAAATCATTCACCTTCTTGCCATTTCGAGTGAAAAAAACCGTCCCGTTTCTGGTCCGATACCCAATTCCAATGACATCGCCTTCCATGTACTTTGGAAATGGAGGGTCGTAATCAAAATGGAACGGCTGGTTGTGTCTCCTGTACCCATCCGAGTCGTAACTTACGGAGTGCGCGTGACGGCCCGGAAGTCTGAACCACGGATATGGTTTGATACCAAGACCCACGGATATTTTGGTGTTCTCAGGATCCGGCAATGAGTATATTTTACTTTCAAAATAGTACACCTCATTCTTCATTGGAACAGGTAGGTTGGTTGTGCTACAACATTCGAATTTCTTGAAGAAATTAAGCTCGGTCTTGTTCAAAATCATGAGGTCGTTATTCGTAAGCATCGCATCTTTTTGAAACTCAAATGCTGCCACTCCTTTTTCCTGTATGACCAAATTTTGCGACAAGGTCAACTCGCCTCTGAGAAACGGGTTCTGAGCCAAGTAATCTTTGCTCTGAAAGTATAGTTCTTGCTCGTCGGAATTTAGCTCCAAGTATGCTTGGTTCTCTTCTTTTCTTATGAGTTCATCTTCAGTCATTCTAATTTTTCGACGAATTAAACACCATAACACGAATGAAAATAAAATCACAAACACACTTATACCTGCCAATAGCACTGTAAGAAGTATGGCATCGCTCGAGGCGGTGTGAGTTTGTGTGCCACCCATACTATGGGGAGGCTTCATCAAATCGTGGTAACTGGGAGGTATACCGCCCTCCACAAACTCTCCATGATTGAAATCGATTAACTCTTGTACGATATTCCCGGCAGGACCATCGTGCTCATCGATTTGGTTGTTTGTATTGTGATGTATTTCCACATTCACGTTATCTGTACTGGGCAGTAGCGGTATTGGAAACGCCTGTAGGCTGGATATTGATGCCAAACAAACTAGTAAGGATCTCATTGTACGTAGCAGACCTTGTCTTCACTGTCGGTTCAACAAAACTTGCACTTGCACAATTATAATCAAAGTCTCGAATGCCTAGACGGTAGATAAGGGCGATTTTTGTCACTCATTTTCGAAGCTGCTGATTTTGGGGGCTGTGTCACGTGCGTTATTGTTCGTGTATGCTCGAAGTGCTGGATACTCTACAATACCAAGCATTTTCAGACCAAGACGATTGTTGACCTACGACCATTGATCTTGTCCGCAGACGGACATGTATGTCCAAGAATAAGCGATGGTGGCAATCGTATTGGTCGCAATTCTTCTCCACAGCTGGTATTTCCGCGCGGCGCAAATTAGCGGCGATCGATCCAAAAATGTTTTTGTACCAAATCAACTTTACTACAAGCCAGCCTCTACGCGTACAATTTTATTATGTCGTCAGGTTCGGCTATGTGTTTGCAGACGATCTCATCGATATGGTATTAGCATACTTTGTTGGAGTACGTAGATCAACGAATTTAGCACACCTACCAGCCATCGTTCTCTTGTCAAAACCTTGTCTTCCAAATGAGCAGTTTTGCATTTGAAACCGTCTCCAAGCAGCTGTCGTGTCATCGACTGAAGAGTGGACAAGTAATCTATATAAGTGCAGCATAGTTCCTACGTAGTCGATTGTCCTTGAGATTATTCACCAACACTCTACAAGAAGGCATTTTCGAAGCCTGTCAAGATTTTTCATTCGAAGCCCTAATATTTTGCACCCATTCATGATAAAGAACTCATTGCTCTTTTTGCCATACTGTTTGGCATTGGTATTGGGAAATTGCAATCCGCTCAAATCTTCGACACAGTGTGCTGCTGATCCAGCCCTAGCCACCTCATTCAAAGATACCTTCAGTAAAGATGCAGCACCGTATTTTTCGGTGCTCAAGAATAATGGCGATGTTAGTTTTGGCTCGGATGGGATTGCGTTGACTATCAAAGAAAGGTATGACAATCCAACGATCAAATCCAATTTCTACATTATGTTTGGTAAGGTTGAAGTGGTGATGAAAGCGGCCGAGGGGAAAGGTATTGTGTCTTCGTTCTACTTACAATCTGACGCATTGGACGAGATAGATATCGAGCTATTTGGTGGAGACTCGTACGAGTTCCAGTCGAACTACTTCGTAAAAGGAGATACTGGGTCTTATAACAGAGGAGGTTATCACGCGGTGTCGTCAAATCCATTGGAAAACTACCATACCTATACTATTGACTGGACCGAAGACCAGTTGATATGGTACTTGGACCATGTACCAGTAAGAGTGTTGAACCATGACGATCCAAAAGGATACCCACAGACCCCAATGCAGATAATAGCAGGGATTTGGGCTGGCGGTGACCCCTCCAACGCCCAAGGCACAATCCAATGGGCTGGTGGAGAAACCGACTATTCCAAAGCACCCTTTACCATGAACATAAAATCCATAATCGTGTCAGATTACTCTTCTGGCAAAGATTATTCGTACGATAATCAGAGTGGCAGCTGGAAGTCCATAGAGTCCGACGGTGGGGAGATTGGTGACAGAGAACAGCAAGCTAGGCTTGAGTTTGACGTTTTGAGTAATGGAGGTTCCATTGACGGTGGATATACCCCCTCGGCTACAGTTGCACCCAAAACCGTCGAGACCCCAACACCGTTGGCGACGAACGGCCCTTCAAGCCACTCGACGGGATCCAAGCCCGACCCATCTCTTTTCAGATCGGTGCTCGATTCGTTCCCCACTTCGCTCGTTACGAGCCTTCCTACGGCTGTTGTTGCCTCTACTGCAACTGGTAGTTCGAGCTCGGCAAAGACAGCCTATACCCTAGTCTTTGTCAGAACTGCAAACACTACATACACTACCACCTCGGGAACTCGAGTGATGACTGTCACACAAACTCCCGGTATTCTGATAATCACCAGAGCAGGCGCGCCGAGCCATGTTTCGTCCTTTCCGGATCATCCAATAACTGGTTCTGATTCACAGTATTCATCATTTGCCGACTCCAAACCGATTTTCGCAACAAAGTCAAGCACAAATGTTGGTGGCTCCAACTTCGCAAACACCCCATTTTACACTTTGGCTTTAATACTCTCATTAGTCTTATTATAGATGCGCATTATTCATCCGCTGCGAATTGCTAGTGCTTTCGCGTATTTCAGTTCTCCATTCATATTTCAAATTAATTAACGAACTTTTTCATTAAACACTGTGGTAGAATTAACTAAACATGATTTGATAGTTTAGTACCATTGAGAGAGACAAGAAGACTGGTATGGTAGAGATGCAAAAAGAAAAAAAAGCGACCTCGGTGAGGGTCGAACTCACGATCTTAAGATTAACAGTCTTACGCCTTAGCCAACTTGGCCACGAAGTCCTTTGTTGACTTGGATATTTTCTCGTCCGACCCAATTCTGAAGAGTGGCTATATGCAGTGCGGCCACCATAAATTAAACCCGAGGATTATTGACAGGTAAGACCGTCCAATCCATGCGCCATAGGCATTTTTGCAGCAACGTACCAGTGCGAGAATGGCTTGATCTAACTTCACATCCTAGCACATAAGCCAATGACAGTGAGTTGGTTAATTTGTTGCCATGCTAACGTGCATATTATTCAGAATGCGCGCAGCCTGTGATCATAACTTAAAGTGTCGAGGGGTACAGAGTATAAGAATAAAGTCGCGCCCACCAGTGGACTCATAGTTCAATCAAATGTTAGGTGCAATCGTGAAGGAGGCAACCACGCCGCACAGTGGCGAAAAAAGCCAGAAGTGCAATTCTGTGGTTGCGGGCTACACTACCAAGGCCGCGACCCAATGCCTTGCAGCCGAGGGTGTAGAAGACGTCAGTGGAGGCAAACCTGTTACTACCGACACTGTCTATGCGTTTTTTTCATTGACCAAAGCGTTGACCACTTTTGCTGCATTGAAGTTATGGGAGGATGCGAAGCTTGATTTCGATGTTCCCGCCAAAACGTATCTTCCCTTGATTGGAGATATCTTACTCGTCGAGCGCGACGACATCGACACCGAAACCGGTGAGTTTTTGAAACCTCCTCGTCAACCCCAAACTGAAGTTACTGTGCGCCAACTTTTGCTTCACACCGCCGGGTTTGCCTATGCGGGAATGGATCCAGGGTACACCGCGTTGCTTAAAAAGACTAGAGCTGATCAGTACAAAGTAGATTACTTCAAAACCACCACCACGCCCATTTTGTTTGAGCCGGGAACAGAGTGGAACTATGGTCAAAATACTGATTTGGTGGGACTTGTAGTCGAAGCCGTTAGTGGCAAAACCTTGGGTGCCTACTTGAAACAGATCTTGTTTGACCCTGCAGGAATGACGACATGTACTTTCGATCCTCCCACACACAACCAATCCAAACTCCATGTAACCAAAAGAGGAAAGCTCTCGGTTACCGGGGGTCTTCCGAATTACAAGCCCGACTATGACCAGGGAGGAATGGGGTGTTACGGTAGTGCGCCAGACTACTTGAGATTTTTGAGAGTCTTGTTGAATTATGGCTACTCTCCCGATACCGGGGCTAGGATTTTGAAGCCAGAAACCGTAAAATATGCCATCCAAGATCATTTGCCAAAAGATACAAATGCAGGTGTTCCCGGGTGGGGAGCCCCAGGGGGGTTCACCCTATTTTCGGCATATTACGCTCAGGAGCCAATGGAGACTGGCAGATCTCAAGGTTCAATTCATTGGATGGGATATGCTAATTTGTTTTGGTTCGTAGACTTTGAGAAGGAAATTGCCGGTGTATGGATGAGTTCGGTTATTCCAATATTTGATCGTGATATATTGTCGTCGTACTTGGAATTTGAGGCTGAAGTCGTCAAAATTACCGATGCCAAAGCGGCTCAGAAAAGCCAACTTTAATTAATTTCGCAGCCATATCGCAAAAATGTGGAAAAATCCATAGCAGTTTTTTACGTAGATTCTTTAGTATTGAAAAGCATAGTTGTGTATGTACAAAGAAATCTACAGAGATAGCGTAGAAACTTCTAGAGTCAAGGTAAATTTTTGATTTTTGGGTATAGAAAGAAGCAAGACGATGAAAGCATCGATTGAAATGAAGAAATAATGCGACTATTTATAGCATGATGGAGCAAAACTTAGAAGTTGCATCCAATAGGGTACTTCAAGTTGTAGTCCGCATCCCAAACACCCCAGTGCTTTTCAACGTCAGAAGTACCAGAAGTGTTTGGCTTCCAAGATTCGTCAACGGCTTCGAAAACAGCAACATTGATACCCCAGGCTCTGATGGCACAGATGGCTTGTTGCCAGTAGTTCTTGGCGTTGGTTGTAGATGGTTGAGAGTCTTCGAAGGCGGTACCTTCGGTTGGCCAACCGGTTTCACCGACCCAGAAGTTGATGTCAGTGGAGCCCTTGGTGGTTTGGATAACTTGCAAGGCCTGCATGATGTCATCAAAGAACGAGTAAGAAGCGTTTTTGTTGGTTTGTCCTTGCCAGTACGAGAAGGCGTTGGCGAAGACAAAGTCGGCTTCCTTGATGGCTGGTTGAGAAGCACCGTCAACCAAGACGTTCCAGGAGTCGACAAAACCAACTTCGACACTGCCGTAAGACTTACCGTTTTTGTCCTCGATCTTGGAGAGAAGAGTCTTGATGGTGGAGATTTTTTCGGCCAATTCGTCGGCAGTCAAGTCCTGTCTGTAAAGAGCTTCAGAACCAACGGTGAAAACCTTGACGGTATCAACGGAGATTTGAGGCAAGTAGGTCTTTAATGCGTTTTGCTCTTCTTCGAAGTGAGAGTCGTCATTTGGCCAGATACCAAGCATAAGCTGGAAGCCGGCGGATTCGGCTGCTGGTCCCAAGTATTGTAAGGTGTTACAGTCGGAAACAGCATAGGTCTTGACGATCTTGGAGTGGGATTCCAATGTTTTGAAGTCGGTTTCGTATTCCTCGGTAGACTTACAGTTACCTTCGGCATCCTTGACACCCAAGTTAAAGGCAAGCTAATGTTAGTAGACGCTCTCGCTAATGGGCTCGAGAAAAAGTCCCCAAGTATCCATCTTTTTGGCACGTTTAATTACTTACATCTCCAATAGCACTGGCGGTACCAACAAGTGCGGTAATAGCAGTCAATAATCTAATTTGCATCGTGAAACTGGTGGTTAACGAAAGAAAAGTGGTCTCAATTTAATTTACAAATATATACAATTTGGCTCGACCAAACCCGCAGCAGAATGCTAGAGTCGAAATTCTTTTTGTGTAGTGTTTTTGTTTGGTCTAGATCATCTATAAATAGCGATCACGTGCGCGCGACGCACCTCATGCACCTTATTAGGCAATATTGCTCCCAAACCAGCAGTTTTTGGGGCCCAGTGTTTACTTTGCAGCAGCGGCACTGGCGGCAGCCACCTGATCCAACTTGGTCAATGCCACTAGCAAGCTGTCTTCGATACGCGAGCCCTTAGGGACTTGTAACGAGCCGTCGAACATCTGGCCGACGGTGTCGACGCCAGGCAAGTTGGACTTGTCCTTTTCAAAACACGTTTGCAAATCTTTATAGTTTCCGAGGACCAACAACACATTGCCCTGCGCCTGTTTGATGGGGTTGATTTGGTTCATGTCTTCGATTCTGTCGTTGGTGTTGAAGTAGTCGTCGCAATTGACGTAAACACTCGACGAGTATCCTTCGGGCACAGAGCTCTCGGTGAATACCGCGCTGAATTTTTTGCAGAGCCTTATATAGTAGCCGAAAGACGACTTGTTCCCGACCACGCCATACGCCTGAGATGGTGACACAATGGTCTTGTTTTTGAGATCTACAGTGACACGAGAGTTGACGGGCACCTCACGTTTCAAGTCCAACTCGAGCGGCTCGGCCTCCCCAATATTGACATACTTGGTTACCCCGATTTTCTTGTGCGACTTGGTTTTGGTCTTTTTGTTCATCACCTTGGGGGTTTCGCGCGCAATCGTCATACCTTCCTTGAAGTCCTTGAACACGTTGTTGTTGGACATGAAGGGAAGAGTGGTGATTTTGGGTAACTTGTAGGCATATTTTAGTTTCTTCAAGATGTTCTTGTTGGTCTTGAGTTCGGGGGGAAATATACTTTTCACAAGATATGTTGGGGTGATGAAAAATTGGAGTAAGCTGGCCAACAAATACGAGTGGTCGTTCTTTTGGGGTGGTGGGCTTGGACTTTGTTCCGATTTGGCGGTTTCTGATGCTGCTTTAACGATATCTTCGTCATCGAAGTTGAACTTCAATTTCTTGCCCCCTTTTTTCCCTTCCATTTGAACAACTTTGGAGTCGCCATCCTCGCTTGTGTTATCTTCAGGCACGTCCAACACCACGATTTCTGTGACATTATATATCGTCGATGCCTTGGATATCTGGTATGCGATGTGGGTGGCTTGCTCGAGATTGTAGGCGTTTTTCTCACAAATAACACTCGAGGGTATACAGACCGAGACCCTTACTTGAGGACTGGCCTTGGTAGGCTTCTTGGTGACCTTTACTGGTTCTTCTGCACCTCTTTTTCCCATTGCAGTCTGCTCATGTCAATAATTTTCACTCATCTTGAAAATACGGAGGGTCGTGCAAACACCCGAAATGGCGATGGGTGCAAAAAAATTACGCTGGTTCATAGACATAGAGTGGTATATTAGTTGTATGACTATAGAGATTGCTATTTGATGTGAAGTTTTCTATTTTACTCGTCGGCCTTGGACTCGTCGGCTTCTTCAGCCTCGTCAGCCTTTGCGGCCTCTTCCAACTTTTGGATTCTGGCCTTGGCCTTTTCAATGTTGATCTTGGTTTGTTCGTCTTGTTTTTCTTCCAAGGCTACCAAGGTTTCCTTCAAGATCTTGATGGTTTCTGGAACATCTTCCTCCTTGGTAGGGAAAGGAATGCTCAAGTCACTCAAAGAAATAATGATTTCGGGGTCAACGGTGAAGGCCTTGGCCTTAGTTTTCTTACCCTTAGCACTCTTTTTGCCCTTGGAACCACTGAAGTATTCTTCCTGGTCCTTTTTGATAATGACAACGTCACTTGGCATTTCAACGGTTCTGATATTCTTAGCAGAGTCTACCGACTTGGATGATTCAGAAGCAGATTTTGAAGCTGCCTTGACGTAAGATGGGTCAAAGTACTTCAACAAATTTTCAATGGAAGATATTTCTTCAGAAAATGCAGGGATCGAGGCTTCGCTCAACTGTTTTTCGGCGGCTTCCTTCAATTTTTGCTTCTTTTCTTCGGCCTGTCTAGTCTTGTATTCTTCGTCTCTCTTCTTTTGTTCTTCGGCCAAAGCTTGCTTGAACTTGGTGAATTGAGCTTGGAACTCGGTGTTCAACTTTCTAATTTCACCGTACTTTTCGTCCTTTTGCTTCTTGATGGCATTTCTTTTGGCATAGACGTCGTTTCTCTTGTCCAAAATGGCTTTGTTGCCTGCATTGATTTGGTCCAATTCCTTTTGAATGGTCTCAAACTCTTCCTGGATTTGTTTGTTGTGAAGACCCGAGTACTTGTTTTTCAACTCAGCAATCTTGGCTTTGTCAGCATCAATCAAAGCTTGGATTTTCTCAACACCTTCAAAGTCCTTTCTGAGCTTACGCAAGGACGACATTTCCTTGACGTATCTTCTTTCGTCGGCCAACTTGAGGTCACCTTGGTCAACCAACTTGTCCAATTGGTTGATACGTTGGTCGATTTCGCCCACGTTCTTGAAAGAGTGCTTGGAGGTTTGTTGTTGGATTTCGGCTATCTTCTTTTTCATCTGCTGTTCAACACCTTTGATTTGGTCATTGATGTTGTTTCTTTCGGATTTCAAAGTGGATTGCTTGGCAATAATAGACTTCAATTTGGTTTGCAACTCGTTACGCTTGGCAACTACTTTAGGATCAAGCTGCAATTTATCTATTTGAGAGCCGTACTCGTTCAAGGTCAAGTCCAACTTCTTGATCTCGGATCTGAGCTTTTCGACTTCTTGCTTGACGACCTTATCGTCAGGACGCTTGATGAAACGTCTGGGTGCGTGTGACCCGTTGTCGTACTTGGTTTCAGTGTCAGCCATTTTGATCCGGAGTTATGGAGAGTTATAGAGGTTGCGATAAATGCCAGCGACGTGAAAAATTCTTCGAGGTGGGTGTGCGGCGACCGCATAAAAGATCAACGCCGATACGACGCGCACCAGATGTGGCTCTACACTGGGGAACGATAAGATCTGGCATCTACATATGTTGCAAATACATGAAAGCACCGATTCTTCCTTTCCTGCTATATCCTGCCTTACCCTGCTTGCCCTGCTTGCCCTGCTTTTCTGCTTATCATGCGTAGTATTCCCAATGCCGTGCACTAGCGCGTAGTGTTGTACTGCACTACTGCACGACCGTCGTATCAGAAATAAATATTTATACTGAAAATTCACGGCATCACCAATAAATCGATACCCAAGAAGATATGAGTGAATACGCCAAACTTGTGGCTAGTATTACGGAGGAAGACATTCTAGACAAGTGGCAGGTGACGCCACTCAAGAACATCTCGGGTATTCCCACCTCGGCGTCGTCAGACGAGCTTGACAAAGACGATGCCCTCGACGGACACGATCAAGAGCAAATCCGGTTGATGGACGAGCTATGCATAGTGTTGGATAACGCCGACCGTCCTGTGGGAGCCGCCACCAAGAAAGAGTGTCATTTGCTAAGCAACATCAACGCCGGCCTTTTGCACCGCGCCTTCTCGGTGTTTCTCTTCAACGAAGATGGAAAGCTTTTGTTGCAACAGCGTGCCGATGAAAAAATCACCTTTCCTGGCATGTGGACAAACACCTGCTGCTCACACCCACTCTGCATACCTTCTGAGCTCGGGATCACAGGTGCTGAAGGAGGCGAAAGCACTGCAGGAGTGTCATCGCAAGAAATCTACAAATTATCCAACGCCGTCCATGGTGCCAAGGTGGCAGCGCAGCGTAAACTTGACCACGAACTCGGCATTGCCCCACAAGACTCTCCCGTCGAAAACTTCCAGTACTTGACCAGAATACACTACAAGTCTGCCTCGGCTGATTCTGTCAAATGGGGAGAGCACGAGATAGATTACATTTTGATCTTGAAAGCAAAGAACAACGTGGGTATCAATGTGAACCCTAATGAAGTGAAAGACTACAAGTACGTTGATGCCGAAGAACTCGAGAAAATGTTCCAGGACGAGTCGTTGGTTTTCACTCCATGGTTCAAGTTGATCTGCCAGACTTTTTTGTTCAAGTGGTGGGGTAGTTTGGACCGTTTGGACGAGTTTGAAGACGATGAAATACACCGCCTTCTTTAGCATATATAGGGATATATCCAACACTAATAGAGCCAAAATCCGACCTAGTGGACTATAAAGCCGTTCATGTAGTTACCCAGAACATACACTTGCAACGCCGCGATCGTCCTGCGGCTCTTGCTTGCTTTGTATCCACACTTACTCCACAACCAACAAAATGAATAAGTCATAATGACTGCTATGGTAGACCCACACAACAAACTAGCACTCACTTGGTGGGTATCATACTACTGTAACGCACCACTTGCAGAGGGTATTTAACCACCAACTTCCACCCTTCTCCTCCTTGTTTCCTCTATGCTCATTCTCTTATCCCTCTCTCTTTTCCGAAAGGAGTCAGGTTGACTCGCGCACGCTTAGAAACCATCGTGATCCGAAGAGAAGAGGAACGACAAGTCAGGAGAAACAAAGTAGAGAAATAGAGTAGAGGAATAGTGGAACAGAGAAACATGAGAGGTTTACAGACTATAAGACGAGTACAGGCTCCTCGGATACTCTTTCGGGGGCTTGCCACCGAAGCGGGCTCACAAACCGAACCCAAAGTCCAGGAGAAACCTCGCAGACGCCGGACGGTTTTCACAGATGCCATGACCAAGGGCCCTTCTTTTGAAGACTTTGTCAATGGTAAGGCATCCGACATGTTGGATCCACTCGAGGCTGCACGTCAGGACTCGAACCAAAAGCTTCCTGCGTGGCTCAAGGTGCCCATTCCCAAAGGAGGCTCGTTCCAGAACTTAAAGAAAGATGTCAGAGAACTCAAGCTCTCGACGGTGTGCGAAGAAGCCAAGTGTCCCAACATAGGAGAATGTTGGGGAGGCAAGAAGTCCGAGGCAACGGCCACCATCATGTTATTAGGAGATACATGCACCCGTGGGTGTCGGTTCTGCAGTGTCAAGACCAATCGAGCCCCGGCCAAGCCCGACCCTATGGAGCCCGAAAACACCGCAGAGGCCATCAGCAGATGGGGTTTGGGGTACGTGGTGTTGACCACAGTGGACAGAGACGATTTGGTGGACGGAGGAGCCCATCATTTGGCCGAAACCGTGCAGAAGATCAAGCAAAAGGCGCCCCAGATCTTGGTGGAGGTGTTGAGCGGGGACTTTAGAGGTGATTTCGACATGGCCGAGGTGTTGGCCAAGTCGGGATTGGACGTATATGCACACAACATGGAAACGGTCGAGGCCTTGACGCCTCATATCCGAGACCGCAGGGCAACGTACCGCCAGTCGCTTGGAATATTGAAGCGCGCCAAAGAAGCCAAGCCGTCGTTGGTGACCAAAACGTCGCTCATGCTTGGATTGGGCGAAAAGGACGACCAGGTCTTGCAAACCCTCAAGGACTTGCGTGAGATAGGCTGTGACGTGGTGACATTTGGCCAGTACATGAGACCCACCAAGAGACACATGAAGGTGGTGGAGTACGTGACCCCGGAGAAGTTCGATTACTGGCGCGATACTGCTTTGGACATGGGTTTCCTTTACGTTGCCAGTGGTCCATTGGTGAGGTCTTCCTACAAGGCCGGCGAGGCATTTATTGAGAATGTTATCAGGAAAAGAAGACACAATGTTGGCGAGGCGCCGCGTTTGGGCAGTGAAATCAACCCTGCGTTGTTCGACACCGCCCGTCTGATTAGATAACACCGGTACCCCAGTACCCTAGTGCACTAGCACACCCTAGTACACCCTAGCACACCCTAGTACACCCTAGCACACCCTAGTACACCCTAGTACACCCTAGTACACCCTAGTACACCCTAGTACACCCTAGTCCGCGTAGTAGGCTGCGAAACAAGTCGCACTCAACCTGAAAGTTGATACGACTAATTGTGTAGTTAATTCACACCACCTCATTATAATCCATGATACCACGTAGAATTAATATCGCTATCAAATGAGTCTGGAATAGAGTTCTGCTATCAACACTTTACAAATGCATATTGGCTCAATACATTTTGGCTTAATACATCTAGAACACGTAGTAGAATCTAGTAAGCAATTGAGATGGTGTTTGTATCTTCACGTGACGTGATCTACTTCACCGGACCATCCACAAGCGTATACACTAATGGGACCTACGAACGACAGCGAGGAGTCGTTGATCTCCCAGTTCGAGACCACCCTCTCGATCCGGCCATCGTCCAACGATGTAGAAGACAACGATATTTCCATCGACCACACCGTGCTCAACAACAACACCATCAACTACACGCGAGATCAATCGATTGTTGATATCGACGAGCTCGAAGAAAACGAAATTCGGGCAGAGCAAATCCAGTTCAAAAGTCGCAGAAGGTACAGTCTCCAGCCCAGTCGTGCCCTCAAGAAAGAAGTCAAAAAAGAACACCGTTCCCGCTCCACCACCCCCACAGTCCCCGATCCATTTGAGCAATACAGACACCTACTCGAGCCGTCGCCGTCGATAGACCATGGCTTGACGAGATATTTGCGAGGATACCACGAGTTTCTCAGCTCCAACCCGCATATCGAGAAAGAATCGCCCCGTTTTGTCCACGACCATGACAAGACGTTGGTGTTGCTTTCGCCATACTCGGCAGAACATGCCTTTGGTCGGAAATGGGTGTCAAGATCGTACCTTCTGACCATTTTCGAGCGGCCCCAGCGGTTGTTGGCAGCGTGTATTGGGGTGGCGTCGGCGGTTTCGATGTTTCCCTTCTTCTATAAGGTAGCCAACAGCACCAAAAAGGCCTCGGCGCTGCTGAGCCACATCATGAGGGTCCATGGCAAAAACTGGCCCAAGAAATTGGTGGAGTTGTGTCTAGAAGCAGGCGAAAAGTTGCTGCAGGAATCCATTGAGGTGCCGGACGACTGGAATACCGGCGATATTTACCTCACTCCAAGAACCATCAATGCCATTGAGGGCGTTTTGGGAACCATCGAGACCGCTATGGACTCTGTGTATGGCGATTCTCTGGCGGTAGAGCACCAGCACAACTTGGTCTTTGTGGTTATTCGGCCACCGGGCCACCACTCGCATGCGTGTTTGCCCAGTGGCTTCTGTCTCTTGAACAACGTGCAAATCGGTATTGAGTATGCTTTTGATCAGTACCAGGTCACCCATTGTGCCATATTGGATATTGACTTGCATCACGGCGACGGGTCTCAGGATATATGCTGGGAAAGAGCCGGGTTTCAGGGAGACTACGGTCAGGAAGACGACGACGAATCCGAGCCGTATGAAGCCAGAGACGACTACGGAAAGAGGCCGGCAAGATATCCCAAAGTGGGCTATTTTTCTCTCCACGACATCAAATCGTACCCCACCGAACTTGGCTATGCCACCCGTGAAAACATCAAGAATGCGTCCACCTGTATCATGGACCACGACTTGAATATCTGGAACGTGCATCTCCAGGAATGGAAGAACGAAACAGAGTTCTACAAGCACTACCAGACCAAGTACGTGGCCATTTTGAACCGAGCCAACCAGTTCTTGAATCTGGCCAAGAAACAGTATGAAGTCGAGCACGAGGAGTACGTGGCAGCCCTCGCCAAGTACAACAAGTATTTGCACAAACCGCATTTGTATAGCCAGGCCGTTCCCAAACCAGCAGCTCCTCCGCCTTTCAAACCGCTCATCGTCATTCTGGCGGGCTTCGATGCGTCGGAACACGAGAGTCCCCACATGCAGCGCCACGGCATCAATGTGCCCACGTCCTTCTACGCCACATTCACCAAGGACGTGGTGAAGCTAGCCAAGATTCACACCGGTGGGAAGGTGGTCTCGTTCTTAGAGGGTGGCTACTCTGACGGAGCCCTTACCACTGGAATCTTTTCCCACTTGATTGGACTTAATAACGACGACGAGTTGCTTTGGAATGATACTTGGGGTACCGACCAAGTGGTCAAAGAACTCTCAAAGGGATGCAAGAAGAACTGGACTCCCTACAAGAAACCCCAGACGGATATTACCGTATGGGCCAACGAAGTCATCAAGTTGGGAAGAGCCATGATGCCAAATGCCATTTTGCCCGCCAACTATATCCATAACTACGCGGCCCCGGAAAAGCCGTTGGAGCCAGTGAAGAGTGCCGAAGAAGATGAGAGAAAGGTGCGTCACACCCGTTCATATTTCAAAAAATTATCCAAAGAAGAATAGCATCAAATAGACCCACATGGCCCTCTAGCGGGCAGATCCCAAGGTCTACGTTTAGACGAGGGAACACCGGCCATTTACTGGTCCTTTATGTAAATACAGAGTAATTTCATGTAGCTAGATAATAGAAAATAAAGGTGTTAGCTACAATTATCCTGTCTTAACATTAAGATCCCCCACTTTTGGTAATACTTGGTGGTTCATCATAATTCTGCAGCGTGGTACCACAAGGCTAAATGTGGAGAAATTTTACAAAATACCACTGAAATCACAAAAGTTGCCAATCTCCGCACACACTCTAACCTAGAATCAGAACACCCACGAACCTACCACTGGACATCCATATCTAGCACTTCTAGACCGAACTGCTTCACAATTACTACTCACTAATCCACTCGAGACCAATCGTGCGAGACTTGAAACTAACAATGTCTCCGCCTGAATCCAGATCTACACGTGGAAATTCACTGATCGCGACTTGAAGTATAATTATAAATCTGTTCGTATTTACGTGGTTTCTCCATGTTCTCCTCTTCACTTGCTTCACTCTTACACACTCCTACTCTTCACCATCACCTCTACGGTTTCTGCTACACCTCTAGACGATAAGGATCCATCAAAATCGGGGACCCTCGCGTCACTCGCTTTTGCCTCTCTCGCTATTGTTTCTCTCGCTATTGCGGCACCTCGCCGCCTTTTTCTCGCTTTCTCGCTATTCCTCGCGGCTGAAGCCGCTCCACATTTCACGGAGCCTCGCCAAACTACGCGTAGATAAATTCAAACACCAAAACTCACGAGAACATCTACATCAGATAGATAGTCGTACACACTATAGGACCATCGGGCCACCAATCAATACAACTATTGCCTAACTCAGAAAACTCCAATCCTTTAGTCTTCTTTTGGTATGGCCGAATCCTTGGACTCTTCTCGGCTTCCGTCTGAGGACATCGAGGTCTACGATGCCAAGCAACAGGTTGCTATGAAGGCTGAGAAAGTGACCGTCAGACCCGTCCGCCGCCACCATCAGGCCATTCCGCCCTCTGATCCCAATTTTGACCGTTCCAACTTGACCGATAAAGAGTACATCGAGCTTCTATTGTTTGAGATCAAAGAGCTTCGTGCAGAGAAGGGTAGTAAAATAATAGAGAATCCAACCAAAAGTGATGAAACTACCACCAACGAAGTCACCAGTTTACCACAGCCTCTTCAGCTCAACCACCCCAAAGTTGTTCCTTCATTCGACATAGCTGATCACAATGAAAAGAGCGAAACGACCCCTCACGAAACACACGAAACACAACCAACTCCTGTGGAAAACTCCACTTCTTCCACTGAAACTATCCCACCTCTTGATTGCGGCCCCAAACAGGACATTCCAAGCAACCGTGCCCTCTCGGAGGAAGCTAATACTTCCACTCAGGACCAGTCGCTTGACTCTTTCGAGGATTCAGATGTGCCTTCAAAGAAAGAAGAAGAGATCCCATTACGTTCTTCTCTTAGAAGACGCAATTCACCTCAGCCAGAGCATGAACTCTCCAAAACCGTTTCTGCTACAAGCACATTACTGGGAGTGGCCAAGTCAGGCTCGTACAGATCTTCTCTACATGAACAAACAAGCACTTTTCCCGACTCCACATCTGCTGAGGATACACCTCGAAAGGTGAGTACTCCGTTTGATGACATCATTAATGATAGTTTCGTCAGTACCAAGAGTGATATGAGCCGAACTAGGTCCAACCAAAGTGCCACGGAAAGCTACGCTAGAACAATGTACTCTCAAAACAAGAATCAAAGTGCCTCTAGTTTCACGTCCTACAAGTCCAGAATCAAGTTGCCTCCTTCTCTTCAGCAACAACAAGAGAAGAGAGAGAGGGAGGCCAGTACTGAACTGCCTAATTCTACCGAAGAAACTGGACTAAAGTCGCCTGTTTCCACCGAGTTTCTTGACCTGACCTCAGCTACATCCACATGGAATTCTCGCTATGATACGCCTACTACCCAACTGCTGGCCCAATTCAATAGTGCCCCAGAAGACAAGGGAGATTATAAAGTGGGTGATGGTTATAAAGGTGTAGGATTGACGGTCAATGATCCTCGTACTCCATATACTCCCGATGGGTTCAATAAGCAAGGTGCTACTTTTAGTCATCGCAGTGACGACGTGTTACCTTCTTCTACTTCTGTCTACTCCAACCTGAAAACTCCAATAGTTTCACCAACTCTTTCAAAAGGCGGTTCGTTCCAAGTTCTTCAAACTCCTAAAGAGGAAGATGAAGTCAATTTATTTATCAAACCCCAGGACTTTCACACCATTAGTCTTGTCATTCAAAGCACCATTTCCTTATCTGATAGCAGACGTCCCGACGAGCCTAATTGTACGATTGTGGTGGCTGACAGAGAATCAGGCAAAGAAATGTGGAGAATCAGAAAGACCTATACCCAGCTAGTTGCTTTTGACAACGAAATCAGACACATTGTGGAGTTCTTTGGGTTGCCTACATTACCAGAAAAGGCCCTATTTTTATCCACCCTGCCTGTGAAGATTGACCAGCGCCGTACTGGGCTACAGTCGTATTTCAACACATTATTTGTGATGCCTCATATACCTCATATGGTCTTGTATCGGATCTGTCGATATTTGTCACTTGACTTTGTTAATCCTTTGGATGACTATAAAAGCGGGTCTAAGAAGGAAGGATATTTGATACGGAGATATAAAGGATTGGGAACCAGCTGGAAAGTCAGATGGTGTCAAGTAGACGGGCCTTCTTTGGAGATTTACGAGGTTCCTGGTGGACCACTAGTGGAACAAATTAGGTTGCGCAACTGTCAGATCGGCCGCCAGTCTAACGATACGGTTGCTGAAGATAAAGGCTATAGACACGCCTTTTTGGTGATGGAGTCCCAAAAAACGAAGCTTTCCAACTCGTATCCAAAACACTTTTTCTGTGCAGAAACAGACAAGGAAAGAGACCAATGGGTGGAAGTGCTACTTCAGTTTAATGAGTGCCAAGTTCAGGCGCCTGATGTCGATTCCTCCGGGGTCGAATCGCCGTCAAATCGCTGCGATTATCAAGACGAATTGCCTGTCCTGACAAATGACCAACTCCTGTCATACTCTGAAGAAATCGTAGCGGATCAAGCCAAGAAAACCAAGAAGCGTTACTTCGGGTTCCGTCGCAATGATGACGCACCTCTTACAGTCCAAACCGCCAGAGACGACCAGAACTTGAACCCCAACCAACCCTTTTATAACCCAGCAAACCATTACGCCGCATCCACAACTTCCATTGGAAGCACGCCAACCACACCCCATTCTGCTACGGAAATGCAGCAGTATCTAGATCAGCTCAACCTCGATGAAGGAGTCACCAAATCCATATTTGGGCGTGACATCAAGGACAGTTTTATGTTGTCCAACCATCCATTCTACAATAGACCGGTGGCCAGTATATGTTATCGATGCTTGGACTTCTTGACTAAAACAGGAGCCATATATGAAGAAGGCATATTCCGACTCAGTGGTTCTGCATCCACCATAAGACAATTGAAACAGCAGTTCAACACTCAGTTTGACATAGATTTCTTTGAGTCCCCGTTGAAACCAGATATGCACACGGTAGCTGGATTGTTCAAAGCCTACTTGAGAGAATTGCCCAATCCTATAATGGGTACACATGCCTACAACCATCTCAACCAGGTGATACTACAAAACGGCAAATCAATAGCGCCCTCGCAAATGGCCATGATCTTTAGAGATTACCTCAATGAAAATGTCGAGAAAGTACGGTACGACTTCAGTTTTGTCATTCTCAAGTTCTTGCGCCAGATCATTGCCCATAGTGCTAATAACAGAATGAATTTGAGAAACGTGTGTATTGTTTTCGTGCCTACATTGAACATTTCCTTGGAAGTGTTGAGCGTTTTGTTGGTTGATTTCGAGTGTATTTTCGAGGGTGGCAGGCCTTTGGATGATGATAAAAGAGAGGTATTGGATGTACACATCCCCACATTCTAACCAGGTCATCAACAATCACCAACCCAACATACAGTAATATACACCACCCTATCAGTAGATCATCAGTAGATCATCAGTAGATCATCAGTAGATCATCAGTAGATCATCAGTAGATCATCAGTAGATCAGTATCGCTCAGCCCACATCGCGGCGCAGCATAAAAGCACACGTGACGGGAGGTCAAGCCAACAAGACGTATAATGGGGCTGGTGGGAAAAGTAGTGACTGATGCCTATATATAGTGGTTGCAACTGTGTGTATTGAAATGTATATAAGGAGACGATCGGCATCGTAGAACCAACTACTAAAATCAACAAACATGTCAGCTAACGAATTCTACAGTTCTGGTGAACAAGGCAAGTATAACCCAAATCAGTATCACGATCGCAACCAGTCGCAGCCTCTAGCTCAAAATGGCGACAAAGGCTTACTAGCCACTGTTGGCGGCGGTGCTGCTGGTGCGTACGGAGGGGGTAAACTTTTTCAGAATCACAGCACTTTGGGAAAAATAGGTGGTGCGGTTTTGGGCGCGATGGCTGCAAATAAGATCGAGGATAGGTTTCAGAGACACAGACACCACAACCAAGGATATGGATACAATGGTGGATTCAATGGTCATGGTAATCATCATCATCATCATCATCACCATGGGTTCCATGGCCATCATCATGGTCATCACCATGGCCCTCACCATGGCCCTCACCATGGTTTCAGTGGCCCCGGACCTTACTAGTTACTTCGTACATGCTTTTACCACTCGCACCATCATAAAAACAAAAACTACCACACGCATTCTTAAAACATGCATTCGCATTCTCAAATACACATGTTACACATTCTTAAATACACATATTACGCATTCTTAACATGCATTCATACACACATTCTTATACATTACCACTCGCATTCTCCTGTAGCCTTTTGGAAAACATAGTCCTTACCGTTGATATTTGCAACACCCTCCTTCAAAGTAGACTTCCACTTGTTTTTTATCCTCTGCACCTTCTCATACAAACATAACATGATCTGTCCCTCTTGATCTCCGTCCTCATCATCGGACTTCTCACTCTCGAGCCCGTCGTCCAAATCAGAATTGATATCGTCCGAATCATTGAAGATCCCTTCGTCGTCATCGTCGTCGTCGCCATCAAAAGTGCCGTCACTCTGGCCTATTTTAAGATTCTTTTTCTTTAACGCGTCTATGATTTGGGGCCCATTTTCGGTTATTATCGAAAACTCAAACGTACCGTCAGATTGCTTGATATTAGGTAACATCAAGCCTGAATCGTTGTCTTCGTCATCTCCTTTTATGTTGGGAAGTTCAATTCCAATGTTGTTGTTAGGGGTGGCTACTGCTCCATAAGATAACTCATCGCCATTTCCTACGTTGGGCAACTCAAGCCCGTCCCCGTGTCCTGACAAGCTTCCCCCTAAACCCGAGTTCAAGTTGACTCCCAAGTTTCCCCCCAAGTTTCCTCCCAAGTTGGCGCGCCCAACTCCCGGAGGAAGAATCCCGGGCTTCAAAAGCCCAGAACTGCTGTTTGGAACGTGTCCGTCTCCAGCCCCATATGCTTCTTCATCATCCCAAGAGAATTTTGCCACTTGGGATTGACTCAATTTCTCACACCATATCCTTCTCAAATCCTGTAGTGTGGACTCATCAATTCCGTTATTTTCAAAGTCTTGTCTGGAGTCACTGATCACGTCTTCAATGACGGTTTCGTATAACTTGATGGCTTCGTTGTTGGACATTGTGTAATTCTTCTCCTTTCAATCTTCTTGATTCTTTTTTTTTTTCAATTAGGCTTAATGATCGACGATATTTTATAGATTTGATACCACTTATGACCAGTTTAATATAATAATACACTTCTGAAATACACGCAACACTTTGTGGGTCCCAGCGTCCGATGTATTATACCTCTTCAGCTTACATTCTTGGGAAAACTAAACTTTCGTTCACTCAAACGCGCGTGACCTATATCACGTGATACATAATATACATATACAAACCCTAATATCTTCCATACTTCCTCTTGGGACTTCCACCTTCAGACGATATATTGGTGGTTGGATACTTCAACTTGTGCACATGTACAAATTCTGTTACTTTCTGGTTTTCTTCATGCGCCCGGTTGAGCTTTCTCTTCAACAGATCGATTTCTCGCAATAAACTCTTCTTTTCTGACCCTACTTCAGAGAGTTCACGTTCATACTGGTCTCTGACTTCACCCAATTTCCTAGTATGTTTTTCGGCATATTGCTTGTGAAGGAAAGCCGCCACTTCATCGATTTTGTTCAGTGATTCCACCTCTTGCTGCTTAAGTTGTTCTTGTAAGTATTCAACTTTCAGCTGTAATTGTTTGTCGGTTGAAGCAGCCTTTTGATATTTCTCGACCTCGCTTTTATAGTATGCTAGTTCGTCTTCGTAGTACTTTTTCTTTTTCTCAATGGCTTCCAAAAGCTCACTTAATTTGGCCACATCTTCATTGATAATGGTTTCCTTCTGTTCAATCACCGCCTGCAAGGCGCCAACTTTCTGGTCATTTGCTTGCACGATCGACTCGATCTCTGTTTCCAAATTCTCGATTTTTAACTCCAATTTCTTATTTAATGTTTGGGCAGATTGAAGTTCATCTGCGCTCTTGGCCATTTGATACTTGATTTCCGATTCATTCAGCACCAATTCCAACTCTCTTCTCTCGTATTCTTGGAGCTGTCTTTCCAATTCGGCCCTCTGCAGCTTGTAGCTTGCCAAATTCGTTTCAAGGTCGTGGTTCTGAGACTCAATGGTTTTTTCAAGGTTCAGTATTTTGTCATTAGCCAAAGTTTCCAAGTTATCAAGCTCTTTTAACAACTCTTCTTGCTTGGTGTTTATATCCTTGAGGTTGTCAATTTGATGAACCAACTCCTCATTTCTACGCTTAAGTTCGGGTATCTCTTTCAATTCACGCAGGAGTTGTTTGTTTTCGATATCATATTGGTTATTAGAAGCTTTAGATCTTTCAAGTTCGTCCGTGGCTCGAGAAACCAGAGACTTGAGATCACTGATTTCTTGCTGAGACTGGCTTAATTCATGTTTCAACTGAGTGATTGAATCTTCTTTGATCTTCTTTTCTTTAGTCAACTTGGCCAACTCTTGGGAATAGTCATTGATTTGTTTGGTTTGGATCTCGGCACCTTCTAACAAATCTTCACACGCTTCTACAGTTCTATCATACTGATTTTGAAGTACAAGTAGTTGGTGTTGAGATTTGGTCAATTCTTGACTGAGATCTTCGATCCGAGCATCTTTACTTTTGATGTTTTCTCTGAGTTTATCGATTTTATTCTTATCATCCTTTTGCATTTCTTCAAGTTGAGTGATTGAAAAAATAGGCTTTGATTTGGGTGGTATAACAAAGTTCAGCGTAGCCTCATCAATATCATCTCTAATACTAGTAGCATTGGTTTTCATGGGATAGGTGGAATCTTTCAAGTCCGACTTATCAATAGCTTCCAAGTCAATATCCTCATCTACAACTTCTTGTACTCTTCCTTGTTGATTGGTGGCTGGACTTTTGGCAACAGGCTCGGTAGGTCTTTGAGGAGTGATATAATCAACAGTCTCATCTAGGCTGATTATGTTATTTGTAAGGGTATTTTGAAAAGTTGAAGTATTGGGCATTAAAGTTTGACTAATGGTGTTTTCGATTCTGCCATAATCTTCAGGATCACTGTCACTTTCGTTATCTATCACCGGAGGAGGCAACGAAGGTACTATATTTTCTTTGCCAGGAGATGAAGATATGGTAGAATTTGGTTCTTTGGTGATTTTTACTGGTGAGGATTTTGCTGAGCTTAACTGACCCACCAAATCTTCCTTGTAAAAGATTTCATTCACTTGGATCAGATTATCCGCATTTGCATCTGCACTAGTGACCACTTTTGCAATTTTACGAGCCTTGCCATGTCCTTTTGTTCTTTTTATAGGTGAGCTGATGTGGTCATCAGAAATAAGGGAAGTATCAATATTTGGAGAGCCATACTCTTTATTTTCTTTTTCTTCACTGGCAGCAGCGCCAAGTTTCGAATCGAGTTTGGTCTTGGATCTCTTGATACTTTCTATATTGAATTTCTTACTATTAGCACGAGGAGACGTGAGTGGATATGATACAGGATTCTTGTTGCCATCATTGATATCACGCGATGGCAGAAGCGATGGCAGCCCACTTAAAGGTGTTCCAGCAAGTGATCTTCTTTGAGTGGCGTGTATAGTGTTTCTTCTTTTGCCAGAAACAGCATTGTGTTTTGCAGTAAGACCATGTGGATGGATAATTAAGTTGCTTGGGCTACGAAGACTTGGTGCGATATTAGTTGAGGCAGGCAATTTGACAGGAGAGAAAGAATCATCGACAAACTTAGGGGAGCTCATATTAGATTGACGTGTTAAGTATATTTGAGCTGAATGGAGTCTGATGTGGTGTGATGCTCGAAATAATGTCGATGTGTATTATTTGTTGAGCGGGTTAATCGGTAGTGAGTTGATGGGTGGTTATAAAGTGGAAGATGGATTTGTTGATCAATTCTAATTTTCTTAACCACAACAAATACACAAGACCCTCTGCGTTGATTCTGATTGTAAAGTGCCTAGAGAATAGAGTGTATGTGTAGTGTTTGAATTATCAAGAGAAACACGCTCAGGAGCGTAGGGCGTGTTTTCGTGCGCGCGACAAGAAGTGAAACCACAACAAACAGAAGTGTGGTGGATGGACGTGACAGATGACAGGAGCGTGTAGCAACGATGGAATCTTCTTTACAGACGCGACTAAAAATAGACCTAAGATAGACCAAATCACAGATCCAACTAAAGTGTCAAGTCGGGACGGAGTTGGTACAAAATTTCAAACAAATTTGGCCGTGTGTGTTGCGAGACACTTCGATTTGATGATAATACAGTGATGTAGTGTTTTTAGATAATTTTATAGATAACCAATAAATACAGAGGAACCAGGCCTGAAAACGAGAGGAAAAAGGACGCCATAGGCGCACAAGTGATGTGGCAAAAGAGCCAAAAAAGTAAGAGAGATGATCCAGAGCCCAGGATCTGTGAATCTAAAAAGCCATTGGGGAAAAGGGGTATCGTGAAAACCAAAGTGTTTCAAAAAGAAAGGTTCAGAACCCTTTAAAAGAGAAAGGTTCTAAATCTCTTGGAGTAAGATCCAGAGGGAGAACTAGAAGGATAGATGGAGGCCGAGGGCGCAGCAGCTGAGTACACAGTACCATTGCTAGCGAGGGCGGATTTTGTAGAGTTAAGACCAGTTGGAACTGAAGCTGGGGAAGAAGCACTGGAGGAAGAGGCCACGGCAGCCTTAGTTGGAATAGCGGTGGTGGTGATGTAGGAGCCAGTGGACGTGACCTGGACATATGATGTAATGGTGGTGGTAGTGTCGCTCATGGTGAACTCAGCAGTCACAGGGTACGAGGTAGTTTGGGTGGAGTAAAGAGTGATAGTTGAGGTGATCTCTCCATCGGCATCGGCAGTGGTAGGAGTAGCGGTCACGGTCACGGTCACAGTAGTTGGTTGACAAACGTCCGCTTGACTTGAGGAGGCCACAATAGTACCAGCAGCTTCCTTGACTTCACCGGTTGAAGTGGTGACAACAACAGTGCTGTCACTAGTAATAGTGATAACGGAGGTGATGGTTGAAGTGGTGGTGATGTTTAGATCTTCAGAAGAAACGACGGCGTCTTCGGCGGCCGAAGAGGCGGCTGCAGTAGCAGTTGAAGCAACGGAGCTACTTCCGCTTTCAGTGACAGTAAGGTATTCGCCGACAGTTACAGTAGTGTCAACGTCGGACGAGGTGGCAGCAGCGGTTGTAGCAGGAGCTGCGGTAACAGAAGCAAACGACGAGGAAGGAACGACATCCTTGACGCCAGCAGCTGGCGAGGCGGCCGCTTCCGAGGTGTTGTCGTATCTTCTGAAAGGAACGGCAGAAACGGCGGCGGCTAAGGCCAAGACGGTGGTGATTGAAGTGAAACGCATGTCTAGTGAGTGATACCGGTAGTAACGATTGTTGGGCTGGCTAGGAAAGGAATGGACGCGATTATGGTACGCAAAGGGTGCTAGCTTTCAAAAAGTTGTTAACAGTATTGATAGTGGCGGACATGTTTACTCGGGGCCATTAGACGGGTTATATAGTTCAACAGTTAAGCGACAGGCACACCGAGAATTGTAAACACTCCTTCGAAAAAGAAACTTTGAAACCCAAATAAACAAAGAGTACGCGCTAGACTGAAACCTCTCACGTGTCTTTGTCTGGAGATGTCCAAGCCACTGACGTAGTAACAAGGCGCAAGCGACGCTGCCAAGATAGACAGGCACGATGGGTAGCTAGAATATTGTAGCTAGAGATATTCGTAGATACGAGTCGATATGTGGAGTGCCAATATTATAGCTGATTCTGGTCCACCCCTATTCGTCCTACCACCGGCTGGGATGCACATTCCTGACTACATTGCATCAAGGCAGACATTCGGGAATGTTTGGTCCATGAATTTGCCTACACATATGTCTGAACTAACCGTTGCGTCGGTTCGACAAAACTGCCGTCTAAACATGACCATGCTCAAAATTCTGTTATTCGACCGTCGTACATCTTGCGCGCGGACTCTAAGCGATTTTTTTCCCTCTCTACAATCGTAGTGCGTGCTAGCTAATTCTCGTCGGTGCTAGCAGTACTCTAATTCTATCTTACATACCATCTTACATATCCAGCTAGCCATCGAACTGTCCATCTGAACACTGGTAGATCTAATACATCCCAGCCATCGAACTATCTATCACTGATAGGTCTCCATCAACACATCTCAGTCTTCTCTCTGCTGCAAGATCTCTACCTAACATCTCAGCAATATAGCTAATCCATACGATGATTGACTAATTCTGCAACGATTACGTCGATGGACGACTCTCTTCATCAAATCTAGTCATGTGAGCTTTTTGGCGGATCCTCACCTTTATCAAGTAACTCCGCTTTCGCGCTGTGGCTCCACCTTAGATAAGTTCCGTACCTGTGCACTACCATTGTAGGGGAAGCGGAATTACCAATCACTGATACGCTGTGCGAGTCAGATTCTTGCTATAGCTCTATCTATATAACCACTGGCTTCCAACATTGCTAGCGTTGTATCTATTATCGTATTCAAGATGATTGGCTTGCCATTGGACGGGAGAATTGATTCTCCTACAAAGAAAAGAGCTGCTGTTGGTGGAGGGGTTGCAACAATCTTATTGATACTTCTTTTGACCACCTCCAATTTCTTGGGGTATGCCAGAATTCTCTTCACTTCAGTTGACTCGAGCGTCTGTCCAGTCCAGCCATTGATAGCTCCAAAGTCTTATGCGCTCGACAATTCGACTGCGTGGGACATTATCAACGACCCCAAGTACAGAAAGGAGTCTGTCAAGCGTCTTGCTGGTGCCGTTCAAGTCGACACCCAGATCTTCGATAACCAGCCTAGTGTGCCAGACTCACCTGAAACGTGGGCCAAGTTCCAGAAATTCCACGACTACCTTGAAAAGACGTTCCCGTTGGTCTACAAGAACTTGGATGTCGAGAAGGTCAATACTTATGGTTTGGTTTTCCACTGGAAGGGCACTTCCAAAAAACTCAAGCCCGTCTTGTTTATGGCCCACCAGGACACCGTTCCAATTCAGTCTGATACCCTTGATGACTGGACTTATCCACCATTGAGTGGCCACTACGACGGTAAGTTCGTGTACGGAAGAGGCGCCAGTGACTGTAAGAATGTGTTGATTGCCATTTTGGAGTCTTTCGAATTGCTCTTGCAAAAGGGATATGCTCCTAAAAGATCGGTGTTTGCTGGTTTTGGTTTTGACGAAGAAAGCTCGGGTCCTCAAGGCGCGGCCCATATCGCCAAGTACCTTGAAAAGACCTACGGTAAAGACTATTTCTATGCTATTATTGATGAAGGTCCAGGTTTGACTCTCGATCCTTTGACTGACTCCATTGTGGGTATTGCTGCCACCACCGAAAAGGGCTATCTCGATGCTCGGGTCGAGTTAAAAGTCAAAGGTGGCCACTCCTCGGTCCCTCCAGACCACACCTCGATTGGAATCTTGGGAGAGCTTGCTTACAGAATCGAGCAAGACAAGTTCTCGCCAGTCTTCACCTCAAAAAACCCAATGATGTCGTACTTGCAGTGTATGGCCGTCAATGACCCCAAGAAAAAGATTGGAAAATTGACCAAGAAGGCTATTTTTGCAGCTGCGCACAATAAAGTTGCCAACTCCAAAATTGTCCAGGCGCTTTCTGGAAGTTCTCTCACTAAATACTTGATCAGAACTGCGCAGTCGATCAATTTGGTTCGTGGAGGTGAAAAGTCCAATGCCTTGCCAGAAGTGACTTCTCTTGTGGTCAATCACAGAATTTCTCTTGAATCTAGTGTTGGTGATGTTAAGCAGAGGTTTACTGCCAGGGTTATTGAATTGGCCAAGCAACACGATTTGCTGGTCGAAAGCTTTGGCGAAGTCGTATATGAACCTGAAAACTCCTTGGGCTTGTTGAAAGTCACCACTTATGGAGTTCCTCTCGAGCCTGCTCCACGTTCTCCTTCAGATGACCAAGTCTGGAAGTATCTCTCGGGTGTAACTAGACACATCTTTGAAGACTTGGCTTTTCCCAACATTACCTATCCAGTAGTCTTGGCTCCAGCTCTCATGCCAGCAAATACCGATACCAGATACTACTGGAACTTGTCCAGAAACATATATCGATACAGTCCTGCACTTATGGACATGCTTGACTCTAACATCCATAGTGTTGACGAAAAAGTCCTCTTTGATGCTCATTTGCAGCTTCACTCGTTCTTTTACGAGTACATCCAAGCTGTGGATACCGAAAAAGCTGACAACTAGGTCACTCTACCCAATATTACTCTATTTTATCTTTTATTTACCAATGTTTACATACTAAAATACTAAAATACATGACTGATGTTTTCATCGTTCTAACTTATCTCTTTCTTTTCCAAAGGATTGTATCTCAAGAACTTTTCAATCAAGTCAACATGAGTCAACACCATTCTCCTGCAACAGTATCGGTTCAACTTCAAGGCATCCAATGCATCACCTTCGGTCATGGCTTCATCTTGCAAACACTCCAAGTATGCCTCCCACTTGTCGCCAACGACTTTACCACACGAAAAACAACGGATAGGAATGATCATCTTGGTGCTGGTGATGCTTACGAAAACTGTTTTTCGTTAATGTCTTGAGATTGAAGATTCTGACTGGGTAACGTGACCCCATCGCATCAAGCACACGTGACCCCATCGGCCGTGAAAAATTCAAAAGTTTGTAGTTCGGCTGATGGTACGAATACCAAGTGAAACAATGAGTGTTGGGTCTACAGACTGGGCGTTAAGCGTTGTGTCAGGAGGTAAGCCGGTAGTACTTCCATATTCCAAAGCCTCTGCATCCATATTTTCCACCGACGGAAGGTACAGCATTGTCCTTTTAGCGCACCAGATCCGCGTCTACTTCATATCGACCAGACAATGTATCAGAGCTATCGAGTGTGACGCCACCGATGTGACAGATTTCAAGCTTGATCCAAGCAACACCAACCAGGTGTTACTTTTCAAAAGCTATGGTGAGATCTTGACCGTAAACTGGAAAGACAAAGTGTCACAGCCTATAGTTGGCAGAATCGACTTGGACATCGAGGCTCCATTGCTTTCGGTTATTGATGTCACAGCCGACTCGATTTTCACCATATCAGGTAAGAAGGACAAGAAGGGGGTGCCACAGACTAGAGTCATTCACAAAATCGACAGGGCTTCAGGTGAATTGACCCCATTGAAAGATGTCACCGGAATAACCAAATTTTCGGTTTCTCCCGATGGACGCAAAATAGCCTTGATCACCAAAGACAATGAAATTTTGTTGGTGGAGGTCACCATAATTGATGCCAAACTAAACCAAGAAAACGTTGTGAGCACCAACTTATCTACTGAAGTCATCAAGCTTCCATACAAAGCACCAATAACCTCCATGGCTGTGTCGAACGACTCCATCATTGCCGTGGGTACTGCCAGTGGGACTATTCAACTTTTATACGGGGGCTTGGTCAACGATAAGCCTCAGAGACTCTTCAAATGGCACAATGACCATGTCAAGGCTTTGCAGTTTACTTCCGATAACAAGTACTTGTTGTCAGGAGGTTTGGAGAAAGTGTTGGTTTTCTGGCAATTGGAGACCGAAAAAACCCAGTTTTTGCCAAGATTGAGTGGAATTATCGACAAAATCTCCATTGACCACAACAGAGACGACCACTACCAGTTGTTATTGAAAGTGCTGGGCGACAGTATTGAGGAATCGGAAATAAATCCAGATGCCACCAATGTAATTGTCGATGAGCACAATGAGAATGACACTCATGAACTACTCATAATTTCGGCTGTGGATTTAGTATCGAGATTATCGGTTAACAGTATCAGACCCAAGTTCTCGCACCCACTCAAAACCACTTTACAAAAGACAAAGAAGAAGTTCTTGAAGAACAGTGACTTCGACAAGTCCAAGTTGAGATACGATTACTCCAGTATATTTGAAGTCCACCCCAAATCCAAGAACTTGTACTTTCCCAATGGGTCTGTTATCCAGGCGTACGATTTGGTCAGGAATGAACAGAACTTCGTTCAGAATGCCACCTCAGTGATCTCTACTGGTAAAGTCAAGTCTGAAACAAAATTAATAGATGCTGAAGTTTCGGTGGTAAGCTTCACTAAGGACGGCGAGTGGATGTGTACTTTCGATAGCATGTTGACCTCTGATTTTGACAACTTGTTATCGAAAGGTGACAAACAATATGCACTCAAGTTCTGGAAGTATATCGAGGGACTGTCAACGAACTCCAAGAACGGAGCAGCCGGGCACTGGGAGCTCTCGACAAAAATCATTGATCCCCACGGCTCCAACCCAATTATTGCATGCATACCATCTCCATTATCGTACTACAATGGCCAAGCATTTGTGACTGTTGACTCCAAGGGATCGTTAAGATTATGGAGACCCAAAACCACCAAAGAACAAAACCCACCCAACTCTCACTATGCCAACGCAAGATCCACTCAAACCGCATGGACCTTGAGAAAGTCCAAGTTGGGGGGCTCGTTGAATTCGACATCTATTGATATTTGCTGGTCTGATGATAGTTCCATCATTATCTTGGGCCATGAATGTACTATTAGTGTTATCAATGTGCAAACCTTTGAAGCGATTCCTTACAACATCCCATCGATTTCCGGCTCCCCTATAAGGTCGTTGTCGATATTAAACAACAACTTGATTGTGTTGTCTAAAACCAGACTTTGTTCGTTCAACTTGCTCGATGGCCAGATGAGCGATTTGTATGCCAAAGTCAACACCACTCACAACGGTAAAAACCTTATTACGTTTGATCACAGCAATAATCTCATGTGTTTGGCAGTGAACTATTACCATAGCGAAGACCATAAAGATTTTGGTATCCGTTCCAAGATCTTGATATTTGGCCCTGACCTGATCAAACCAATCCACGTTTCTATCCACAACCAAGGGATTTCCTCTGTCAGATACTTCAACTCGTCATTCATATTTGTCGATTTGGATTCTCGTGTTGGTGTTGTCAAGTCCTCGGCCACTCCAGTCACTCGAACCGACGATCAGTTTGATTTGACCAATGATATGAATAACATGTTGATTAGTGCCCAAGCCACTGCCGATGTCATAAATAACAGAAACGTCCACATTAAGCAGGGTGGTGCCGATAGCGAGATGCAAGATCCAAACGACGATGGCCTTGAATTAAACAGAGCTATCGATCTTAATAGCTTACAACCCATATTCGACAATATTGATGGTATTCCGCTTGATAATTTGTTTGACAGAATTATCAAGGTCATTAAATAAATATAATTAGTTATCGACAATAGACATAAATAACAAGCCACTTCACATTAAAGGTATTGAATAGGCAAAAAAAAAAAACACAGCAGTCATTACCAGTTATCAAGTCTTAGGTAGAATACAAGTCATTCTTTGAATTTATTAAACATGTTGAGGTATGCTTCTCTGATGTATTGATTTACAGTACTCATCTAAGTTTAATTAGACACTGACTATTATTTACAAGACTAGCTCCAACTGAAAATCGACTTCCCACCCTCCTTCTCACCAGAAGAACCCGGCTTATTTCTTTGAATCGCAAGGACCCCTTCAATTTTGCTCAATGCATTTTCCAAAAGGTCTTTTCTTTCCTGCAATTCGATATGACTCTTGATCTTGGGGTCTTCCTTGGCGAATTTCTCGATTTCATCTTTGGTCAAGTTGGTGAAGAACTTTATGTCTAGCTCACGAGGGAAATTATAGTAGAAATCACTCAACAACTCGACATTCAAAAATAAAATACTGGTGGAGGAGATTTTGGTCGCTACGGCATCCAAGAAGATTTCCGGGCATTGATACTTGTTCTCCTTCTTTTTACATTTCGAGGAGTTCTTCACAAATTGGTACCTCATCTTAAGCAACGATATTCTGTCCTTTAAAAATATGGCATCTTGTCCTTTCTGAATTAGGTTCGGCGAGAAACCCAATGCTTCATTTGAGTTCAAATCGATATCAACCGTTTGTTGCTGGTTCAATTTTTCCAAGTAAGTCATCACTTGTTGAAGTTTCCTACCGCCAACCTGTTTTTTCAAATTACCATAGACCTCATCCGCTTGTCTGAGTTCTTCTTTTAATAACTTGACGGCATTTTCTTTACTGGATTGCCATTCTCTGTCTTCAATCTCAATTTCATACTTGTACGGTTTGATACAGTTTTCGACTTGATCGGCTGTAGAATAAAATTTTGCACCCAAAACTGACCTGGCAGCGTCTTTCACAGCCGACTTCGCCATCGGATGGTTTCTCAACTGCGTCATATCAACCAAGTTCTCCACTTCTGTTATCAAGGCATTAGTCACTAATGTTGTCGATAATCTTCCCACTCCGAGTTTAGTTAACGATCCAGTTGCCAAATCCAATTTCTTATGCCAATAAGAATCATCGTCGATATTGGATAATTGTGACAATTCCCTTAAATCTGGTTCTACAGAAGATACCTTGGAGTTTTTTAAACTGAATGGCTTGTTCCAATACCTCTCAGCTAATAAATTCAACACTTTTTGGTCCAATTCATTCTTTAATAACGACTTTAATTCTGCTCTAGAGAAATTGTGACTCAATTCTTTGGTACACAATTTCAATGCATCAATATTGTTGGCCAAGTACATCTGTGGCGTCAATGGTCTGTCATTAAATTCAACTTTGAATTGATACGAGGCCTCTTCCAATTCTTGCTGTATGGCGAAATGAGTTGGTCTTAAGGAAGCAGCCATGGATTTTTCTAAGACTTTCATCAATTTCTTCTTCAAGTTTCTGGTGCCCGTTGTAGTACCCATAAATTCCTCCCTTCTTTCTTTCAAGTAGTTATATTCAAAGTTTTGCTGGGCAACAAATGCTTGATAACTATTCACTGTCTTCCTGGAGAATAGGCTGGAACTGGATTTGTTGGGTGTAGGAGCCTTAGTTATGACCCCTACATATCCCATTTTAAGAGGGTACTTTCTATTGGTCAAAATACCAGTGGCAGTGACAGGATCGACCAAATCAAGCTTGGTCACGACACCAATGGTTCTTTCACCTTTTGGATCTGCCATTCTGGAAGCTCTCAATGCGGCAGAGTTCGCAAGATCAACATCAGCAGCAGAAATCGCCAAGATGATGTTGGGGGCTTCCAAGTACCTGTTACAAAGTTGTCTAATTCTTTGCTTTAATTCAGTTGGCTGGTCGGCAGCTTCAACCTGAATATAACCAGGCAAATCTACCAAGGACAAGTCAGGCACTCTAGGAGATCTGATGGTGATTTGGATAGGATCATTCGATATACATTCGGTCTCAGGAACGGCCATGTTCAAATCAAACAAGACTTTCTGGACCTGCTGAAAATCGGTCATATTGAACATTTTCAAAGCCGGAAACTCGGCCACGTCTGCTGCTGCCTCTGGAGTGTTGATCAATGTCAACTCAATGGGTCTTCTGGTGACCATATTGGAGCCTTTTGGCAAAAACTCCTGGCCAACAATACTCTCCAACACTGAAGATTTACCACTAGATTGAGAGCCTATAACTACAATAGAGGGAAGTCTCAACGCATCGTGATCTATGCTAGCAAGAAGATTTCTAATCTCAATCATTTGGCGTGTTAAAGACATCATTTCGTCGTCTGTTCCGTCGTTTTCTAAATCTTCGTCATCATTGTCATCGTCAATTAAAGTTTCTTCGTCATCATCATCGTCTTCTGCATTTGTCTCCTCGTCATCGTCAGAAACAAATCCTACAGCAGCCGCCGTAGCTCCAACTGCAGTGGTGGTGTCTCCATTGCCACCACCACCGCCACCGCTGCCTCCACTTTCTGAGCCAGATCCTCCCAAATTTTTGAAAAAATCTCCCGCTTTGTCAAAAACTCCTTCAGAAAAGTCTTTAAATGAACTCAACTTGTCGTTTGTATAGCTTGACGCTTGTTCTACTTTGTAGGCTACATACGAGCCACCGGCCGCAAATGTGCCACCAACGTATGCTGGAACTTTGGTGGCACGAGCAAGAATCTTGATGAATCCAATGTGGCGATTAAAGGCAATCGGGTGGCTCGACTTGAGGCTTGATTTGTAGTTACCTCTGGTCAAAGCAGAAAAGTGCTTGTAAAACTCTTTCTGTACGTGTTTCTGAGGATATTGTGTTATGCTGCTAGGTATATGCCCTGTCCGACAAAGCATACCACGCGTTAGACCACATTTTGAGTATAATAGTGCTTTCATGGCGGAAAGCTTGCTATGGTTAAGCGTCTGTTGACTGATGATCCGTGCGTGTTTTGAGGTAGTGGATATTGGTACTGCATATAAACAAAACTGGAGGCAAAAAAAAAAAAAAGTGCCCCCTGCCAGAATTGAACTAGCGACCTTTGCATTACAAGTGCAACGCTCTACCACTAAGCTAAAGGGGCAACAACTTGTAGGTGCGAATTTCCAAATTTCTTATAAGGTGTAACTAATAAGATATAGGACATGGATGCTACTATATATCCAGTTTTTTAACGGCACTTCGTCTCAACCACAATCAAGTTGCTATGCATATATCCTCAAGTTATTACCCCTTCTTCACTTGATTGGAAACGGGATACCGAGATCATGAAGGATATCTGTAGAAACTGAGCATCTCAACATCGTGCGTGCCATAATTTACACCAATGCATACGGAATGATTCTGAGACTTTTACGTTCCTAGAGAAAAGGGGAAGGATTCGAAAGCAACACACATCATGCACCACTTTACTGCAGTGGTTAGACAAGTTGGATTAGAGTACTACGTGTGCATAATAAAATACAAACAGGTGTTGACGTTCAAGATTCCTCCCGTCACTCAAATGTAGAAATAAAAAATGCTCAACTTTTTCGATTCGGCGATCGTGGATGATCTCCTTTCACTAATCGTCTATTTTAGCGCTTTATCTGGTTTACGGGTAATGGACCCCTTTTTTTTTACTCAGCGCACAACGGGTTATTTGCACCTAACTTGGCGGTCCCGGGCCCCAAACACAGGCTCGATGAGAGTTTTGTGATTCACTAAACAGCAAATATTAAGCCACATTCGGAGCCATCTGCTGATTTGATTCTATTGACTGATCTCCTAAATTTGGCAAGTGCCAATAAAATAAGGCTTTTTCCAACAATTTCCATTCGGAGTGAATTTCGCGGAATCTTTGATTAATTATTCATGCATATTCACAGATTCAGGTAATGCCAAGACAGGTTAGCGGTGAGTCCGGCCTTGTGTTAGCCGTGAAGAATAATCAAATTTTAACTGTTAATGCAGATTGTCGCCCCAAAACCTTGATCGAAAGTTGTCGCACAACCACCAGGAACAAAAGAAATAGCTCATACATAATAAAGCTTTAAGTACAATGCTTAGATGAATTGACTGCAGCAGCAGAAGGTGAGGCCTGTTTGTTATAATTACAACTTTTATTCAGTCATAGTGCAGCCACACAGATAAACTTTGTATCTATGTAATCATGAGTCGGAATTCTAGACAATTGACACACATTATTCGGAGTTATTGTTCCATTACAAGCGTCTACCAATACTTTGATGATTTTGAACAAAATCCACAAAACTGTCAAAATATTACAGCTGCACTTGGCCGCAGTTGCCCCGCACTGTACTAGTAACCGAAACGAAATTTGTTTCAAATCCCATTTACAGACACAATCGTAAACTCGCGGGAATTTAAGCTTGCTTGAGTGGCTTAGGCGCAGTGGCATGACGGGATTCGAACCTCCTCCAGTTGATTCATGTTTTTTGATGGTTTGAAGTTTGCAACTTCGAAAAATAGAAGTGGCGCACTTCGGGGTGAAGCCTGCTTCAAAGCCTTTGCACACAATTCAACTTTAGGCGTAGATGCGGATGTATAGAATGTAAAAAAAGGGACCAAACCATCAATACAATTATTTCTTATTATTAAAAGAAACAATAGTCGATCTCTGCGTAACTGCAAGATATTCGCTAAGTTTTGGTGCGGTCAGTGGCTTGCGTTTGACAGCCTCGAGAGAGCGCAATTTCAAAAAGGTATGGATTAATCAAACAAAGTGCAGCGATGAAGAAATGATTTGGCCTACTTGTGATGACAATTTGGTCATTGATATTCTAATGTACACGTTGTGCATTGTGAAAACGATATCCGTGCGACTCAGGGTGGGTCCCCCCCAAAATGGGTTTGGATCTCGCATCATCTTTAGGGTAAATTGTAAAGTTTACCTATTTTTGAGGCAATTCATGGATATGGTAATGGGTAGGATATGACTAGGATGTAATAACAACACAATTCCTTACTGTTATATCCTGAACCGAGGTTTGGTTAGTATAGCTATGAGAGATCTAAGGGTGCACTGGTGCCTTCCCGTAAGCTCGATGGTATCTCTACTAGCTGTAACAGCTCCCATATAGTGACCGCGCAACATTACGAAGACTCAGAGAAATCTTTTTCAGCGATGAATTGAGCTCTGTTGGTACTCCACGCTTACGTACTCGCGAATAATTACCTGGGCAATCGTATGCGCTTCTTTCTTCAAGTCTTCTTGGGTAGAACATGAATATACCAAGTCAAGATGAACAAAGACAAATTGTTCAATTATCCGATTCACCAACGCACCAAATCCGATGAAAACATGGGTAGGAAAATTGTAGCCATTGAAAGGAAATTGGGAATTGAACTACGAACTGAAACAAGAACATGGTAAGCCATAATGACTCCCTTCTCCTCCCATCGGAACAAAGTATAGAGTTGAGCAAAGCATAGATTTGAGTGCTTTTTTTATTGTATCGAGTCGTATTGCGGAAATGTATAGTCGAGTAAGTTACCGGTTACGAGATGCGCACGGCCAAACTTTATGCGGCAAACTAGACTGGCGCCACATAACCGAAATGAACACAAACTCGAAACTGGTAAGTGATTAACCACCGGGCATTGGTGGGATTTAAGATACAATCATTTAGAACAAGTTGCACGCTATTTTTTTTATTTCGTTACCCTCGGAAATCAGTCTCGAGGAACGACTGGTAAAACAATGTCGTTTCAGCATTCAAAATCAAACCGCTCAGAAAAATGTTGCACCCAATTCTCGAAATGATGATTGGGTCATAAATTTAGTTGAACGGCAAATACATAAGATAAATGTTCAACTTCCATTTGTGGTAAGGTTCGCAATTATTTATCGGGCCTGGCAAGATGAAGAAGATGCGGGCAACGTATACCACCATGACCGCGCAACCTTTTTTGAACAAGGTCTAAGACATAAATCAAGGAGATGAATTAATAAATTTTAAAGTCGTTCGATATTAATTTCCGAGGGACGATTGATAAGAAAAATGGCGTGCATTTTGGTCGGACTGATTGAAGCTATATAAAGATACGGTAACAAGGTAGTTGAATGCAAAGGCTATAAGGTAATTGATAGTTTTATTGTCGATTGGGGAAGGGGTCTCCGTTTATTCTTATTTCCGGGGATGGTTATTTTATGCGCGTTGGGATCTAACCATTCGAATGTTAGGCATTTGTGATGTCACTTGCAGCCACATTTGACGCTCGATTAAGTGCGTGAACTTCATATTGGTACCTGGAATAAATCTCTCTGTACACATGCTTAAGACTCCAAGTTCCCAGCTAATATGCCTGGATGTCAAATTTCATGTCCTTTATCGATATGAGCGCAGGATAGCGAGGTAGTTCACAATTTACAATAAACAAAAACTCAAGACTTGAAGGCTAGAATTGTACAAGTCAAAAGTTAATTTCAGCACAACCGGCGAACTGAGCCTTGTGAGGGAAAATGGCACACCGGTACCGAACGTACCAAGCAAGAGACTTGTGTTGAGAGCGGTAGGAATAATACGGTGAGTGGATGAAATAACAATCATGCGGGTCATTTATGGCACTACTCAAGTACCAGCTAATGCCGAAGATGCCGCGTCGAGGTACAAATCTCAATTGAACAGACTTATCGCTCCGGTGAGACAACGCCTCTCAAAGTTGCAGCCATCCAGACGGCTCTTTTGTACGAAACGCGAATTGATCGAAAGGGTCCAGAGGAAATGGTTGGGAACCTAGATTTGAAATCAGTCTTATAAGTCGGACGGCCAAGCGCAGCCACTTCAAATGTTGTTGTCTCTTCTCCCAATTGCGCTCTAGGTTGTGTTCCTCTAAACATTGTATATTGTAAATATGTACTACATTATTTTGTGCTGTATACGTCAAAACCTGGAGAGAGTTGATGTCAGTATCGAAACATAATAGACTTGTTCGGGGATCTCGGGATAGCATGAACTGTCAATTTCAAATGTTATTACTGGGGTATTCGCGCTTGCTGGCTTTAGCTTTTGGGGTTTTTTGTTAGCGGGTGTACATCAAAAATGCGTAAAAAATATACTACGATAGTAGGTTTCAAAAAAAAAAAAAAAAAAACAAACTATTTTTGCATACTACCGACGTGCTACTTTGTACAATACCAGGGGTTGTTCGATGTTGTCAACTACATCGAACTTTAGTCCCAAATTAGCACTGCACATGAATGTGATAGGGATGGGGGGAAGATAATTTACAATCCTCACCTCGTTATTTCGTTGAAAGTTATTCTGAATTATATTCCCACAGTATCTGATGATTTTGAGAGCATGGACAAGAAAATGCTTGTCCTGTGGTGACTTACCTGACACCACCGGCGATAGTATGGTCTTTGAAACGGGAGCTATTTTTATCGTTCGGTGATCGTGAGTTAATACATGGCAAATATGGATACGAAACCTCGATACGTGCAAAGTTAATAGCCTAAAATTAAACTTTTCTCCTACCCTTTCGCATTTGATAAAAAATAATTCAAACCGTAATTCTGATTATGTAGTCAATGTTCGCAAAAAATAACCACCACAAAAAATAAGGTAATTTCAACTAGTGTAACCAAAACGTTGTAACGGTTACCATATAGATCTTTTTGAAATAAACTGTTGGGGCGACATTGTGATGGAATTAAGGTTCCGGCCGTAGAAAGGATTGCACGAGAGAGCGGAAATGTATGGTGATAAAATGCACTTGAACAAATGCCGTGGGAAGAACCAGTGGCATGTACCATGAACAGCCGTGGACCGAACTACAGGTGTTGTGTCATCTAGGTATCAGGAGACATACTCAGCCATAATATATAGTATAGATTCTCTGGCGAAAACAATGGATTTGCAAATAAGCGTCTGTACCTCCGCAGCTACATGGCAATAACAATAGTAACAGAGCTAAATATGTGCTGGTGTATATATCCATTCTTTATCTGATTCCACCTACACGGTTCGCACCCTGGTGCCGCTGCCCCCCCGTCACAGGTGTAGCACAGCGTTGCCCAACATCCGGGAACCAGGTTTGCGAGAGTTTCCCCTCAGTCTGAATCCAGTCCGCACCGCGAGTCAGCACCGCACCCCTATGTCACCAACCATCTTGCGTTCTCTTTTTCGTTAGCCTTCACTCGCGCCTGTTCCCTAAATCGATTTCATGTAGGTTCCTTGACGCAACTTCCGGGTATTCCCCTTCTGGCCCCCACTTCCATATCAAGGTCGCCAGTCGTGTACGTAAATAGAGCCTTCGAGTCCACCGGCCTGGTGAATTTCACCTCTCCCCCACCTTTGGATCCACACGTACGGTGGATCTATATATAATTGTAGCCTTGGGCCGATAAGACGCAGCTTTTTTCGACTCCACCTCGCCAGTTTGCTCGATCCACCAGTATAGTTCGTGTGTTCCAGCTTCCTGAGAAAAGAAAATATTCCTCCAACCGTGCCATTGAAAAAAGAAACTGACCACCTACGTGAATTCTGGGCAATCAAATTTTCGAATTTTAACGTCACGGATCAATTTCCTAGTATGCAAATTTGACTTCACCTATACAAACCACTGCTTCCAGCGTATTCGGAGGCCCTCGGTTTTTATTTTTTAAGCTTTCCCAATCCTATATTATATTTTGTGGATCTGTGGTTTTTTTTTTTTTTCAGATTATAACCATTACTAGACGGTTGACTTGTTTTTGATTACCACCAAGGATATTTGGAGGTTTCACCCGGTGTATTTATTTCCTCGAGTACCGTATCACCCAATACCACGCTATCAATGGAAGATCGAAAGATAGTCACGTACCCATCCGCTCCAGAGAGAAGGAAGAAAGTGACGCAGGCTTGTGATTATTGCAAGAAAAGAAAGTACAAATGTATAGGCAAGGCTCCGTGTGAGCTTTGCAAGAAGAAGAACATGGTGTGCCAGTTCTCGATAGTGGACAGAAGAACCACCAAGGGGGTCAAGAAACAGCCCATAAGGGTAGCGTCCTCGTCTTCATCCTCGCCCAGCTCCGCCACCTCGACCTCAAAATCCATGTCCCCGCATAGCAGATTACTTCCTGACAGTCTATTGCCTTCCCCAACAAACGCCTGCGACCCGTCGCATTCCGCAACCAACCCCATACGCAAAGAGCCGAGTCTATACATCAACTCCAACTCAATAAGTCCTATACAAAACAGCTACAGACCTCACTACACGATGCACCGCAACCAATACAATTATAGCCGCCCACCTCACGATTCGCGCAACTACTATATAGCCCAAATCAACTCGCCGAGCGACATCAACGGGTTGAGAATTGACGGTTGCAAGCTCCCACCCGCGTCCAAACTCCTCAAATCCACATACATACCCAAAAGTTTACAACCTCTATTGTCTTTCCCACTTCAAGACTCCGAAGACCTGAACTACCCCGTGCTACCTCCCATAAACGTGAAAAAGATACCGCAACTAGTGGTGGAAAACAATGACAGTGTTATACACGATAAAGTAGAACCAGATAATGAAGTAAGCGTGGAGGCTGCAAGCGACCAGGACATAAAGATGGAACACGATAGTTCGGAAGAACCGAACGACGAACCTGCCGAAGTGCCCCGGATTCTCTTTGATTCTTCAACTTCGACCCGATACATCGGCGAAAGTAGTCCCCTTTCTTTGCTATTCGAGTCGAGAAACATATTCAGAAAGTTTTTGGGTGATTCTGAGTTCAGCTGTGACACGCTGGGCATCAACATATTGGAAAAACCAACCCAATTAAAACCTGGAATAAGCATCCAATTACCCAAAAGAGACATCTGCGACAAACTACTCGTGTTTTTCCAGAATAACATCAACCAAAGTTGGTATATCTTCAACATGGACTATTTCGAAGAACACGTCGTCGACTTGGTGTACCAGAACGGATCGACCGCAAACGTCGAAAAACTTGCTTTGTTGCATTTGGTGCTAGCCTTGGGCCTTTTGTTTGCCGAAACATCCAAAAGCCCTCTTCTCAATGATCTAGATCCAAACTTGACATCCGTTCGGTACTTCGAAAGTGGATTCAATATGATCAGAAATACCGTCGACGACGGCAAGCTATGGGTAACCGAAGCGTACTTTCTCATCTATTTCTACTACCAGTCCAACTGCAACGGAAGCACTTCGTGGCTCATGTTGGGAACGGCCATCAGAAACGCACAAGCTTTGGGATTGCATCGTAAATTCATCAATGAGTCTTACAAAGATAGACAATATGTTTATCACCGTAAAAAGTTGTGGCTCAGTCTTTATGTGTGCGACAGAATCTCGTCCATATTATTGGGAAGACCTCTTTTAATCGTGGATTATGACTGGGACGATTTTGAAAAAACAGACGAGTTGGTACAAAGTGAACCCAAAAACTCCAAAAATATCGTTTGTCTCGTTGAAATTGCAAAAGTAGCGGTATTGAATGGGAAAATTGTGCAAAACTTTTACCTCAACGGTACTATTGATCCCATCCAAGCCGAAAAATTGGCTTTGGACTTCAAGATATGGTCAATCAACCTCCACCCCGACCTTCAAATCGATAAAGTATTGCAATGGCAGAACTCAGAACAAGCTAAGGGCATCAAAAACTCTTCTGTCGACAACTTTTCGTTGTTTGCGGTCCATTTGTCGCAATTGTACGGAATCATGTTGTTATGCAGACCTTTCTTCATGTACTTTGCGTTTAGAAAGACTGACCAACCCGACACTTCAAACCCAAAAGGACTTCGCTACGAAAAGAGTATCGCCCATTTCTGTAGGGCCAGTGTCAAATCTTCTGTATTGACCATCGAACTAATTCATTTCTACATACAGCAGTACTGCGAAAGGGCAGAGCTGTACCCTGCAGTCAATTGTTGCTTCATGGCAGCAATCACCTTGGGTTTATCTATTCTTCATCGCAAAACCACCATCGGATTCGATGATGAGTACACCGCAACGATGTTGAAGGAAAAGTTGGTGACAAGTTACAAAATCCTCACTCTTCTTGGATCAATCAGTTCTTCTGCTGAGAAGTACAGCTCCATAGTTGCAAAGATGATAAACGCATTGGAAGAAGCGTATGCAGATTTGGGCCAAACCCCAGTTGGTTCGAGCTTGTCGTCTCCAGACGCCGAAAGTATCCAACAAAGCGAAGAGGGCAGCGACAGTGACTACACCTCTTCTAGACCCAACCAGTACAACAGCGGCGAATCGGTTAGATCAGGATCTATCCCACACATCACTTCGCCATCGGCTGCGTCAATGTCTCCCATAATCAACAGTCCTCCTACCACCGACCCCACCTATCACAACCTGGGTGCAAACCCGGGTAACTCTTCAACTACCGGCACCAATCCCTCTGGCCTAGAGAGTTTGTTGGAATTTCATCAATTTTTTGTGCCAGAAAACTCAGCATACAAATTCTCATCTGATGATAAGGACACCTCGAAATACCCCAACGACGTGGCTGAGCTTCCTTACGTGTACAGCATGGGCGCAAGTGATATCTTGTTTGGTAACAAGCTCTGATCAACAGACTCAATATTTACATCCCAAGAAAATAATCAAACGTACTGTAAAAGTCACCATGCTTGCCATCTTCAGCTCGTTACTTATCTACTGTATTGAGACTATTATTCTTTATATATACTTCTTTTGTACGAGCAAGCCCAAATAGAATATCTGGTTTCCCAAAATCTACACTGTATTATTACAAAGTTCATTTGGTTGTCATAACTTCGTGCCTATGTATATAAGAATTGAATAATAAATAATTTGTTTGAGAGATCTATCCCAACACTGTTGCTTCGTTGTCAATCAAAGATTTGCGGATTTGGGCCAAACTTGCACTCAACTTCTTGAAGATTGACACTTTGATATTTCTATCAAACAAAAAGTTCAACACAACTTCACCGACCTTCAAAATGTAGAGCGTCTTTTCGAGCGTGTAACTGTTTTCATCGTCATTTTTCCTGGAGTCTAGGTTGCCATTGTACAAGTACAAATTGGAGAAGAATTGGTCCAACACCTCGTTCTTCACTCCTTCGTTACCCTGCTGCTGGTAATGAGTTTTCAAGTAGTTTTCCACTTTGTCCAATAGCTTCAATGAGGTGCTGAATCTGCTGTTTAATTCAAACAAGAGGCTTTGGTTTTGGGTTGCGTTGTTAATCGAATTGTTTCTTCTTGAAATGTAGATGGAAAAGATCGACAATATCGTGAATGCATGGAACAACATCTGCGCATGCATGGAGATAGACGTGATTTCAAATTCTTCGGTCACTCTTATATTGAGTGACTTTTCAAACTGGGCAATTGTATTCTCTTCTCCGTTCCATGGTTTGGATGTACTAAGATTATGACTTCTGCCTGCGTCTCCGAGTAAATTATTCAATTCCAGGTAACCATTGCCTCCAAGCACGTTGGACGTGTCGAAGCCATTGTTCAAAAAACTAAAGTCTGTGCTGAACCCTGATAGGCCATTCCTATTCTGCGCAGCATCTTGAGCAGACTCATCTTCGTAGTGGTCTTCGTATTTGAACAAGACCAACCTGATAATCATCAAGCAACAGTCGACAATTCTCAAGTAGTTATAGTCATCTATAGCCTTGTTATTTGGGTTGTTCTCAGACAAGAACTTGTTGTAATTTTTGGTCAACTCTCCATAGTTTCTTAGCCAACTCTGTTCTTGTATTGACTTCAAATCAATCATAGAGGATAGTTTGGTAAAGTTGGCCAATAACGCAAAATCGATCTTATGAGTGTCATCTTGAGCTGGACTATGGATTTGCAGATGCTTGGAGGGGAAAAACTTGGCAATGGTATCCAATATGACAAAGATATCCACCAGCTTAGTCTCTTGGTATTGCTTCAACTCGTGCAATCCGTGGGTGATGCATGAAAATCCAAACTTACTCAAGTGTTCAAGCTGCTTAAATACAGTTTGATTGTGCGAGCTTCCCACATCAACCGTATCCATCTTTATTAACTGGAACAAGAAGTCTTTGTAGTTGAGTCTTTCTCCATTGAGGTAATTGTCAATGTTTGCAACGTCGCCGTTCTTTGTACTAAACTCCTGGAACTCCTGGTAGGTCTTGAAGTTCCATAGGAATTCGTCCTGTCTGTTTGGCAAAGTCACACCAGCCAAATCGTTTACGCTTAATGTCAACGGAACGTTATACATCATGAGAAGAAAGTTTGTGAGTCTGAAAATGGTGAGAACAATTCTGGTTTGTGCCTGAATATTGATATTATTTCTGAATTTCTGTTCCTGATGCGTGTTGTTTGAGAAGAGGGAGTTACCATTTTCGGTTTCGGCTTTAACTTTGTTTAAACCCTCTTCATCTTCACCGCTGACCGAAAATAAAATGCTTCTTTTGCTCTTGATAGACGTTTTGACCAATGAATTTAAGGCACTCAACTGACGTATGACAATATACACATTATTTTCATTATCTGAAAACAAACCATATATCACCGATAACATCAACGACTGGATAAGCCATAATGGGTTTACAGTGGAAGCACCGTTTGTTTTGTCATTATTGTTACCAACCGAGCTCTTTCTGCTCTCCAAATAGATATGAATGGTTCTTCTCGATGCCTCATACAAATGTTCCGAATCACGTTTATGGTTACCCAACAAGGCTCCCATCGTAGCAATTAGCAAGGGCAAACATACTCTGGCACTTTCATTATTCCAATCTTCATTCACGGTCATATTCATCATTTCGTACTCATTAAGTTTGGATTGGTGAATAAAAGGAAGATGGGTAAGGAATTCTGATATGAATTTGCTAAGGTAAAACTCCAACTTTTCATTGGAAGGGATCGAAGGGTTGACCACTCCACTGATAGGATACTTTCCAAGAGATCTGTGGATCATATGACGGAGATTATTGGTAAATAATTTATTCGTGGAAAAGTTTCCCGACTTGACTCTGTGGGAGTTATTTTGATGATGATTGTATTCGAGGTTGGGGTTTTGGTTTATTTGGTTCTGGTTCTGGTTCTGGTTCTGGGTGGCTGGGGCTCGTCCATGAGGAAACTGGCCCGGTACGGTTCTTTCGATATCAAGCAACTGGTTGCGATCCAAAGTACTATCATAATTGCCCAAGACATTCATGTTCAGCTGAAGTGATGGAGATAAGACACTGGGTGAGTTTGTCTCTATGCCAGAGCTAGAAACCGAGCCATTGTCACCATAAAAAGAGTATCCATTTGGCAAGAACCTGGAATTAACGTCTATTCCTTGAGTAAGCTCATCGATGTCGTTTAGGAAGTTCAAGTCAAAGTTGAGTTCTGGCTGCGGGTTTCCAGCACGTTCATTTTGAGCAATTTCTTCCTCGATTTCTTGCTTTATTGGAGTCAACACTTTGTACATATGAGAGTTGGCACGACCAAGAATACCCAAATTTGGCATGTTACCCTTGGAATCCATGCCAATCATTCCATTCACACCCACCATTGAATCAGGAATATCGTAGAACGAGTAGCCGTAATCTGAGCTTTCGGTTTTTATAGGTGGGTTGGTATTGTTACGTGCATAGGTGGCTGATATTCCCTGATTTATCTCCTTGGTGGTGGTGGTGGCAGTAGGCATCATCAAAGGAATATGGGATGTCGATTCGGAGAATTGGGGGTCTTGGGACGTATGTGACGAAGCTAAGCTATGAGAAAATGACCCATGATGAGATACATTGGGAGGAGGATTGGTATGGTTATCCAAGGTATTGGAAATAGAGTTTTGTCTCATATCATACGAAGTCAGGTTTTCGGGGATAAACTCAGGCTGGTTATTGGCAGAGTCATTATAGACACTAGACATTCCAGGAATAGAAGAGAGGTTATTGAGCCAGTTGATTTCGTCGTTCACTGACGAAGGAAGCATTTGAGGGGTGGAAAACTCGACGTTTTCGGGATTCGGGTACATGTCATTAAACTCAGGCATTCCCGACGCATAGTTTGCACCAGATTGGGCCGAGAACGAGGCCCCTCTTCTGCTTCTGGTGTTGAATATCTTCTTTCGCTGGTCAAACATCTGTCTCTGTAAAGGAGTGCCTGCTTCGTGTGAGAGACTATTTCTCCTAGGAGTGTGCTGAGGACCACTTCTTTGAGAACTGAACGGATTGGGGCTTGATTCGCCATTGACTTTGAACAGAGACTCTTGGCTGGCCCCAGGAAAAGACATGTTGGCACTTCTTTTTGTGGGCGAGTGATTTTCCGTGTCCATATCTACATCCTCGTTCTCGTCGTCATCATCAATCTCATAAATATCTTGGTCATCATTATTTGGGTTAGAATTGTTGGATCTCTTGATAGATTTCCTTCTTAGTCTTGTGATGGCGTCAGAACACCCGGCATGGAGTTTCTGGGCATGGCGTAAGAGCAAGTCCCGCCGGGAGAATTTCCGCTGACAAACTCCGCAACTGAAGGGTTTCTCCTTGGTGTGCGAGCGCTCGTGGCGCCTTAAATGTTCAAGTCTGGCAAAGGCTCGCGTACACACTTGACAGACAAAAAGTCGAGGTTTACCAGATGGCGTGGTCCCCTGAGCCGTGAACTCGAAAGGCACGTTTTTCTTGCCGTTTTTTTTGCCGTCATTCGGTATGGTATTGACGCCAGTGGTCGGAGAACCCGAGGCGCGAACGGAGGTATCGGTGGACGTCATTGTTCGTAAAGGAGAGCTCAAGTACTTGGTATCAGCTCTGGATCTCAGTATAGAGGGACTGGTACTCTGGGCTGACGAGGAAACCGGGGCGCTATCGACTAGAAACAGGTACTGATAGCTTGTTTGAGAAAGCATTTAGTCAGAAATTGCCAGCACAAAAATGGATTTCACGCACTCCGGTGGAATTGTTGAATTTTGTGGGGGAGGCAATTTCTTTGGTGGGAAAAAAATCGCTTGTTTTTTCGTTAGGGGCAGATACACTAAAAGTGATACAAAGGCGGGGCGGGTCAGGAAAATGTACGTGGGTGAAATCCTGGCGGCGGTCGTATACAGCAACGATCGTTCGGGCAATAGGTAGGCCAATAGGGGACGACTTTTTTTCTCGGGGGGAGGTCCTGCAAAGGGAAGCTGGGGCTAGACAGAATTATATAATGCTCGCTTATATTTCTCTCTGGGGTAGACTGAGTGGACTGGGGCGTATATTCTGTGCGAGTAAGTACGAACACTACGGGATGGTCGTGGCAACAGGTATCAAGTCAGATCAACGGGAAATTGGCATGTATTGACAGATGGAGCGGGCAACGATGTGGGCGGACCACTGTTCTTTTATATACGATTGTAAAAATTTTGTGGAATCTGGGGTAAAAACCGTACTGCTCGCAATGTAAGGCGCATAATTGGAAATGTTACGCTAAAAAAGACGCGGAGCGGTAAACCACACCAGTGCGCTGAGAGCTACGGCAACGCGAGGACACAGCACGAAGCCGACATGTTAGTGCAGGTTCCCCATACCCGCTATTGAGTAAACATGCTGGTAATCCTGAGCTACTGGAACTGGCAACACCAGATTACATCACCAGCTTGGACGCGTATACTGCATCCAGAGGTGTCGAGGCGCAACGGCCCCAGAATGAGCATTGTAGCGAACAATAGATCATATTAAATACCGCTTGTGCGCGTGATTATCATAAAGTTAAACTTCTACCAATTCTCGACATGAAGCATGGAGGTTCATTTTGTTGAGCAGTGTGAAGAGGCTTCCGAACATGCTGGCGCACACACACACAAAAGTGTATCGCATACGGAAACTATGTGCCCAACCAGACCCCACTTTCGATCACCAATTGTACAACGATTGTGCCTAACTCGTTAATTCCCATGTGGTGGTGATCATCCCGCGGTTCCCGCGTTACCCCACTTTTTGGAGTCCGACTCCGAGATTGTGTTCACGTCAACGGTTGTCAGGTGCCGGGGTCAGGTGACAAGTAGCCAGCACACTCCCCGAGTATCCACCCGACACCGCACGTGACTGGACATCGCCACACTTCGCTCTCACCTCGATTAGAAATCGATAAATTTTATTGCAACGACCATCGAGTAATTATGGGCGGAGGAGTCGTTGAAATCCAATCAGAGACCCAGTTCTCGGAGTTGACCAACTTGGATCCCACAAAACTCATTGCACTTTATTTCCACACACCATGGGCTGGTCCTTGCAAAACCATGAACAGCGTCTTCAAGACGTTGGCCGAGTCCAAAGTCAACGATCCAGATATTCTTTTTCTTTCAATAAATGCTGACGACTTGTCAGAAATCAGTGAATTGTTCGAAGTCAGTGCTGTGCCATACTTCATTCTTATCCGTAACTCGACTATCTTGAAGGAATTGTCCGGCGCCGATCCAAAGGAATTCATAAATGCGCTCAACCAATTTGCGTCCCCAACCACCACCAGCGCAGCCCCATCTGCCCCCACCGCACCTGCGCCGCAAGCTGTGCCTGAAGAAGAGTCCGAGGAACAGTTGAACGAAAGATTGACCAAATTGACCAATGCTGCTCCTATTATGTTGTTCATGAAAGGATCACCATCCTCGCCAGAGTGTGGTTTTTCAAGACAATTGGTGGCTATATTGAGAGAACACCAAGTGAGATTCGGGTTCTTTGATATAAAGAAGGACGATTCGGTAAGGCAGGGTCTTAAGAAGTTTAGTGACTGGCCTACATTCCCACAATTATATATCAACGGAGAGTTCCAGGGTGGTTTAGATATCATCAAGGAAAACATCGAAGAAGATGAACACTTTTTTGAAAACGCCTTAAAGGCTTAATACTAGAATACAATATCACCAGACTAATGTGGACTACCGTGTAGACTGTAAGTGAATAAGTTTTGAATATACTGCTAGTTGGTGGAGATTCTCTTGAGGCTCTAGACATACTAACTACACAATATGCCGTTATGTCTATAATACTTGGTTCTTGTTAATTCACTATCAACTTATATATATATATTTGATGTTTAGTGAAATTACAGACACAAGAAACGAAAGACAACTGATCAACGTGTTCTAGGCTCTTTAAATGAAAAAATAAAAGGAAATATTATGCTACTTTGCGTTCGTGAAAGGTAGTCCGGATAATTGATTGGTTTACCGTGTCCAGAGTGTTTATGACGGGGCAGGCTTCAGGTATAAATTACGGCAATTTTCAACATTACATGTTTAATTCTATATATTCAATAGTAGCATACTGAGTATTACCAAATCAAGTGACTATTACTTTCTGTAGAAGTACACAAGAAGGGCGGAGGAGCTCAAAACAGCCCTTGCTATCGACATGGCGACTGTTCATGCCAATGTGTGTTGAAGATTACAGCTTTTAAGAGAGGTTTGCTCGCAGCCAAACCAGCTCTTTATGCAATGAATGTTTCTTCAAATAACACTTCATTCCAATTGAATCACTGTGTCACGCATAATTTGCATGAATTCAACTTGGTAGTCCAGTTATTGCAAGAAAATTCAAGGTCTCATATCACCCCCTTGAGGGGAAATATTATAATATTTATTCTTTAGATTATATAACATATTTAAACATTACGAGCGGATTACTTCGATAGGGCACCGACAATACTCTCTTTGAGAATACCATAATTAGTTATGTGGCTTGAAATATATAAACCTATTGAATTTCTAGCTGGCAATAGTTTGGGTGTATTGTGTGTCGAGTGTGACACTTTACTTGTTGAATATACCAATTATTCAAATATATTCATTAGTATGCATCACAACCTTCCTTGGGATATTAGCACATCTAGCTCATCATCCGATGAAAACCCATCATCATCTTCGGTATCATTTTCAGTCAAATCATCTATCGGATCACTGAGTTCGTCATCCTCACTTCTATACTCCTCCATCTGGCTCAGCTCGTTCATCCTCGCCAGTATTTCGATCTGAAACTGGTCCATTTGGCCTAGTCTCTCGCCTTTCACCTCCTCTTCTTCTCCTTCGTCAACCACTGGCAAATCCTCGTCGGCGTATATCTCTAGAAACTTGCCTCCAAGTCGGTTGTATCGGTACCTCTGAGGGTACTTTTTATTGTATATAAGTGGCATATAGTGGCCCCGGATCATATTGAGGTCGTGGAACGAGTTCTCGAACTTGTCTATATATTTTTGATAGTTCCGTACCTGTTTGTGGGTGTTGTTGTACTGACGAACCATTTTGAAATGGCGAGGAAACTTGATTTTGTTGTTGAAATTGCGGGTTTTGGGGGGCGCCGGCTGCTGCAGCACAAGTCTCAAGTGGTTTCTGGTGGATCTTATACCGATATCTCGACTGACATCGAATTTGTCAAGGGTATCACATATACTGAGATCGTCAGCAATGTTTCCGGCTATCTCCAAAGAGTAGTTGGAGTCTCTATAGATATGGTAGTTTTCGAGAATTGAGAGGTTGAGAAGGGAAAAGTTGTTGCTGTTGAATGTGGACAATACCTTTTCCACAGAGTAGTAGTCAGATTGAGCAGCGTCCATGCGTTCGAACTCAGAGCTTGAGTAGAGGATTTTTCCAATAGCATGAAAGAGGTTTATCTGGTTTTCTCGTTGGTAATTGAGTCCTAGCAACTTACTAGCATCGATAAGCGCATCTTCCTTTGGCTCGTTCTCGTCTTCTTTTGGTCGATTAATTTGGCTTGACCAGAGCTCGAGATTGAAGATGATGGACCTGATATCGCCAATTTTAATTAGAGAATCGACAAACTGGTTGACTGTGGGTTGGGAAAACTTGGAAAATGCCTGTTTTTCAGAACTTATCACACTGTTGATTGTCTTTTTCAAGTACCGTGCGGCAATGGGGTTAAACTTGATTTGCTCTACAGCACGATGACTCAACATGGGCTTTCCAAGCAAAGTCTCGGCACACAAATTGTTATCCAAATTGTACGAGTACTGCTTGGCGCCGTCGCCATTATACTCCACATCCGTTATGCACAATACGAGCGGTGGAAGTTGTATTTCCTCACTGGTACAGAGCCATTTCCAGAGCGTGTTGCGGAAATTAACGAGAGTTAGTTCGTGGAAAACATTGGGCAACTCTTCGATTATCACTACTGCTCTACTGCTGCCTACCTTGTAGCACGCATCACTCATGAACTGGTCAAATTGCAAGGGCTGGGGCACGCCTAGCACACCGCCAGTGTCCATATACTCTATCCAGCCCTGGTCAAATTCAGAGCTGTCTAGCGATAGAAACGGTGCTTTTTTGGCCATCTCATTGGCAAGCACTTTCACTGTAGTCGATTTGGAACTTCCAGCGGGGCCCGTAAGAACCAATAGTCGAGTAGAAGAGGTGCCGTTTATCATGGCACCAAGACTCTTTTTGACAGCATTGAGCTTTTGTGGGTTTATGCAGATCTGCTCCGAGGTCTTTGGCTGGTACTTGTCAATCCATTGGAGGTTTTGGGTGTTCTGGTGCGCTTGGCCAACCACTTGGGGTTTCGGACTTTTGGTGAATGTGGGTGGAGCGCGTCGTTTGCGAGGAATAACGGGGGTTTTTACATATTCATCGAGCTCGTCGTCGGACTCTGCATCCAATTCTTCGCTTTCGGACGATTCTACCTTTATAATCCCGGTTTTGGGCCGCCTTTTGACTCGATGCATCGGTACCGTTTACTACGATCAAGACAAGAACTTGGAGGCGCGCTTACGTCAGCAGTATATCGATCGTAATTCATTAAGTATGTACTAGGGGTGGGCCGAAAATACGGGTTTGGGGTTGTGGGCGACCACCACAGGGTCGCGGACCATATGGACAGGGTCGGGGGATCTATGGATTGCACGATGGCCCGATGGAGTCGAGGTGTAGTTCAGGTCGTGGTGGTTATTGCCGGGGTAGATGCCCGGATCAGAACGCCTTTTACTGACCATGCGAAGAATGCTTTCGCCTATAGGTATAGTTTGTAGCGGCACAGCATCGCCCAATACGGAATCGTACGTTATTTCGATCAAGTCTCGGAATGCTGGGTACACCAATACGTTGAAAGACTGTTCTGAGACGTTATTGGCGAGCACCATTCCTGAGTAGTAGGAATTGTTGAAGGTGAACTGGATCCACGAATGTGGACTTATTCTCTCCAATCGCTCTACAACTGCAGGCTCCCTGTGGTACCTACAAAGAAACCGGCCCAGAGCAAAGTCCATCTGTACACCGCCCGAAAGTGCACATGTAGCGTGATAGGCACGGGTACATTTGGCGTAAGTACACTGGAAACAAGCTCCGGAGTCTAGTTTGGGCTTGACAGCACCTTTGGAACACACAGCGCAGCGAAGTTTGCGTTGGTTCTTGGATATGGTTTCGATTCCGGCTACTGAAACAGCGCCGGAGAAAGGGTCTCTTGAAGCCGACAACTGTTGAGGAAATACACCGGCACATATGGTGTGGACCTTGGTATTGTCGGATGTAGTATACAATTCAAAGAACGGATGCGAAGCGCCAGGAGAGCCGTGAAAGTTATTTGGGCATAAACAGCACTCTTTCAATAATTCTTTGGGAGGCGAGTTATCTTTGGAGCTGGGCACCGAGCTTTTTCTTCTTCGTTTCGAATTCCTGGGTTTTTCTTGTTTTTGTTCCTGTTTTCTGGTGTCCTTTTCTCGTTTTACTTCTGTGTATTCGTGTTCGTCGTATGGTTGATCATAAAACTTGCACATCAACTGTTTCACATTGATACCCACAGAGTCGTGAATACACTCACACTTCTTGGTTTGTTGTCCTATAGGAAACCAGTCGTCCAATGCAAAGTTGACCAGCTCAGCCAAGTTGTAACCGTAATTGAAGCCGGCGTGGTATCCGTACGGGTACGTAATGATAAACTCTTGCTGGCGATGTACGATTTTGTTGTACTTTACGTTGTGCTTATCCAAGAACTGGGGCGATACTATGAACGTCTTGTGTCTCAAAAATTCGGCACAATTGGCATAGTCATCGGGAAACGTTTCTACCATCAAGTCGAAAAACCTGGGTGCTTCTGCTTGAGGGATGGAGTACCATTGCTTGGGTGCTCCAAAGTGCAAGTAGTTGATGGAATACAAGTCCTGGTCCTCAAGGTGCCATGCAAAAGAGGCTTTCCAAAGCCCCGCGTACAAGTACGCTTCGTTGACTCCCGGTAGAGACGCGTCCATCAAGTCGAGAATATTGGGAAGGTGTGCCACGTTCCAACTGGTGACCGAGTCGGTGAATAGCGACCCCATCATGTCTGCTCCATACATGGGCTCCGCGTACGTGAGAGTGCGCCAGTAGTTCTTTTCAAGGTCTTGGCACCGCTGAGGCGTATACTGTGAGGTGTCAGGATGACACACATCGTTGACAGTGGTGGATGTCGACATTTGGCGGTGGTGGCCCTTTGAGGCCGGTGGCTGGTAGTTGGATTTGTCGCTAAGCTCTTTCCACTGAAACATGTTATACGATCTCTGACGTTCTACATTCTGGGCACAAAACACCCCTGGGGCGGGTGAGTTGATTTGCTGGACTATGGGATTCTTTATTTTCACCAGCTCTAGCGAGTCGTGAGTGTAGCATCCGTCTAGACTGGCCACCCATTCTGGGGGAGGAATCACTTTGACGATTCCCGATTGCATTCCGTACTTGTTGATGGCCTTGTTGTAGTGGTAGAAGTCGCTGAACTGCGCCATGGAGGGTTTGAACACAGGAATGCCGTCGCTGTAGTGGTCCGGCGCCACCAAACCCTTCAGACCTTTCATATTGCTGCTTGACTTTGCTATGATTCTGCTTGCACAATCGGAGCAGTGTAGTGGGGTGTTTTGCTCTACTATTGTTAATCAAAGGTTGGCAACTCACCGATTGTCAGCGAGTGCAGTAGTGTATGAGTGCTGGTGTCTGTATCCACGAGTGTTATTGGGGTGATTTTTTTGCGCGCACACTAGTTGATGTTTGTCTCATTTATAATCGTCAGAATGGTTGCCAGAAAACCGGTGTACAAACCCCACGAGCGGATCTCCAAGTCCAGAGCGCTCAACGCGTCGATTCTTACCGGGCTCACGGTGCTACTTGCGGTGATGTGGTTCTACCACACGGTGTGGGCCGTCAAGGTGATGATCAACCAGCCGTACGGCCACTTCATCAACAACCTCGTGTTTGGGCCCGGCACCTTGGTGGCCAACACGGGCTTGAGTACCAAGTTGGTGAGCTACATCAACACCAAGTTGGTCGAAGACCGCATCGACGCCGACCACAAAAAGTATATCTAGTGTATATTAATTCGTACAACATATTCCCTGGTCAAAGCAAAATTTCTCGAGGATATCCACCTCGAGGTTGTAGCCCTGAGAAACTAGCCATTTCTGGAGCGCGCATACCTTGATGGGCTGGTAGCTGATCACCGCTGCGTACCAGTGCGGGTCGTTGCCAATGATGCGGGCGAGGCCGGCGGCGATATCGTCCACGGCGCGGGTGGCGCCGTCGTCGGTGACCCCGGCGCCCGCGCCCACAAGCTTGCTGGTTTCTTGAAGGATATCCACCATGTGCTGCTTGCCTTTGACGGGTCTGATTTCCCACCGCCGAAACACCCGTCGCAACTGTTCCATCGAGAGAGACCCAAAGTCGTAGCCTGTCGAGTAGAGGGTGTTTGGGTACCGCGAAGATTGCCAAGACTGGGGAAACTTGTGCGACACATTTGCACCCAGCGTAGGCGTACGGAGCGGCGAGGGTAGTGGGCTCGACGGCACTTGGAGCACCGAGCGGCTGATTTCTATGATGCTGTAGTCTTCCTCTTCGGAGTCCGGCACCTCGTCTTGGGGCAGTTCGGGCCTGGGCACATTGCGGAGAGTATAGGGACCGTGTCGGCCTTCTTGCACGGCAAAGTCAACTTGGTGCCGCGACAAGGGCGTATGCTTTCTCGACAACGGACTCGTTACATTTCTATTTTTGGGCTTTGTCGGCGTTTTAAACGGGCTGCCGGCATCGGATGCAAATTTGATGGGGCTGGTGGCCGTGCTGTCGGGAACCTCAAAGACCTGGTTTGATCCCGAGTCCTGGTGCATCGAGTCGGCAAAGGGGAAGCTATGGATGGATATGAGCGGGTCAAACTCGGTTTCTCGCTGGTGTGACGACATGCCGTGGTGTGACTCCTCTGTAGGTATCAACTCTTCATCTTCTGAGTCCAGGACGATTTCCTCCACGTCTGGTGGTGTAGCCGGTCGCGTTCTCGCGGTATGAAATACTTGAGAGTCCTTGACTGAGTATGTCTCTGGCTTTAATGAGTCCTTTACTTCGGTGCTAGCCAAGCCTAGTTCTACCACTTCCTGTGAATCTTTCACCTCCTCAAAATCTGCGTTCACCTCTTTGAATTGTATTGACTCCTGTGAATCTTTCACCTCCTCAAAATCTGCGTTCACCTCTTTGAATTGTATTGACTCCTGTGAATCTTTCACCTCTTTCGCCTCTTTGATTTCTGGCGAATCTACCTTCTCATTAAACGATAGGGTCATGACAAACTGATCGTGGGACTCTATTCGGCTGCTTCGGATCTCATTCTGACTGGTCATTTGTTCCTCATCGAGATCATAAAGCCACCGAAGCTCCTCCTCCGTCATTGCCGTCGCCGTCATGCTCTGTGACCACAACCCCGTGCTCTCGGCCAAATCGTTCTCCATGCTGGCGATGCGATCAGTAATCAGCTTGAGCGTCTTCCGTCGCGCCGTCTCCAACTCGGGGAACTTCATCCGGATATTCTGGAGTATGTACTCCCATTCCTCTTTATTGTATACTGAACCGCGATCCAATTTGCCCAAGTCTTTGATGCTGTTGATCCGGCTGAGGAAGTCATCGATCTTGCGCTGATTGCCTGAAAGATACTCCAACTTGTCACTGAACGCGTTTCTTACAAGACTATTCATGGACTTGGGTTTGGTTTTGGTTGGTTTTCGGATCCTACCAGTTTTGGTCTTGTCGGATCTGGTATTGGTGGTTTTGGAGGTGGCTTGTACTGGTGATGTGCGGAAGCTTTGAAGGCGACTTATGGCCCCTTTGGTGCGTGCTTCGTTCTTTTCACGAGCCAACGTATCCTCATGTCTTCCTTGGATCTGTGTGGATTCAAAGAATATATTATCGTCTTCATCTTTCATACGCCCTACTTACTTACTGTTAACTGTACTATTAAAGACTACCGATTCGTGATGTGGCGGTGCGTGCGCGTACCGCGATTGGGTGCAAAAATCTGTCAAAACCACCCACGAAACCTACAGCATGACACTCGCAAAAGACAAGAGAAGCTTGACTCACATAGATCCACAATACATATACATTACAGCTTGACTATTACATTGATGGGTGCCAAATGTGGGTATACTTTCAGGTGTTTCTTCTTGTTACTGTGTTGGTTATATTTGTACTTCGTTGTGATAATTGTTTTTGACTTCTGGTTTGATGTTCCAGTTGGATGTCTTTTTGTTGTACACAGCCATGGCTTGAATGGTATTCTTCAACACGGCCTTGGTGAATTCCTTGAATTCCTTTTTGGAAAGCTCCACCAACGTTCCTATGGTAAAGTCGTGGTTTTTCTCTATGAACTCCACTAGTCCTTTCAATATTTCTGGGTCTTGAATGGTCTTCTTCGAAACTGGTGCTTCAGGCACTACTTCTTTGGTACCATACGTCTTTGTAGGGTCTATGGGGGTGGGTATGTCTACACATACACTTGTGGAAAGACTACTGAAAAATTCGTCGTTGGTGCCATCGTTCCATTTGCTCACCACCACTAACGAATGGAACATTTTGGTGGGTCCTCCTTCCTGGTTATTCTCCACAAAGTCCTCAATATCGTCATCTTCAAGCACCTCGTCTTCTTCTTCCTCTTCATCGTCAAGATCCTCACCCTCTTCGTCCTCTTTATTCCACTCCAAATCCGAATCGTAGTCATAGTCAAGTCCGGTGAGAGAGGTATCGATGGGATTGTTTATGGGCAATGCAATTCGGTGACGGCCGGAACACCAGGTCCCGACGTATGGCGGTTTCGAGTTTTCATAGAAACTGATATACTTGATAGGGGGAATCTGCTGGAGCATAGCGTAGACTTGTGCTTCGGTGGTGTTGGCAGCATTGAGCGCAGCTATTATGTCTTCAGGCGATACCACTTTCTGCAAAGGTTTTGAGGTGATTTCTCTTGGAGGGATGGGGTTAGGAGAAGCGGGGCTTTTCATGAGCTCGTCAAAGTGTTGCTTTGATTTAGCCAATTCTTCGCTGCCCATCTGGCCATTATCCGCCATCACTACGTTCTTTTGAACAAAGAAAGGAAGAAATTCACGGTCATACGCCAGAGAAGTTTCAGTATGTGTTGGCTCCTTCTCACTGGTCTTTACCACTTCTTTTGTTTTTCCAACTTGGAAGAAACTGGATATTTTCATCTGGCTGCGCTCTTTGAGCTGCTCGGCCCTCTTGCGCTCTTCTTCCGCCAACTTGCGCTCCTGTTCTTTGCGCTCCTTCTCTTCATCCATTTTGCGCTTCTTCTCCAACTTCTGTCTCTCACGCTCGGCTTGTTTCTTCTCCTTCTCTTCCTCTCGCTTGCGTTCACGCTCGTGTTTCTCCTCAAGAAGCTTCTGCCTCTTCAACTCTTTGGCGATTCTCTCCTCGTCTCGCCTCTTTTCCTTTTCTATCCTCTCTTCTTCCCTCTTTCTCTCGCGTTCCAACTTTTCCTCCTCCTTCTTTCTCTCCCTCTCTATTCTTTCTTCGTCCTTACGCCGCTCGCGTTCGGCCCGCTCAGCTTCTTTCTGTTTTTGCTTCTCAATACGAGCTAGTTCTTTGGGATTGGCGCCGTCATCGTCAACCTTGCTCAATTTCAAGTTGACCGGGCTAATCTCGTCGCTAGCTATTCTTTTAACTTGGCTCATATCACCGTCGTCAACTTACCTAGTACGCGTCCATCTATTCACATTCATAATTCGCATCAATCAGTCGTGCGAAAACTATCAAATCACCAGTACAAATAAAATATCCCCCATGTACAAATATATCCCCCAGGGTTCACATATAATGTCGGGTGAAATTAAGCTCACACTGAACAATGTAAAATAATGAAATGCTTATTATATAAAATTATAACGAGAACTGAACTAAAGAAATAAATCAAGCTAACGAATGACTAGTACATTAATCGCAGACTAACGATAATCAGGAATATCGAGATGGAAAAAGGGAGTGTTGGTGCTGACTGCAGCAAAGTACTCGCCGTTTGCACCCGCCTCCAAATCGTCAGAACCGGTTGCAATGTTCACATAGGTGGTGTCACTGACAAGATCTTCAGAGTATGTGCCGAACCCGGCCCCCAATAAACCTCTTCTGATCCAAGGACTCAAAATGCCGGAAAAGTGGAACTCCACCTCGCGATCGGCATAGATGTTGAGCGCTTTTCTCAAGTCAACCAATGCTTGAATACTGGTGACATCAATTTGGGCGACCGTGGAAAAGTCAAAGTGGACTATTCTTAACACGGGCTTGGTATTCTCATTTACTTCGCCCTCCTTTTCTTTCTTTGCGAATGGAAGCTTCCATCTTAATGGACCCGGGTCGTTCCAAGGTCTAGAACCGACGTCCGCGTAGTTGTATGGTTTACCACGTCTAGTTAAGCGTTTGGCTTCGTCGCTCACGCGGTCGATTTGTCTCGACGAATTGGGATATACGAAGGCGTCTACAGGCTTAAATACAAGCACGCCTGGTGGGGGTGGCTGGACTTTTAACTGGTGGTTGATGCTGTGTTTGGTCAAGGGAACCCAACGGGTATGGAACTTCAATTGTGGGTTCTTTTGCAATAAAGTCTTGGTGTTGACAATAGTGGATTTATCGGTAAATTCATCCGATTTCAATTTCTTCGAATCGCTAGGAGTAGAGTTGATCACTTGGTGGATTTCGATGTTTTCCAACGAGTTTTGCGAGGAATTGTTGAGGTCGTCGGTTTCTTGTTTAACTGAGTAATTTTCACTTTCTAAACGGTCAATGACAGGGTTAATAACCTCGGCAATTTGGATTCTGCCCAAGAACTGGCCTCTTGGAACAGCCACTCTGAACAACAAGACGGCGACAGATGCACAGATGGCAAAGTAAACACCGTTTTCAATGGAAGAGAAAACAGTAATGATTACAGCCACAAGGAAAATTCCTGCGTCGATGGGCGAAATGTTCCAGAAGTTCCACGTCACTTTGTAACTGGCAATTAAATCGGAGACTGCATGGATGATAACGGCCGACAAGGCGGCTTTGGGAATGTAGTAGAAGGCTGCGGTCAAGCAGTACAATGCCAACAACACCACACAACCAGTGAAAATACCAGCAAATGGAGTTCTGACACCACACTTGGCCTTCAAAGCGGATCTGGAAAACGAACCGGTAGAAGGATAGGCGTTAAAAAATGTACCAATCAAGTTGTTCACACCGATAGCAATGACTTCTTGATCTGGAATCACCTTGTAATCATTGACTCTACCGAAGGATTTGGAGATAGCAATGTGTTCCAACAAAAGAATAATCACAGAAACAGGGATTTCGGAAGCCATGTCGCCAATAATACCATCTGGAATGTGCATAACTCCGACATTCTTCAATCCCTTTGGGACGACACCAATGACTTTGATGGGAGGCACAAATGCCTTGGTACCCTTGTAAGCAACCTTCTTTGGGTGGACAATACCCCAACAAATGGCAGAAGCCACGATGATCACGATGGCATTTCTCAACTGTTGGACGTAAAAAAAGTAAAGTTTGTATCTTGGCCATCTCTTTTGTCCAAATTCAGTGATCCACTTCCAAAAGTACAAAATCACCAACGGTATCAAACCAAAAGCAGCATCGACAGTAGAATGCTTCAAGTTCTTCAAGGTGTTGACCACCACCAAGTATGAGGCGTCTCTGGTATTGACCAAAGAGTTGAAACCCATCAAGGCTGGAACCTGGCCAACAATAATGGAAAATGCAGATCCAGACATGAAACCCATGACGGCAGGAATGGAAATAAACTCCAATATGAAACCCAATCTTAAAATACCGATACCAGCAGCAATACCACCACAGATAAGCGATAAGAAGGTGGCGATCTCTGGGGCCGAGTACTTGTCACCTGCATGGGCCTGCACGTTTGCAATCACCTTGGAAACTTGCATAGACATGACCGCAACAGGACCAATGGAAACGTCCTTGGAAGTTGCAAAAAACGAATAAATAAAAACCCCAACAAACGAAGAATATAACCCGTACTGTGCTGGCAAACCGGCCAACTGGGCGTATGACATAGACTGTGGAACAAGCACAACTCCCACAGTGATTCCGGCAACCAAGTCTCCGTATAACCACTTGAAATTATAGTGTAATATCCACTGAGCAATAGGAAAGAGAGATATGAAGTAGCTCTTGATTTTCTCCACGGGGTCTCCCACAACTCTTCTTCCCCAGTCTACTACGGTAACATCACGCTCGATGTATTCCGGTACCACAGTATTGGAGCCTACCTGCTGGCGATCATTATATTGGGGGAACTCATGGGACTTTCTGGATTGCCATGAAGTAATATCCTCGTGTTCTTGTAAGTGAGGTATTTCGGACTCGGGCCCATTATTACTGGTGATACTAGTGATCTTGTGAAGTATCTCCGACATTCTTTGGTGCTGGCAAAAATGATATGAAGACAGTGAAATTCAATCTTTTTTATAGGCTATTTGATGCCTAGATGCAAATTATCAAAAAAGCTCTGAAATTACGCCGAGCCTTTATCTAAGGAAAAATATTGTTTAGTTGCAAAATCAAGGTTCGGGCAGAAAACAGATAGCTTCGCTAATACAATTTGTTGTGTGGATACAGTGGCTTTAAATTGCTTTGATGAATTGCAAATGTTGCAATAACTCCACAATTTTACCTTTTCACGTGACTGAAATTTCTATTTTTCCTTGCAGCATTGAGCCAGAGATGACAGGTAAAGGGGGAATGGTTGAGAGCAAGAGTAGTGTGGTTCCAAGGTGTCTAAGGTGGAGTCTACTGAGGAGTCTACTGCGGAGTCTACTACGGAGAGCTCTGCTGTCCGGCTTGTGCCTGCCTTTTATTGCTTAGGCTATCTGAAATCTGTATTAGTGAGTGCGTATGAGCGTAGTAAATTGCATCACAGATTAGTAAGATAGTCGTTTGCCGCTAATTAGAACAAATTAGAACTATATCTAACATGCATAAACAAATGACTGGGACCTGTAGTGTCGATGCGGCAACGCACACATTGGCGAGACAATCCGGGAATGTCAAACCGTGTGCACCTGGAGCAGCCTAGCTTGACATCACCTTAGATCTTGTGTCAAATCTGATTTGCGTGCTGTCACGTGCGATTGCCGGAACAACTTTTTCACGGGCTCAAATTCATGTTATTTCCCGTTTACCCCATACTTAGGCGAGAAGACTAGCCTAATGTAACTTTATTATTCAATAATTGCCCCAAGCAATTCTTCGTAAATCCGATCTAGATACGGCGCTGCAGTAAGATTAACTTTAATTTCTATTTTCTGGTAAGAGAAACAATACGGCTCTAGCTCTAGCATGTGTTTATTTGTGTATATGTGTTCTAATTAAGCTTTTAAAGCATTCAAGTTTTCTTGCTCAACCGCATCCACCGCCTTTCTATACTCTTGTTGTTTGTAACATTGTTCCAAGAAAATGCCGTACTTGGCGTTCAACAAACGACGGTCGGGATGGTTGGCATCGGAAGGTAAAATCACCTTTCCTGGACCAGTCATCTTTTCCATGAGTCTCCATAACTTGTCATTATCAGTTTCCTTGGTCGATTTTTCGGTAGAAGACAATGGTTTTAAGTCCAAGCTCCTCAATTTCTGGGACAATCCCTTTTGAACATTGTGCTTGGATCCAAACGATAATGTTTCACTGTCGTCTTCTGAGGAGTCGTCGTCCTTAGCAGTTGGCTGGTTGAAGTAGTCGACGTTTTCTTCTTGCATAGGAGTCATAGAACCGATGTGGGCGTGCGATCCTGCGTTTCCGCTCGCATACACCAAGGTGGACATGTTGGTAGTACTTGCGGTGGCCGAAGGAGCAGTGTAAGGAGAGTGAGGCCCTCCACCGAGCTTGTGTGCGTTCAAATTGGATTGTGATTTTTGGCTGGACAAGATTGAAGATCTTCTGGAACGTCCTTTAGCGGAAATGTGCTCGTGGACCAAATCCTCAGCTGCAACTGCACCCAAGATAGCCGAACCAAACACAACGGCCGCATCGATATATCTTGGAATAACGATAGGTTTGCCTGTACAGTCTGCCAATAATCTCATTAATAACCCGTTTCTACACTGGCCACCACTCATGAAAATGCAGCTGATTCTGTGACCAGCCTTTTCCATTTCCTCCACAATTTGCCTAGTTTGCTGGGCAATGAATTCACACGCAGCAAAGTACTGGACAGCCAAATCGTTGACAGACGAATCCATGGATTGTCCAATAATACTGGCTCTCATTTTTGGATCGGCAATAGGCGATCTGTTACCGTGGAAATCTCCGTAGAAAAAGATATGTTTGGCCAAGCTTACCACGGATCTGACTTTTTGCTGCAACACCAAGTTTTCCAAAGTCAAGTTCAAGTAATCGAACTTTGATACGCTGGAAGTTTCCGCTAAGTGGGTCAATTCCTGGTGTGCAGGGTGAATACTAAGAACATGCGCCAATAATGCACCGGTACACGATTGGCCACCTTCGGCCAACCAATAGCCTTCGGCCATGACGTTTTTGTAGGGGCCCCAAACACCATTGACAAAGTATGGGTCTTTGGTCATGGCAATGTGACAAGTGGAAGTACCGGCTACAGCGGCCAATCTGCCACACGAAGTAGCAATAGAGCCTTCTGTTTCTTTGGCCGATTCAACCAATTGTGGGAGATCCACCTTACCGGCTACAGTACCGATCCAGCCAGCATAAGCGTCAATTACAGCCGAACCCACGATACATTCGGTGGTCAAGCCCAATTCTTCGGCAGATTGAGCATTGAGCTTGCCTACGACTTGCCCCGCACTCAAGAAGGTACCGTTTTGGCCAGGAACACCACCCAATCTTCTGAAGTTGTCCTCGACCAACTCGGGCAAATCGACCGATTCCAAGAACTCTTTGGACCAACCGGTGGTGGAATCTTCAACTCCAATAGGAACAAACCCTTGCTTACACACGGCGGAGTTGAAAGAGCGCGCCTCGGAGCCCGTGGCTTTGTGGGTCAAGAAATCAGGCAAGTCGTAAAACTTGACATCTTTGATTCCGCCAGGCATGTGGTGCTTCAACCACTTCATCTTGGGCAATTCCATCTCAATGGACATCTGCCCGCCCACGTACTTAAGACACTTATCGCCGGTGGCATTGATGGCGTTGGTTTCGTCTTCGGCCCTGTGGTCCATCCACAAGATGATATTTTCGAGGTTGTCGGAGAAATCCGGACCGACCCCTACTGGCTGATCAGTTGATTCCGAGACGGCTACGAGCGAGCATGTAGCGTCAAAGCCAATGCCGAATACCTCGGAGGGATCGACTCCTGAGTCTCTTATACAGGTTCTAACACAGTAGCAAATAGCGTTCCATATTTCGGTGGAGTTCTGGGTGATGAAGCTGGCCTTGAGTTCGTGTCTGGTAATGGGTCTTTCGGCCAATCCCAAGATGATACCATTGGTGTCGATAATACACGCCCTGGCGGACCCTGTTCCAACGTCAACTCCAATGTAGTAGACGTCTGGCTGTGGAGGGTCAATTGGGATGTTGAAGAAGGACGATTTTCTGGTGGAAAGACTAGTGGATGATCTACCTTTTGGTGGCATTGTTAGGTGGTGAGGTTTAGTCGCAATCGAGGGGACGCTGCCAGATTTATATCGCAACCTTGTGAGAAGCGAGCGTCTGATTGTGGGGACAAAATGCAGGCAGATTCCGGGAGAAAACCAAAAGAGGGGATGCTAGGAGATAGGCGTGTAGTTGGCGAGCGCGCACCACGTACAGAGCAATGTAAGATGTCATCGACGTATGATTAGATCATAGGCATGACCGCTTGAGATAATATTAAATAGCTGTAGGGGAGGTGCTGGTAGGCTAGGTATGACGTGGATGCTTCTAGTAGCTACACTTTTATTTTGGCTGAAATGTGTACTGTTGTCATTTTGTCGCCCTACCGTCTAAGCGACAAGGCGGCCTGAGCAACTCTCGGTGAAACACCGTGCGAACAAATAGAAATGCCTACATTATCCGTAGTGTTTAGTCTGGATACAGATAACTTGCAAGATATATTACATTTAGTGTACATGGAGGGAAGCCCTCGTCTTTGGTCCTGGTCTCATTAGTGGGTCCTAGTTTTTAACTGAAGGATATTTCTCGATTGCTTCGACTAAAAAGTCAAATTGTTCTGTACTTTCAACCGCCGCTCTAATGTGAGACGCACCGATTCTCTTGACTCCTTGCTTCTTGGCCTCCACAATCGATGCCTCCACAAGGTTGGCCATGAATATCTCAAGTGCTCGTCCCACTATGATGGGCGTGGCCTGTGCAACCTTACCTATTTCATCATCGCTTTGCATAATCTTCTTGATTCTGGCAGCCGGAAAATGGGTCTTTATTCTCTCAAAACTGGCCAAGATCTTTTCTTGTGGTACTCCCGCGACCCCATCGCTGGTGGTGCTTACATCTGGGTTGTTACTATGCTCGTGCCCGTTTTCGTTTTCGTGCTCATTGTTCTTGGCTGCTACCGCCTCTGCAGCTTCTTTGGCTCCATATCCCGCCCCACTATAGTTGTAACTGTAATCATCATCGTCATGATTTATTAGCTGACTAAGATTGGACATCCCGCGCGTATATGCAATGAAAGTCGTGGCAGTGGCAAAATGATTGTGTTACTAAAAAGTTTTCGTGGGAATTTCTAACATTTAAATAACCGCACTGTTGATCGACGGTTGTTTGGCGAATCCGGGCGTGCCGCCCTCAATTTCGCTGCCATCTCTTTAGACACGATGCACTTTTGTTTGCCTGATGCCGCCTAATGACACGAACTGATTGACTCCTTTAATTACCGTAGACTAGACACTGCTTCGTGATCTATATAACTGTACAACAACTATGGCCACCGCAGATATATCAAAGAAAATTAATGGTGCAACAAACAAAAAGAAATGCCTTCAGCCAGATTCGAACTGACGATCTCCTCATTACTAGTGAGGTGCCTTACCAACTTGGCCATGAAGGCAACTTGTACGTTGGTTGGCCCGCGATCCAACTAACAAAATCACCACCTGTTGAACCCTTTAATTTTCGGGATATGTGACCACAATCTCATCACCACCCACTACTTAATCATCCCAATCGTCGCCGATGTTGTACCTTCAGATCCCTTGTAGAGCCCTGGCATAGATTTGGATCACACAAAGTAAATGATATAGTTCAATTTTCAAAAATACCACACACGAAGTTATCCAGTTTTCGCAGCAATTGAAAAAGCCCTTTTTTTCCACCCATGTTACTTGGCCAATGTCATTAATGCCTAAAGAGGATAAGGAACCTGGTGTAATCAATGGGTGGTAGCAAGATTTTTACGGATACTTGGAGTCAACTTTGTGACTTTTAATCAGTGGTGGGTCAAGGCGATTACCTCAGCTACACCGCTCTTCCTCTAGGCACTCGCAAAAGTAGAGTAGATTTTGCACCTAGTTTCTACAGACAGAAGCAACTACGAGTATGTTTGAATTAATTAATCGATAAGAAGTGTATTTTGAACAAACTCTGCAAGAGGAAAAATCGCAACGATCAATTGGAATTCAGTAGAACAATGTGTATACTTTGCAACGGTCAGACACCTGCGCTAAATAAAAAGCTGAATTTGGTATGTTGCCCTATTTCAATTCAATTTTGAGCATTTTTGATACAAATTTGTAGTTGGACATTGTCTATTGAAACATTATGGACACAAACTACTAGTATGAAACTTATGCACCAGATGTTTGCTTATCTGTGCTCACAATATTCCAAGCGGTTATTCGTACATTCGTATTAGTCCCTGGTTCTACCGGGTGCCCATCTTCTATACAATATTTCAGTCACTTTGTAATGTTGAAAAAGTTCCATAAAACGTTCTTTTTCATCCTTGAAGGCCTCGCGACTTAGTATTTCGTCAAACGTATCTTGATCTGGATAGTCCACGTACATAAGCACCAAATTCTTCTTTACAGTGCCAATCACTCTTGCGTTGGCTGCCATAGTATTCCAATTAGGAGGGTTCTGATCGTTTCTAATAACCATTACTGCATACTCTGCGTGCATGAATGGAGGCCCTCTCTTGTAAAGCAACATATCACATCCAAACTTGATCCCCGAACGGACACACCACCCTAAGGACCTGAAATAATCATACACAACATAGTCGATGACGAACTTATTTGTTGGAACCACACGGCCCACAAGATTACAACACTCCAAAAACAATTGCTTGTGAGAAAGTGGTGCTTCGCCAGTAACCTCCAATACATTCAACACGAATTGAAGATAAAACGCTTCAATTGCTTGTAACTGGAAGTACTCGAGCTCGATCAACTCGTCGATGCGGGTTTCGTCGATAATTTGGGCTTTGACACCAGAATTGGTGATGGAACCAGCAGTCAATCTTAGATTCGCAAGCGATTCTGACAACTGTTCCAATAGTGATTTCTCATCCGGGGATATGACGCCTTGACGCTGCTTCAACTCTAGTTCTTGCACACGAGCTCTTTCGTTTTTGAATTGCTTCCTCTCTTCTCTTCTTTTAAGAGTAAGATCCTCCATAGCAAGGTCATTGCTGCCAGCATTCAACTTTCTCAACGTCCGTTCTTTCCAAGTGGGCTCGGACCTCGATAGTATACCTTTACCAAAGAAACCACACCTCCACAAAGTGCTGACATCTTCATCCTCTACTACTTTGAAGACGCCCTTGTCAAAGTTTACTTTAATGAGAGATTGGTTCAGTTGAGGGACTGGTTTAAGCGCATTAATTTGGACGATTTTCCAAATTAAATACCCCAATGATATAGGATTGTGAGGAAAGGTGGGGGGAATACTCACTCCATATGTATCAGATGACAAAACCAAAGGAAGTGGGCGCGCGTATACTTCATTCAATACTCGTCTACTGTATTTACCATTACCCTTGCTCATTTCTTATTTTGAGATTAATTAATTACTAACTTATAAAATGTTAGTATTCAGTCAAAACATTTGACATTACTTTGTCTCTTTGGTTCAGATACCGTTGTAGTCTATTTGAGAAATCATGTGCACACACCGATCGTTAGATCTTCGAGTCACTAACAAGTGTCATCAGGTTAAAGAAACTAGTTTGATTGAATAGTACTTACACTAAATTGTCTCAATCATTATGAATGTTGCAACACTTTTACTGGTGAATTGCCGCCAGAAAATTAGTTTTTATATGAAAATTTTGCAGGATGAAATCCGGGTAACCTTTTTTCTTTAGGGTTGGTCTGCCCATCAAAATTCGATTTTGGCCCAGATAGTTACATATCGGGTGGTTGCGACTCAGTCCAATACTTGTAGCCAGCGCGTAGTTAAGCGTGGCTGAGTATGAACATGTCTATATGATACGTAAAAAAAATCTGCCGGTCCCAGGAATCGAACCTGGGTCTGTTCGGCCACAACGAACTGTACTGACCACTATACTAGACCGGCACTCAGTGATGAGAAAAACCAGCGCGAATGTTTTGACTGATCAGGTGGCTGAGTTGGTTGGCGCGCGACCACGATAAAGACTATCTCAAATATCCAGCAAGAAGATACATGACTAGGCACAATGGTGGGCAAGACTTTCATTTGTCAACGATGTAATACGTCCGTAGTGCTAGACGAGACGCTACTAAACCTCAGCCCTGCTCAATTGAATCTTTTGATCAACCGAAAGCACAACCACGCCAACGATGTGTCGAATCAAGACATACTAGACCTGATAAAGGCAGACGAATATCTTCCGAAAGACCGTTTGATGGTGTATGACGAAGCGAGCAGACAAGCTACTACCCCCATAAATTACCACAGTATGATCGAAAGCGAAGACGATTTTGATGAAGATGACGAAGATGATGATAGTGTACTGGCTATAGATAAGAAAGAAGCTCGCGAAAAGGAATCATATATACTTGTTGCCGATGAAGAAGATGCACCGGATCTGTCCAATGGAGGCGATGATATCCATACGATATCGTCTCGCATAAAGTCACTAAGCAAAATCTTTGAGATCTTATCACAGAATCTGGATATTGAGCATCCCCTTTCAGCAGACTGTGCCAATCTACTAATTGAGAATTACAAAATGAAATTTGATCAGAGTCAAGTAGAAAAAGACAATTATGTTCAGTTTCTCAAAAAGCTCAAAGATCGCGATAGCCAGGTGGTAGCGGGAAACAGTGATGCACGAAATGGTCGAGATAACGACGATTTGGATGCGAAACTCAAGGAGTCCATAGCTGAATTCTCCAAGTTGTCATTGTTAGAGAAGGAAAAGCTCCAAGAATTGAAACAATTGGAAGCCACCAATTTGGAACTCCAAGAACAATTACAAGCCAATCAGCGTGAATTGAAGGAAATCGAGGAAAACGAGTTGGGTAGTCTTTTGAAACTCAAGAACAAACTCCAGCTAGATCTTGATCTCCAGCACAACAAGCTCGAGCAGTCCAAAGCCTCGTACAAAATGTACCTAGATCACCTTGATAAGTTGCGAAACTTGAATATCTATACCAGAATATTCAACATATCGTTTGGCAAAAACGACAAATACGGCAGCATCAATGGGTTCCGGTTGGGCTACAAAATAGTGTGGCCAGAAGTTAATGCGGCCTTGGGCCAAGTTGTGCACTTACTAGTGTTTTTACTCAAAAGATTGAAACTCAAACTCACAGGTTACAAGTTAATACCGATGGGCTCACAGTCGTATATAATCAAATTGAACGAAGAGGAGTCTGGAGACGAAAAACCAGGCACCATCTTGAACTTGTTCTCGTCAAACGAGTTTTCTTTGGGAAAATTGTTCAACTTCAACAAACTCGACGTTTCGATGATTGCGTTGATTGATATTGTTTCGCATATCGAAGCCAAATTAACAGACATAGATGGCGAGTTTGAGCTTCCGTATCAGTTGTCTCCGAAAAAAGGATCGGTGGGCGGCAAAAGTATCCGAGCATCCTCCAACAGTGAGTGGACCCAAAGCTGTAAGTTTCTATTGATCGATCTTAACTGGATACTAGCGTGGACTGGTGCCCACAGTGAGTGAATTAACCTAATGCGATGAGTAATACATAAATGTAAACTACCTTGAAACTACCTAGATCCCTTGTAAATGGTGCATTTGTACTTGGCTGCAACTTTAGTGCGCCAACCGTATACGTCAATTTGCTGCCAGAAAGGTTGCAAAATATATGTTGTGTATTTACTCCAAACCAAGATGCTCTCCCAATTCTTTGGTCAGGCTCTCAGTAGTCCTAGTAGGGTCATACTGCAGGGAGATGATTGGAAGTATGAAATAAATTCGAATCAAAATTACCAAATTTCTACCGAAATGGGTGATGTTGAGCTATTCAATGCGCAGGTTGACTCAAGCTCAAAACAATTGCTCAACAACACCCACACTGTTTGTAACTTCGAGAAGATCCCGCTGGTCCACCATACTGGATTTGATTATAGTTTAGATCCTTTCGATACTTCTATAAAGAGTTCGCCTATTGTTCCCAAAAACGAACTTTCTACGGATATCGAAATAGACCAAGACTTCTTGACATCCGAAATCGATATGCCGAGAGATGAGTACTACCAAGAGTTTGCAAACATCGAAATACCCCAACCAGCGACCTATCCCTCAAGCTTGACTGAATTGGTTGGTAAAGGTGATTTGGCTGCAACTTTTGATGCCCCTCAGGTCGCGCGCAAAAAGAGAAAGTATACTAAAGGCACCAAACCGGTGGGAAGGCCCAGGAAAATAGGTAGCAAAACTAAACCAGACAAAGGCAGTGTTACATCCAAAAAGGTTTCGAGCCAACAATGCATATCTTCAGATGACTTATCAATAGGAGAGTCTTTGGACGATGCAAGCGACCCTACTGACGACGAGTACATACCAGGTGTTGCCCACGCACCGTTCAGAGCACGGACCTCCAAACAACGTACCACGCAGGAGGTATTGCCAGACAAGAAAAAAAGATTAGGGGCCAGATCAAAGACTGGCTGCTGGACCTGCAGAATACGCCACAAATCCTGCCCCGAAGACAGACCTCTGTGCGGGCAGTGCCAAAGGCTAAAATTGTTTTGCGACTACTCGGCCTCAAGACCTTCCTACATGTATGATCCAGCGTTGCAATCAAGAAAGCTTCGGGAAATTCGAGAGATCACCAACGAACAGAAGAAATTCAATCTTGCCAGAAAAAAAAAACTCCACTAATAAATCCCTTGTTCTAGCTATCTATAACACTAATTAGATTTTCGGCTATTGCGCCACAAAATCTCCTTGGGTGCCAACTAGAGAGTCCACGCGTTTTAACCCTTCTATATGAAGGATTCTTACAAGGCCGGAGAGCGACTCAACGACAAACATTGTACCGAAAAAAACTTGTCACGAAATAATTAAGAATCGATAAGCATTACTTGGAAGGGTGACAATAATGTTGTTGAATCAGCTTTTCTGTCTCGTACTCTTGACGAGCTTGGCACAAGCCTTTTATTTACCAGGAGTTGCACCTACCAATTACAAGAAAGGCGACAAGATCCCCTTATTGGTTAATCACTTGACACCGTCATTACATCACAGGAACAATGTCAATGGCAAATCCGACTCCAACACTTACGTCTACTCGTACGACTATTACTATCCAAAGTTTCATTTCTGTCAACCAGAAGGTGGTCCAGTCAAACAGCTGGAATCATTGGGCTCAATTATCTTTGGTGACAGAATTTTCAACTCTCCATTCAATATCAAGATGTTGGAGGAAAAAACTTGTGATACTTTGTGTTCTTCCACCTATAACAGAGTTGACTCTGTATTTGTCAACAGAAACATCAGAGCCGGTTACAACTACAATTGGATTGTAGATGGTTTACCAGCCGGTGTGCTTGTCAAGGAAGCCAGAACCAACACCAAGTTCTATGGTTCTGGATTTAAGATTGGTGAAATCGACGAACAAAACGTGGCACACCTCTACAACCACTTTGAAATCAACATTGAGTACCATAGAAGAGACGACGAGAATATCAGAGTTGTAGGTGTTTCTGTTTTGCCTCATTCGTTAGACAGATCTGGACTCAAGGAAGGCGCCTCCAAAGAAGACCGTTGCTCGCTTGATTTGCCACCAATTCAGTTGAAGAAAGACAAAGAATCCAACGTTCAGTTCTCTTATTCCGTTACCTTTACGGAGTCCGCTACTGCTTGGGCTACTAGATGGGACAAATACTTGCACGTTTACGACCCAAAGATCCAGTGGTTCTCATTAATCAACTTTTCTTTCATCCTGTTAATCCTTGGAATTATCATCGCCCATATTTTGACCAGAACCTTGAAGAATGATATCGTTAAATATAATGAAGTCAACTTGGATGATGATATTTCTGACGAAAGTGGCTGGAAATTGGTCCATGGTGATGTCTTTAGACCTCCTAAACGCAAGATGCTCTTGTCTATTTTACTTGGAAGTGGAGCCCAAATCTTCTTGATGATCTTCACCACCCTTGTGTTTGCACTCTTTGGTTTATTGTCGCCATCAAACAGAGGATCATTGTCAACTTTCACATTCATTCTTTACATTTTGTACAGCATTGTTGCTTCCTTTGTTTCTGGTTACTTGTACAGATACTTTGGCGGCGAGAGCTGGAAATTGAACATGATTTTGACCCCACTCATTGTGCCTGGCTCGTTATTTGCTGTATTTGTATTCTTGAACTTCTTCTTGATCTATGCCAACTCTTCAGGAGCAATTCCAGTGGGAACTATGGTTGCAATTATTGTTATCTGGTTCGTGAGCTCGATTCCTTTATCGATTGTTGGATCTATTCTTGCATCAAAGAGACCGTTATTGACCAACCCAGTCAGAACCAATCAAATCCCAAGACAAATCCCAACCCAACCTTGGTACTTGAAGTCTATCCCAATAATGTTCATCTCGGGTATCTTCCCATTCGGCTCCATTGCGGTCGAAATGTACTTCATCTACTCATCTCTTTGGTTCAACAGAATCTTCTACATGTTCGGTTTCTTGTTCTTTTGCTTCGTTTTGATGATCATGACTACTTCATTAATTTCTATCATGATGATCTATTACACTCTATGCTCTGAGAACTATCAGTGGCAATGGAAATCGGTCTTTATCGGCGGAGGTTGCGCAATCTATGTGTTTTTGCATTCGTTGTTCTTGACCGGTGGTGAAAGATTAGGTAACTTGACGTCCATCGTGTTATACGTTGGCTACTCGATTGTTATTTCATTATTAGTCTTCCTTTGTTGTGGATCAATCGGTTTTATAAGTAACTTGATCTTCGTGAGACAAATTTACGGACAAATAAAGATCGATTAGTGGCTAAAGAGAATAGTCATCCAATATATACAGCCGTATTATATATATGTGTATATTAAAATTAGCAAGTCATAAGTAAACCCACCTAATAACAACTAAATAGAAAACTAAACAGGAAGCCACTCACTAATAGTGTTATCTCTCACTGCAACTACACCATTTCTAGCACTACAACATTGGAAAATTTATAGAATTAATAGCCATAAAATTTGGGAGGTAAAGTAATAGATGAATTAACAAGTCTCAAGTGAAAACATGGGAAATTTCTATGGGACTCATCAGAAATATTAGCCGATGTACTGTAGACCATCCTAGCAAGTGGGTACTCTATCACTTTGTAAAATCGAGCATTCTTCAATCTCATCATCCTACACTTCTCGCATACATCCACTCTTAACCCAATTTGTTCAAATCATTCTATTAGTGGAGTGAATGATTTGCAAATTACAAGGTCATTGGCACTTGAGGCCAAGTGAAGGGTGTACATAAAATACATTAAAAGCAAAAGAGTCATAGTAACTACATTGGGAAATAAGATGTATATAAATTGATAGTCATAAATATAATAAATACATTGGGAATGAGACAAAAACTCACAATTCATTTCTTAGCTTTTGTCGTATCTCACATAGGACTTGACACCGGCAATTAATCTTTATATATACAATCCATCAGCATAATCAGTACCATCCTTCGACGGATTCGCCTTCAATGAATCCAACAATTTCTTTGAAATCCTTTCTCCACTGATCAAGACATTCACTGAATTTTGTTTCACCATTCAAGCGTTCAGTTGAATTGGTATTGAAATTCAATTGGTAAGTATTCAAGTTATTTCTGATTGTAGCGACTGCAGAATTTCCTAGCTGTAAGTTCACCAAGTTCAAATTCAACAAGTTGAAGGATATTGAAAGATCATGATTAATTCTAATACAACGGTTTAGCAAATCATCATTGTGGCTTGATGCTTTTACAGTTGAATTTGTTGAACGGAAAAGATTAATCAAAGAGTCAATAATTAACTTATTAAGTTTGATCAACTTGAATAGCTGTCCGATAGTGATATTAAGAAGGGGATTTATTTGGTTGTGCGATCCAGGCGATTGCGATAAGGTTCGAGAATGCAACAGGGGAGTAGTCCTGACATTAGAGTCATTGGGTTCTAATGTGGATGCACTTGAGTATGCAGTGCTAATATAATTGGCAAAGTTGACTATTGAAGTCGATAGTTTTTTCATCAATCTGATCAATTTTGAATTATAATCACCAATATTCTCAAAGAGTTCGTCGATATCGAACTTACTGGCGAGCTGGGCACTAAGGTACGAATTTTCCTCAAACACGTAGGTTATCAAGTCGTATTTCTCCTTCACTAAGTTAATGAAGTGATTGGAAAATTCGTCGATACTGTTTTGAGGAATCAAGTCTTTGAACCCAACTCCTTTCGGGGATTTGTTTGAAGACAAGTAGCTGTTTCTTGTTTCAACCAACTGGTTCAAGTGTAAAGAAATAGTCGAAGTCAAGGCATTATTTTGAGGAACCAAAAACTTGAAGTTTGACTTCGACGCTTCAACAAGTCCATTATGGTTTACTAGTTTTTGTTGGCCAAAACTCAATGCATAAAGATCATCGATTATGCAGTTGAGAAAGTATAGTTTTGGGATATAAAACTTGATATTATCGATCTGAGAAGGCGGTTGAGTGATGGGGATATCGGCCATAAAGTGTTCGAGGACCTTGAATTCGTTGAATATTGAGATTGCAGAAGATATGCCCAAAGAATAAGCTTCTCCGCTTAATAATATAGTATAATTCATCAACACTAAACTAGAAAAGAAGAAGACTAAGGTTGAAGCTTTGTGGGAGCAGTCTGGTTTTTGTAAAGATTGCATTGATACAATTTTCATCATCAACGAAACCGTATCGGCTAAACATATATTTTTAAAGTTGATGAGATTGTACAAGGCATGGTTGAAGATATCGACGATAGAGTGGTCCTCTTTATCAAGGTAGGAAAGAAGGAGGGATTCGTCAAACGGAAGAATGGGAAAGTTGGAGTGAAATCGGGCATAGTAGATTTGAATATTAGCAGAAAGCGAGGGAACAGTAACATATTGCGGTGAATGAGGGTGATACGCCTGGAAGGGATGTGGTTGTGGTTGTGGTTGTGGTTGTAATTGTTGAGGTAGAGGTTGAATATGGAGGTTCTTGTCAATTCTACCACTCAAACTCGACATCGAGCTTATAGAAGCACGAGGCGAGTTTGCTTGGGAAGATTTGCGCAGGTGGGCAATAGTGGCAGAAGATGAGCGAGTTCCACCTGGATTGGCAGAGATGGAGACGATGGAAGAATTATTGGATCTGACAGAATAAAAGTCGTCGTTATCGCTATCAGAAGCAAAATCACCCCCCGTTTTTATACTAGACAAACGAGTTCCTGTAGTTGAGGTTGAAGAAATGGAATCAACCGACAGTTTCCTTCGAGAAGTTCCATTACCTATAGAACCACCAAGTAAGGTGAATGAAGAACGTCTGCTGGGACCAGCTGGCATTTCGTAAGGTACTTTCCAGAACGGGCCTTGAATAGGCGGGCTTGTATTCTTTGAAGTTTCGGCATTGAGAAGCCCTGTGATGGAGTTGCTTTTAGGGCTGGACGGAACCAGGGAGTTTGCTGAAGTATGTGAGTTGTGGGTCACACTAGAACCGTTCGAGCTTTCAATAGGACTGGCGGAGAACTTTTGAGGTGGAAGGATTTTGGAGTGGAGCTCGCCGAGTGGGGGGAGAATAATGGGGGAAGAGTGTTTCTGGGGAAAAGGAAGGGGCTGCCCCCCCATGGAGATATTAGGAGCATTAAGAGCATTGGGAGTGGGAGGAACATTAGAAGCATTAACATTGGGAGCAGTTGGACTGTGAGGATTCAAGGGAAGTGGTCTGGGAGGGAGTCCAAGTCTTTGCACGTTCTGGCCGTTGTGAAGGTTTTGCTGAGTTTGTTGATTTTGGACGTAGTAGTTGGGGTATTGGTAGGTCTGGTAGCTCATATGGGTCTGATGGGGCTGGTGGGGCTGCTGAAGAGGCGATTGAAGATGAGTATGAACGGCCTTCGAATCAAGTTTCTCTTCCAAGTCTCTTATGTAACCCTTAGAAGGACCTCTCTTCAATGGAATACGAGAAAACGCACACGCTTCGTTGTTCTTCACACAATTATTACATATCGTGGTGACCTTTTGAAGAGCCGACAGGTACTCGGCATTACACTTGATTTTCTTTCTTCGACAAGCATCACAAGCTCGTGAAACCTTAGATCTTTTTCGTGGTTGGTTGTCGGTGATATCTGCCGTTTCTTCTTCTAGACTCGAGTGGGTGGGATTTTGGGCAGACGCCACTTGTGAAGGAGCCGTTTTCAGATTGATTGTCAGATTTGTCAGATTAGTCTGAGTATCCAGCGAGGTTGCATTGGCTACACTAGTAGTAGGACTGTCTTCCTTGGTCATATTATTGCAGATACTTGGGGAGGGGGGGCATCAACAGGTTACTTAGTGGCGTCTAGGACTTATTGATTGTAATGATTATACTATGGATGCCACAACACTCCACTCGAATAACTGATACTAAGCGTTATTCTTGAGTGCTTTGACGGCGTAATTCTGTTTCGTGGGGAAAAAGGATATAGATTATTTATAAAAGCGAGCGAGGAAAAAAAAAAGCTGTGAAAGGATGTAAAATTGGCTGTAAAATTTAGATTAGTTTTACCGGAACATTGAGACAACGAAAGAATTCTCACACTTATTAACGGCGAAAGAACAATGAATGGGAGTAGAACATGTGTCCGGCGTCTGGTTCTATACAAAACTATGGTATTATACTACGGTGTAGTGTGGTTAGTTCTGTAGCTGTTCTTCTGTAGCTGTACTTCTGTAGCTGTACTTCTGTAGCTGTACTTCTGGGCATTAGGCTTTTGCGGAAATTGAGGTGGAAAGAAAAAAGTGGGCGCAAAAAGTACTGTAGAGGCGTTCGGTGGCAGGAGCTTATCAGAGGATTTATCGGAGAAACAGCATCAGTGTTAGGATGTTTCAACAATCTTTGTTACATGGTAACTTCAGGGCCTGAGCCTTCCTAAGCCACTGAGGACATCGTGCCAGCCTCGTGTGTCCGATTATCCGAGCGCAGTGATATTTGGCGCGCCCGTGCGCTAGAGGGATCAGAACTCCCCCCCCACTTACCCCGCTGCTCCAGAAAATTGCCCGGGACCTGGGGTCTGGAGAAGTCACGTGCAAGGTGACAACCCCCCACGTGAGACTCGAGTACGAGTCAGTAGCGACGTGGAAATCGATTGAGTGCTTGTCGTATGGACATTTAAACATTTACTTCAGTAGCTTCTATAAAACTATTTCAAGATGCCTTTTGTTCCCATTCACCGCTGATGCGTCTTTTTAATTCAGCAGTAGGGAAGTAATGGTGGTTTGCTTTTAATGAGAGGGCCGTCGGCACAATGCCCATGACACTAATCTCAACTGAATGTAGGTATTACCAGGTATATCTTTGACGACCTTGACGAAAGTGTCCAAGCCTGAGGTATCCGTGTCATTGAAATGGGTTACGAAACTGTTGGTTGCGATGTCGTACTGGGTAGCTGGCCCACCAACACTCTTGTCGGTCACATAGACCTGGCTGGGCATCTTTTCCAGCAACTGACGTACGCCCAAGCGGGGAACTTGCACGATACCTGCACTAAACAAAATTTATGGATTTGTACCAACCGTTGTGACTTCCAAATCCAACTCTTTCTTGTGTCTGACAACCTTGAACCTCGACTTTTCATTATTTTACACTTTGAAGTCTCTCATGGTCTTGAAAATTTCGTAATTGACAGACAATATGACATCACCGTTTTTCAACGGATTGGGGGTCTTTGGGACGATTCGGGCTATGAGAAACATCACGGTACTCAATAGTCACTTTGGTGCGATCGGGTATAGATTTCGTCACTTCAACATACCTATCTTGAGTACATTTATCGTCAATCGACTCTAGCAACCATCTGGTCTACTTATAAATGGAGAGCTTGAACAATCCTGATGCGTCGTTGATGAAAATACCGAAAATACCCCTGACTGGAATACAGCTGCATCTGGCAATCTGGTACGATACTTCATTGAACGGGGCAACTTCAACGTATCTACTTGGGGTTACACCATGCACGTCTCCGATTTTGGTCATGTGCTTTATGATCTCTCCACCTCTCTGCCATTCGAATGCAAGATTTCATCGAGTGTGACGAATGTAGAAACGGGCTTGCCAATTATGGAAATCAACGTATCTCCTTCCTTGATCAAGCCCGCCAGCAGGTCCCTCGGGCAAAATGACCGATTGGAAGGAAACATTTCTCTTGCCTTTGCTTTGACGTCGGAGGCAAGTCGCTATCTTCCACACTCATCAAAAGGCTTCAATTGCCATTCGACTTGAATGTCACCTTTGGATATGCCTTGGTTGTTTTGATTACATTTCAATGCCCAACGATGCTGCACCAGTAAGAAGAAATCCGAGGATGCTTCGGTGGATCCACCTGCCTGTAATGCCACGACGTAACCGTCTTCGTTCACAACAGGCGAACCTGAAGAGCCTCCAGACGCAGATGCGGCTGCCTGAATATACTCGGTACCGAAGTCGTAGTCCGCCACAGAACCATATTCCGGAGGAACCCCGATAAAATGGAAGGCTTTTCGCCGGCATCATTACCCACAACCCTAATTGCAGTACCGACTTCCGCCCAATCAGGTTTCAAATCAAGCTAGCTACGCTTCAAATGATTTACTGCGACTGGTCGAGCCTCAAGAATCCATTATCATGAATGGGGTCTGTGTAAATTGATTTGACGACTACTTGTTCGTGGTTATCAAACACCACTTAAACAGAAAATGGACCTGGGTGCATGTCGGTCAAGATCAAACCTTGGGCGTCACCAGCCACAAAGCCAGTAGCTCTCTGACAAAGGACGTTTCGGCATCGAGGTTGGCGACTAGGGTCAGTGGTATGGAGACAACGGCATTCTCCCCCTTGGTAAGGTTTCCTGCACTGTGAGCTACTAGATGAATGTGTGATATATAGCATAGCTGCTTCTAAGCCTTCAGAAGTCTCATCGTCGCTCGATTCTGAAGGTACCTCATTAATGCGAACAAGACAAGCGTATGGCCCCGAGGTATACCCCATAAACTTTACCGCCATTTGGTTCTCGCAGCCATCGGGGGGACGTTCCACGTGACGCGCGGTACCCGCCACCAGGATTAGTGATGTCTGCACTTTTCACCGATAGCCACGAATCATCGCCAAGACGATTGATCCTGAATCTAATCCTGTTTCTTTAACAATTTTCTCTAATGGATGATTGTAATAAGGAGATTTGTACTAGGGGCGTGACAAGTTTGTTCCCCCGAAACGGATCTATGATTCAGCCGCTGTACGTCTTGGCGTTAGCCCAAACACAACACCACGTCCCACTCGCGCACCATATCCATAAACCCGTACTCCTCGCCCAAGTCTCTTCTTTTCCATATCTCGTACAAAATCTGTTTGCCCCGCCAGCAGTTCAGCTGACCGTACGCGTCTGCACCCCAAAGCGCCTCGACTTCTTTCTGCACTGCGGGTTCTTTCACCTCACTTCCGCACACGAGGAGGATCCAGAAGAGCGGCCGAAAAACTGGGCCCTTGTCGTTGCCTATTCTAATTGCTTGGTGGAGATGATGCAACGCGCGCGAGACATGCTCGTCCACTATCGAGATGTTACGACTACTGACTCTTTTGATTAGCCTGTTGTAGTATACAATCAACGAAGAGTGAAACGCGGCGATGCCGTGCCCAAGACACTCGTGTAGCGGATTCGTGGGATCCAACTCCCAATAGTCCGCCACCTTCCACTCGAGCAATTTGTCCTCCACATCCGCACAGATCTTGGGGAAATTCCGGGGAAAAACTCGTTTGCGCTCAAAGATGTTTTTGTGGTTGGTCAAGTGGATGATCTCATCAAAGATGTGCACCAACGACATGGGGATTCCGTACATCACGTACACCTGGTCAGGCTCAAACGCATCGGGCGATGGCGTCTTTGGCACCGTTTTCTTAGTTTTCTTTTTGTTTCCCAACGGTTCGACGGCTTCGTCGGTGAGCTCTCTTTTGTTGAAGCTGATCGAAAACGATAGCGGACTATAGTCCGCGGCATCTGTTCGGTGCGATATAAGAAGGTTTTGGATCGTAGGCTTGATTTGAACGGTGGTTCTCTTGCCATTGGGGAGTATAGCTACGTTTTCGGTGTACTCGTCGTCGTCGTCGTCGTCGTCGTCTTCGTTGTTGGCAGTATCAATGTTCTTTGCCAAGTCGTAATTTTCACTCAAGTCGCCATAGTTGATCTCCTCGTCTCCCTCACTGATCGAGTAGTTGAATAAATTGATGCTCTGGGTGCTTTCGAAAAAAGTATACTCTATTCGAAACACACTGATCAAAAACTTCTGCAAGCTGCCGAGCCGCGTCTGGGTCGGCTTGTTCTTAATCACGTAGTCCCCAATGGCAAATATGAGCTCGAAGTTCTCATAAACGCTGTACTTGTTGTCCAAGTTGATCTGGAGCAAAAGTCCAAGTAGAAGCAAGGTCTCGTATTCCCAGCCCGCTTCGGAACACTTTGCAAGCTCTATGCTGTTTTTGTCGTACTCATCGAGGTGATAATTGACGATTTGGATGCTTAGTTTCCGTAGAGAAATGCTGATTTTGAGGTACTCGTCCATATGATACGACTCATCATTGACGTTTTGGGTGCTATTGGATTTGTTGAACGACGATAGCCCCAAAACTAAGTACACTATGGCCAATTTCATATTCTGTTTTAATTCGTTGGCTGAAAACGTTTCGGGATCGTCTCGCTGGTGAAAATCGCTGCTTTGGGTGAACTCCAAGCATATAAACTCACAGAAGATCTGCTTGATGTACGGAATGACAAAACAATCAAAGTAGTTGGGAGTGTGAGACACCCGACAGAACGAAAACATATCGGACTTGAAGCTGTTGAGAAGTTCATGAAATCGTCTCTTGAGTACAAGCTCATGAGTGTTCACCTCATATAGCTTGTGAAGTATCCTGGTGTCCACTTGCCAGTCGTCAGAATCAATATTGGGAAAGAATTTGGGGTATAAAATGTGGAGCATGTTTTGTTCGTTGAATTTGTAGTTGGTTCCTTTTATAGCAAGAATGGTTAGTTTTGCATAGTCCATAAGTTCATAATGGACCCACGAATCGTTGGACATGGACAAGATCGATTTGGCAGCATCAAACTGGTCTCCAGGGGTGGTTTCCTCAAAACCAGGACTCGATATAGTTTCGGTCAAATACGACGAAGAAGTCGAGGTTTGGAGCAGTTGGCTGTCTTTGGGTATTGGTTTGTGACTGGTACCTTGTGGGTGTCTTCTTTTTCCCTTCGTTAGTTTGTACACTCTGAACGGGCCTATTTTGTGGGTGGACTCTGCCATATCAAGCTGTTCTAGCGTCTCGTTCAATTCCTTGTAAGTGTAGACCATGTCAGATGGAAAACTGAAGATATCGACCTTTCTTCGCTGAAACCCGTTGCGCATATCGTCGTCTCCCAACGTCACAAGCTCATTTCTGTCATCGATACTGAGCGGAGCAGACCAGCAGAGCTTGATCTCAAAGCCCAAACACTCGCGCTTGGACTTGACACATCGCTGGCACTGCGGCCGTGCTTGGTCACACTTGACTTTCCTGGCTCGACACGTCCAGCATCCTTGGAAACTCCGGTGTCGTGGAGGCATGGTACTTCCAGATGGTGGATGAAAGGTCGTGCGAGACAAAAACAACCCACTGGGAAACCCCACCACGAGACCCCCAAACTGTACACTGACTAACACAGTCGTGGAACCACTACTAGCAATGTAGTGGACTACTAGCAATGTAGTGAAGACTCGCTGAGCACCGTAGTGAAGGACTCGCTGTCTCATTGTAGAGTGTCAATCACGTAGTTCTGACCCTATGATGTGTTATTTGCGTGGCCTGTTCGCAGTTATTTGCAGCAATAGATGAATGAGATCAGAGGAGATTATGGTTCATATTAGAGGATTCTAAATGTATGGAGTGATGCGGCAGAAAGACCGACTGGTCGAGGATGTGGATTCATAGAGTAGCGCTCAATACCAATGCTTTTCCTTGATTTATGGAGTCACACGATATACTACTCCTGATTTGGCTGGCTGCTAAAAGAGCCGGTCAAGGCATACGGGGTAAGCAGGTACAGCACCAAAATGCTAAATAATGTAATATGTAATTATAAAGTACAGCATCTATCGGGTGCTGAGCGCTGCCCGGGCTGGAGCTCGAGCAGTAGCGGCTACATTCTACGTACTATTGCATTCCTTTCTCATCTGCTTGCAACTGCCGCGGTAGTGAAGGTCTTGGCGTGAGTCGCGGGTGATGATTCGCGGTGTTCGCACGACCCCGACTGCTCCAACCAAGGCGTCACAACACTCTACGAACCCTCACTGTACAATGGCAGACCATTCGATCAATGTAGAGTACTCCGACGAAGTGAGCTTCAACTACAGAAGCATTCTTCCCCACGAGAAGATCTTCTCGATCCAGGTTGGCCACCGGCTTTTTCGACTCTCGGGCTTGTCGTTGTCGTCTGATGCGCCGTCATACTTCACCCGGTTCTTCACCAAGCCCGAAAACAAAGACAAGGTGTTGTTTATTGACCGGAACCCCGACATATTCGAGCATATCTACAACCACCTCCAAGGATACCCCATCAACGTCAGAAGTGACTATCAGTTTGTGCATCTTTGGCTGGACGTGTTCTACTTTGACTTGCGGAATCTCCAGAAATTCTTGTTATCGGAAGATGTGTTTGCTACCGTGGGCAACGAGACGTTCAAAGTGAGCAAGAGCTTGTTCACACACACCGGAAATTACCCCAACTACTTCACGGTCGTGTACGAGCAGTTGCTCAACGAGAGCATGGCGGTAATGGAACAGAAAGGAATGCTCCGGCCGCCGCCAATCAGGCCTGCTACCGTCAACTTGCGGTCACCCGAGCTCTTCAAAGAGCTTTTGGAGATCCTCAGAGGCAACTCCTCGGTGATACGAGACGACGAACACCGCAGATTGTTGATCAGAGAGTGCAAGTATTACCGGTTTCTGGAGCTTGAACAGCGCTTAGTCAAGCACAGAATAGTCAACAACCCGTTCGCAACCACCCACACTCAAGAAATCATCATCAACATCAATGATTTGCACAAAAAGGGCATAGTCAACAAGTCTCCTATGGACATGCTGATAGAGGTGCCGTTGATGTACCAAAGACCGTATATGAAGAAAGAACCGGTACGGTGTCTTGTGTTTCAGATAGATAGTCCCCATGGCTCTTCAGATGTGCGGCTTGTCTTGAATCGGACCATCAACTTTGCCTCTGTGGTGATCACAAATGCCATGTACAGTAAATTCAAAAACGTCTTTCTGGAGTTCACCGCGGAATTTCTTACCGATACTGGTGGCGGCGGAATGAGCATGTATCGTTTTACGGTTGGTTTCTCGGGATTCAAATCGGTTATTAATGGTAAAGAGATGAAGGAAACGTGGGTGCAAAATATTCTCGACAAGGGCGCAGAAGATGGCGAAAGAGAAGCCAAAAGAACGAAGCACGAGGGAGTCAAAGGCGATATTATCGAGTTCAAACTCACCAAGTCGCTTTGGCGAATGGTGATGAGGGGAAACAGGTCCCGCTTGCATGCCGTGTCGATGGAAGGTTATACCGATAGCAAAGAGTACTTGCAAAAGCACATGGAATTTTTATGATCTTTCACACCATCTTTTGATTAAAGGTAGAGTGATGAACTGGTTCATGATCATAATTAATGTATCAAACAAGCAATGCCGAGTAATCATAGAAGAGTTTGAAGTAGAGATGATTGAAACCCGAGTACCGGTGATGTGTACAATAATAGTATCAGGGAAGAGCAGCCAACAACCAGCACTATCATATGAAACACGGAAGTGGTAACAATAAAGACTAATGGCAGTATATCGATCGAGACAAGTGGCATTTATTATAGCTTAATCAGAACCCATTGGAGTGAAACGTTAATTAGCGTCGACGATAAATGAAGAGGCATTCGTTCCAGTTTAGCTTCAACAACAAAGAGCAGATTAACGTAGGTGAGTGAGAAGTACTTCAGGAGAAGTGTATGGACAATAGAACCGTATTCTGAATCAAGGGAGTAATACATCTGCACAAGTGAAAAATCCAAGTACAAGCGGGGTCAGACGCAATCAAACGGTACAAACACAATAGAGTATTGCTGTGATTATAACATGTGATGCGTAGTGTAACCAGGTGGAAGTCAATTCGGATAAAGTATATTTTGGTGCGTCTTGACGTGTAATTGCATAATAGGAAGAGACAATGAAGTTGGATAAAAAGGTGGAGAGTAGACGCATCAAAGTCCTAAGTATTTGCACTTTGTGATGAAGACTAATGATGTAATGAGCTCTCATTGAAAGTAGGCATGAATATAAACATAGTGAATAGAAAGTGCTCGATGGGTGACGTGAAAAGTCTAGCACTCAGTATTCTCGCATAGGGGCGCAGAAAAAGTATGATTAGATGAAGGGTGTGTTTGATTTGATTCTAGATTACATTTATTTATGATACCATTAGTCATTATCGAACGGGATGCACCACGTCGTAGTTTCTCACGGGAGAATTTGGTAGGGTGGCGCTTTCGTTCACGGCAGTGGCTGCATCGTAAGTGGAGATTGATCTTTCGTCACCCTTGTCGTAGGACTCGTCGTCATATTCGTGCGGGTGGGTTCTTCTATAGTGCCTGATGGCTGCGGGGAACAAATCAATCAGCCATAAAATAAGAATCACTCCGTAGAAAAAGGCCGCAGTCCACTCGAAACACGCAGACAAATCGTTTTTGCTCTGGGCCATAAACACCCCGAAACAAATGGCCACTACCCCGATGATGATCATCCACAAGATCTTGGCGAGCGACGACACCATGTACAAGTTCATCCACTTGTTCAGGCCGAATACGACCTTCTGATCGTTGTCCAAACGTTCGGGAAAGAGCCCGAAAGTAAGCGAGTTGAAGAAACTGAACCCGCACGCGATGAACCCGAAGCAAATGAACACCCCGAGCATGGAAATGTGGACGGGATGGAAGGCATTGGTGTTGAAAATCGACACCATGAGGATCCCCAACTGCGCGATGGCCGCACACACAATGCTGAACCACACAAAGAAGGGCTGTTTGTTGGATATGTAGCCTTGTAGTCTTCCGGTGGAGCGCAAGTAGTGCTCGACCGCAAGCGTCGCGGTGAAGAAAATAGCCTGGAAGCCTGTGCACGAAATGAAGAGCGGCTGCAAGTTGGTGGCACCAATATCGGATATATACACCACGTACTGGTCAGCGGGGTACATGAAGTTGTAGTACGGGTGGCCCTGGCCCGCCCAGCATGCCAACATGGCTATCAACATACCGGTCCACACCACAAGGGCCACTAGGGGCACCAAGTACCAATGGAATATGGCAAACCGAAAGTTCTTGGACATGGTGAGTTGGAGAATTTCGACGGGCTGGCGTTGCTCTAATAATATATATTTGCGATGACTGAAATTAGCAAGTTTTGTTTATGATCGCTCAACGTTCTCAACCGCGAACGTCTGCGCCCGCCGCTGAAAATAAGAAGAATCAAGTGTTTAGAGGTAGTAAAAGAGTGTATATTGTATGTGAAGGCGCGTTGGTTTGGCAATGTGGTGGACAATGTCTGGGAAGGGACCGTTGAATCTTAAAGTTAGTCTGAATTGTCGCGACGTTTCACGCCAACGAGGCGCTGGCGAGATTTGACAGCAAAATATGGTTGTCGCAAAGCGTGACTTGCACAAGAATGCGGAATGACGTGGGGTGGATTGGCGCGACTAATCGGCCGCTTTTGTGAGGGGGGCTCGCTTGCGTGCAGAAAGGGAACGAAGCCAAACAAACAGAATCCCACAAAGACCACGAGACCCTATTGTTTGGGTCACCGCCAGCCAGGGTATAAATATCACACTATTATGTGTCACGGCGGGTTTGTGCGGACTCGGGGTTACGCCCTATACGCTGTTGGGGCCGAGCCTGAACTCGGCGCTGAACACGGTCCTGAACACGGTCGTGAACACGGTCGTGAACACCGTCCTGAGTGGCTGAGTGTTCGTGGTTGTGGAAGCTGTGTTCTCGCTCTATGATCAGATAATCCGGTGGGGCAAAATTTGAACGCATGATTCTTGCTGACGAGGATTGCTGAAACTGGTGACGATTGTGCTCACTGGTCTTGTGCGTCTTTGTCAGCATCTCTACGTTGCCAGAGTAACTTTAGCCCCGGAGGATTCGCTTATGCGACTCTCTAATGAGCTGTCATGTGAGTACTCACACGAGTATATCTGAGCAGAGCCCCCTTTTTCCGCTGACAAAAAAAGTGTATTGTGCGTGCGAGCCCTGCGCTGCCACTGGTAAGCAGGAACAAGATCTGAAACTCTGGTTCTGTACACTAGAGTTGGGGTCGTTTCAGGTTAGGGATTCCGGGCGAGCACGACCACAATCGCCAGAATTCGAGGCTAGGGCGAAGTGGCCGCCACCGCCCCAACACATTGTTGTGCCTCTTTGCCAAGTCGACCGGAGTAGACATAATAAAGCGTAATGGCTGGGTTAGGGTTGACAACAGAGAATTCAAGTACAACAACAGGATTGTCCGAACAAACAACCCAGCCGTATTGTAGAAATAATACCCATACTATCAACACTCTCGAGACTTTCAATACTCTACGGTACCTTCATTCCCAATAAAGTAGCACTTTCCGTGGCCAAGTCTCATCACGATGCGACCCAAGACGCAGGACTTATTTTGTCACAGCAACGGCGGATCTGACGCAAGCGACGGCGCACAGAGCGCACAGACCAGCCAACCCACCGATCAAGGACCCTCGTGTAGCCCAAAATTAGTCGGTGAAATACAGGTGCCATCTACAAGACTAGAATAATCGAGTGAGTTACATTTTGTCAAAAAAAAATAACACGTTGAGAAAAAACAATATCAAGTGCCCTGAGGTTTGGTTGTGAAACCCGTGGAATTCGATAGATCATGACCTACCTAAAGAATCAGAGATTGTACCGATTTTGCCTTCGGCAATAACCAAAAGAAATCGTGGGTCTGCTAACAAAAGCCTTTCAATACTATTTTGTCGGTGCCAAAATTATACTTTTTGACGCTTCAATAGGTGCACAAGGGCTAATTCTCAAATTTCACAAATAGGGGAATTTTGATCCACTAGGTTTTTGGGGTTGTGGTTTTTCGGGGAAGGCGAGTGCGATTCTAATTCCATGTAGCCCATGTAATTCGACGCACTGAAATTGTTTTGGCGAGTGCCCTTTCCTTGTTATAAGGTTTAAAGCGGACAGAAGCAACGTTATGCACCAGAAATCACAATCAACCAAAATTAGCTTCCTCTAAGCATATATCATGTAGACGCAAGAATAAATGTAGCACCGCTAACAAAACAAAGAAACAATATTGCAGTCAGGGCCAGATAATGATTGTGCCGCTGCAACATTCCCGTTTCTTGATTTCTTCAATCTTCTGTGAACACGACACTCGTTACAGGAATAATAGCTACTGAGCCAGAATCAAAGCGAACAATCTCATCTTAGTCGGAAAAAATAAATGTGCTAAAACAAACGAACTTATATCGGTATTATCTTCGTAACTGTTCTTTTTTGTCTCAACAAAATTTATATGACATGATCGATGTTTGAGGTCATTGACCCTTGGTTCGAACCACCCTGTACAAAACAATTGCCACCAAACATTTGTGCCAACCGCGCAAAATGAAGAGACGCTTGCCTGTCTCGACTAGTCCTTTGCGCTGGCCTCTTCACTACCCCTCGCCATCTTATCATTTGTGAAATGGTCACAATATCCGCAAATGATCCTCAATAGGCGCTCGTACTTCAAATAATTTGTTGGAACAACCTTTGACTAGCATAAATTGCAGCGTATACGTGAGCAGTTGCATATACTTGTGCAAATAATAAGATATTCCAAAAAAATAATATAGTTTGAGGTGCTGAATAAAAAAACAATGCTCTGGCATTTGCGAATGTAACCTGTAAAAACGGTCCTTCACATCTATTTTTTCCCTATTCTCGCACCACATAAGCAAGCAAGCTCTGGGTACACAAAATTACTGGACCTTGATTGTTCGATTGTGGAATTTTCTACGCAACAATTCACAGTATTACATAACCTGCAACTCGTAACATCTAAAAGAAATACCCACAGACATACACCGTGCATAAATTACATCCTCTCATACTGATGATCAATAGTTGTGCAAATCTTATATTATAAGCACTGCAAAAAAAACCAGGTGCTTGTTCAAATATATATATATATATATACGTGAATGTTCATGTAGCTACACCCATACACTAATAGCAGATCAAAATCGCATCAACTTCGTCGCATAATGTGTGACGAGAACATCAGTAACTACATCAAGATGGTGTGGGTGATAATATCCTCAACGGGAGACCAGTCACGTGGAGGTTCCAGGACACCCAACTATGCCTCTTCCAAGAAGCGGACGGCCCTCAGGAAATATCACGAATTCTCCGCAAAGTACTCCACCTTCATCAACAATTTGATCTACAACTCCCAATTGACCTCCTCAAACTTGACAATCAGCTTGTACTACTTGTACATGTACCATCATCACAACAGCTTTTTGCAGTTCTCGTACAACGATCACGTGATAACACCCGACCACGACTCGACAAACGTATACCTAGTGATCATGCTGCTCATACTCTCCAATAAATCGTTTGACGACCAAAGCTACACCCTCAAGACCTGGCTCAGCATCATAAACAACACTGTCGGTGAAGAAAGTCCCGATATCGTGAAAGTCGATCTCGGATTGTTGAACTCCTTGGAAAGCTTCTACCTTCTGAGCTTAAACTATCAGTTGTCCTTCAACAATGTAGCCAAACAGAGCCATTTTTGGAGTTTGTTCACCACCCCTAATGCATTATTCAGGTTCCCTGCATCATTGGTCAGCAAACACAGGCAATTGGTTGACACCAGCGAGACCACAAGCATTCCGTTCGCAGCCAAGTTGGCCAGTCCTGTACATAACAGCTGCATGGCCAGTCCAGGATACACTCCTGTATACACGTCTGTTTCACCTCAAAAGAACAGGTGCGACACCTCTCCTAATCTTTTTAGCATCAACTCACCTTTGAATGCCGTTACGGGATACTCTCCTTTAACTCCGGTGACCCCCCACTACAGCGAATTCCACTACAAGAGAAGACAAATGCAGCCCATGCTGCATCAAGTGATTGCATCCAACAAAATGTTTCCAGACACTGGGCAACCTCCCGTGCAAAACTCCCACGTCGCCAATTATCAGCCCTACCAGGCCTCGGCACCTCCGGTGTATTTTGTTGTTCCTCATCAAGCGCAATTTGTGTTTCCTCTGCAGTCTCATGCGCAAACAAATACGGCTGCGCACTCGGTGTCGCAGGTGGAAGCAGCCAGCGTATCACAATTGCACCACACTGCATGCCGGGGTATTACTCAAATAATGCAATGATTAATACCCATAACTAAAGCAACGGACTCACAAGAACCTTCTCAAGCATCTTAGCATTTTGCATTTGCATTCGTCATATTTATGAAGACCATGAGTTTTATTTTTTTGTATAATAGTTTTTTTCTGGAACATGTGCATACATGATTGCCAGAGTATCAATTTTTTAGGCAGGTTATATTCGGGAAGAAATAAAAAATTTGTAAGGAAACATTTCTAGAGTAGTGAAGTAGAAAAGTTTCATGAGGCTCTCAGAGGACAGTAGTGCGCGGCGCTTACTTGTCCCAAAAACCTTTGTCTGTTAGTTCTGGTACCATTCGAATATTCTCTTGTCGCCTCTAAAACACATAGGTTGCCGAACAGAAAGAAACAATTGCAATAGAGGCTTTGATGAGTTCCGCGTCGAATGGCGGGGCTCTAAAACACCGAAATCATCTATTAGTCTATTCTGCAACATGGATTCGAGGCAGTTGTAGGCTTTAGAGTTTTAGTTTATTGACACAAAACTGGAACTATTCACAAATTGCACAACCGATCTTTCCCTTCGGCGTACTTTACTCACAAACTATAACCCGAGAGGCATATAATCTACATGCGAGTGACGTCAAAGAGAAAAGATGAAATGGGGTAAAGTATAGGCGATACCTCAGGGCGTTGGTGCACGAACAAGTAAAAGAAGGAAAGTGTATGTACATTAAATGTGGAATTCTCTACGTAGAGCCTGCCTTTTGAGTCTGAAACAAGAGAACATTATGCTAACCTTTCCTGCCCGAAAGGAGCACCTTAAATTTTCACCCCTCCTTTTCCCACAACCCATTAGCTGCGAGTGTTTCGGCTGGGTCATACGCCGAAACGCACATTTTCAATTTAATTTTTTTTTTTGCCTCCATTTGCAAGAAAAAAATGGCAAGCGGGCGCTCTTCCGCAGAATACGAGAAAGGTCAAGTTAAAGATGGAATTGCAAATGAGTAGCAAATTCATCCCAATGATTACCAGGTTGCAACGCTTTGCGACTCTAGCCTATGTGTCAGCCAATTAATACAAAAGAAGTTTCACTTCCCAAATTGTTAACTCGTCAACGTGGTGTGTGTATGGGCACTGGGCTGAGGCATGATACATTGAACTGCATACATCTAAAATTGATGGTTGGGAGTTTCAAGATATGCTGTGCCCTCAGACAACGTTGGACATGACATACCCTGGTACATGCTAACAGAATGATATAGAGCGGTTGAAAGAATGTTAATATTCTTATTTTTCTTTCTTTTTTCCTATATATTTTTAGAGATTGTACTTTATTTTCTTTGCCCGACAATCTCTCTCAGATTAGTTACAGATACCACAAAAATAAAGGATTTGCAAGCCTTGTGCTTTATCCCCGAAGAGATATTTGGTAAAAAATAATTTTGTTAGCATTAGCCCGTCAGCGTATGCATTAGGCGTGAGACTCCTCTAGTAACTAAGTAAGCTTACCATAGTTGGGGGTTGGAAAGGTCAATAACACCAAAGATATGTAGCGGCTAGGGGTGTATTGTAACGCAACAAAATACCGTATGTGCCATAGAGGAGTCATATTACAATCGGTTTCAGAAGAGTCTGGGCATATCAATTTCTTTTAACAACCTACGTGTTTTCACTATCCTTTGAACATGATCCGTTCGAAACATAATACCTATTATTGCACATCTTGGTTAGACTTAAAGCAGGTTTGGATATTTTGCATTTGGTAGCAAGTCGCTTGAAACGCTCTGCACCAAAATATATTGTCTGATTATGGCCACTCATGCGAGGTTCGTTATGATTGCTCGAACCTCCTGTGCGTCACAGAAAAAGGTATTTGCAGGTTACGTGGTTTTGAGGGTTCGGAAGCATTCGACAAACGGATTGTGTTGTGTGTGAGGTAAGGACTGCCCCCACCTAAATTTTGTTCATCTTCTCAAACAAAACTTTTACATGTTAGATTGTTATGCACATTTGTGCATATCGCCCGTTTTTTTAAACTCTTGCATAAGAAACTTTGATCGAGCCAATTATCGGCCTGACATTGTAGGTCAACTGTAAGCTACACTTCCCTTGTATGCGCGGAACATGATGTTACGAACAAAAATATCAAGTAGTGTAGATCGTTTGAAATCTACACTGCTTCACAAAGAGTACCACCTTCGCACCATTTTACAACATGCGACAACTGAATGCAGAATATTATTAAGAGTGGAGACATCTCTCAAAATCTCGTGCTAATCGTCTACTCGTATTGTGGGATATTACGTGTGTATCAGGGCAAGCTGCCGCATATTCTAACCGAGCACTGGTGCCGGAACCCAATCTAAGTTTTCTGCATCACGTTATCGTCTTCTTGTGTGCGTGGTTACATATTGGCATGCGCATGTCGTAAATGGGAATGCACGACCCCAGCCTACAGTGTAGAAATATACCAGTCTCATCTCATCTCGTCGCACCGCGAACAGTGGAGGTATGGGTGACAAGACGTGCGAGATATGCAACCTCGAGCCAGCTAAATACAAATGTCCAACCTGTTTGATAGGCTACTGTTCGTTAAGCTGTTTCAAAAGTGAAGTACACCAAAATAGTCACGCGAATGAAAAACCGAATAGCGATGGAAACCAACCATCGGTAAGGAATCATGACAAGAAAAAAGACGAATCAACCAAACCAATACACATACAGAAATTTGAAAAATTAGTCGATGACCCAGTAATACAAGGGATGCTCAAAGAAGACGCCCTCCAATTCCATTTGCTTACCCTTGTAGAAATCCTCAACAATCCCAATATCACCGGAAATAATAACGCGAAGACCGACAATTCTGTATCAACGGAGAACAGAATGTCTATTATGAACCTCAAGTTGAACGATCTACGGATCGGAGGAATCGAGGAAAATAGTCTTGTTGAGGAATTCATCGGTCGGGTATTAGAATTGTACGGCGAATGAAAGATGCCGTAATTGTTTTTTTTTTTTTTTGCAGACAATAGTGAGGTACTGTTGATGAAAGCAGACGTAAACTTTCACGGTATAATAGAAATATGCGGACTGACATTTTGTTGGGAGCTCACTATACAATTTCACCGACGAATCCGATATCTCCACGGTTCACATCACAACTGGTTCAATTAGTCCCTCACTATGTCCATTGAACCAATTTGAATACTGAAAAATATTCAGATTGTGCGAGACCTCGCGTACCCTGAAAACCCAATTTGGAATTGTCGCACAGCAGGGGATGAAAAGAATCAGAGGACAGTTGTGTATGGATTCGTCTGGTGGTATCAAAGGAAAAATAGCTACATGAAACCGTACCGCCTGCAGTTTTTTCAACGTATTTTTAAGAACATTAAAGTTAATATTTTTAAGCTGTTGATAACTGAGCAAGTATAAGGACCCGTCAAAATATTATCACATCTTCGTAAATAGTGTAATTGGAGATAATATTCAGATGCAAGTGCGAAACATCTGCCGATTAATTGTAACCTGTAAAGTTTGGCAGAAACAATTTTTTGTCGCAGCCCCATTTCTTCATTCCGAGGGAAAGGGGTGACCTTGGAGCTCAGTTATGCAGACATGGTATCCTGGTGAAGTGTCGAGTCTTGATCTTCGGCTTGGGTCGAATTTCTTTTCAGGGGAATTTGTCTACGTTGACCACTTTGATTGTACTATACATGAAACTTAGAGTATCTCACAGTTTCTTCTATTGTATTCTTCGAAATAGTGAGGTTGATCCTGAACATATTTTTTCTCCTTCCGAAGCTTAACTGCCAGGATTCTCTATTGTGCTAGTGTATGTATTGTTGCAGCAAAACTATTGAGGGTTTCATGCCATTACCAGAGCTCAAGTCACATTCGTAGATTAGCTGCGCTCACCAGCGTTATTCGCATTTCGAGACACCAGATTTACCGGTTAAATCAATTAGACGGTGAACATACTGCATGTACCTTGCCAGAACGAGCTATCACCAAAGTGGGACGAGAATACGCGAATCGAAGATCTCATCGATCGTACAGAAATTGGTACCTAGAGGAAAATAAAGTATCTGAAGAGCATCTCACGAGCCGATTTTCGTCAATCATCCTTGCACAGACCAGCAAAACGGAGATCGAATAGGTTTCAATCCGAAATGAGTATTATGCCCTTACACTTTGTTAATTGGGTCGTGTCTGCCCTAGCTCAGATCGCGATCGCGATCGCGGCAACATTCTCTGTGTCATGTGTCGAGAAGAAAAGGCTCTACTACACTGCAAAGTCTTCTTGGTTCACTCCATTGACGACTTTTATTAAGGCTTTGGCCACGAATGTAAGTGGCGCTCTATAGAAGAAAATATCCACAAAGTCATGAAGTAGTTGGGTAGCTTTCTTGTGTCTTTCTGCTTAAGCAGGAGTTTCAACTTTACCACCCCATATGTTTTTCGTTTGTCCCTGTAAAGGTTTGGTTGCAGAATACTTGTACAAGAACCCACCAAGATCGGAATCACGATCATTGGCATTTATTTTGGCATTTGGGTCGTCCAACTTTAAGTGTCCGGTAGTAATGTAGATCTCGTCGTCATTTTTTCCTCCTATAGTGACAGAAGTAATCCTTTGAGCTGGTAATGTGAATTTTTCCACGAGATTTCCGTTCGCATCCAAATGCATCACTGAGCCAGTGCTGAACACAGCGGAATAGATCTCGCCTGATTTGGTCATAGTTAACCCATCAGGTTCGGGGCTGTCAAAGCCAGGATATAATTCTACTGTCAGTACAAACTTTCGCTTGTTGGACAAGGTATTGGTTATGTAATCGTAGTCGAATTTCCAGATGGTATGGGTCAACGAATCGGTCCAAAAGAACTGCTTTCCGTTAGCAGAAAACGAGAGGCCATTCGATATGTAGACAGGTGAATCGATCATGGTTTCTATAGTTAGATCATGGCAATTGATCCTGTAGAGCTTTCCTTCTGGTTTCACTCCTTCCTGCGCGGTTATCGGAAAATCGTTCATCACACCTATCCACAAATGGCCCCAGGGATCTACGATTCCATCATTTGATCTCAATCTAGCACTCTCGTGAGGATACCGGAAGAAATAAGGCAAGATTTTTCCACTCACAAAGTCACCTTTGGCAATCCCGTACTTTCCACATATCAAAACAACATTGTCGTTTGAGGTCAATGCAATTGCCCCAATGGACTCTTCCTTATCCTCGAACTTCAATACTTGGTGTGAATGGGGTTTTTCTTTGGAGAGGCGCACTCGGTGGACTTCGCCAGCTATGATGTCTACCCAAAGAAGCGTATCGTTGGAGGGGTTATATGTGACACCTTCGGTAAGTCTACCACGGTACTCTGGTAAGAAGATGTCTTGCTCAGTTAGTTGAATTGTTTTCGGTGTGCTATTAGAACTGGCAACACTACTTTCTGCCTCGGTCATAGTACAATATCAGATATTAGGTGTAGTGTCAATGAATGGGCTCAGAGTGCTGGAGGCTCTGCTATTAGGGTAGTACGATTCGTAAGTAGTGGATCTATTTTTGGCTTGGCAAGAGTTCGTAAAGCTGCTTGATCTGAACGATTTGCGATCTGATCAATAGGCGGCTAAAAAAAAGTAAAAAGTGGAGAAATCCAGACGAGAAATAGGAATTTTCTAGTCACAGTAACAAGCCCAGCACACAGCAAGTGTTTAAATATTGTCTATAAGTTTCAGTTGCTTGGAACAGCTCAACAATTGACCAGCGAGATGGCTTGAAAACAAATGCTACTTTCATGGATATTCGAGTCACACGTTGATTATGCACCTTGCTGCCAGTCTGGTGGGTGCACGCCGCCGGTGCAGGCCACCACACCGAGTAGCTGCCCCTTTGGGAATCAGCGATACGTATTATTCCATATTAGGTTGACCGATGCCACAAGATGGCACAAGGTATGAGCGGGGGCTACGAGGTTCACCCGGGCAAGGGCAAAAGTCCTGGGTGCTGGGTCTATAGGGAGGCAGAAAATCCGAGTGAAGGTGAAAAGTGAACCGATAAGAAGGGCTGGCGACAAAGCATGGTCTGGATCAAGAAGATCTCGATTCATTGTGTAGATTTTAGTATTTTTAAATTTGATTTAAGTTTTTTTATGCTAAGGAGTTGAAAATGTCTGTTGTCAGGAGGATTTTCGCAGAGGGGCCCTGGCTAGCCCCTGCCAAGCCCCTTGCAAGTCGAAAAAATGGTCTGATCTCACCACTCGACAGCACTCTGATTGTCGATACAACACTATGCTTCGGTATGCTAGCACCCTATACTTACCGAGCCGTGGGTCAGTGTTTTCAGAGCGGCACCAAAAGCACAGTTGTCGTGTAGTCCAGCAAATGGTAGTCGTACGAATGCATAGTTATGAAACCCTGACAATAAAAACCACTGGGTGCTATTCTATTATATTAAAAAGGCACGCAATCTGGCCAACTCCCTATAAAATATTTCTATTGTACACATTCAAAGCAAGTCGCAAGGGTGGGGGACGCGGGGTAGGCAGCAAACAATGTCGCTGGCACTATTCTTTCATTTGAAGTTGGGCCCATTCTTTTGCAAGAGCAACCATTGTTTCAGAGTTGGTTGAAGCATCCACCACGTCGAGCGGCACCTGGCTCTCGCTGTACTCCTTGCGGGCAAACCTCCCCATGTTAGTTTTTGTCACGATCCTAAACTCGTAATCGTGCGAATCAGTCTCTCTGTGTAGTAATATTTCGTTCCAAGTGAAGAGAAGCGAGTCGCTCTTGCGAGTGAACGGATTGATATCGACTACGTACACTTTTTTGAATGGTCTTGGAACGTACACATCAACGATGTACTTGTCTAGACCCAATACGCCGTCGACTTTGGCATGAATGAACCCATCTATGACCTCTCTCAACTGTGGTTGCAACCCCTCGAGAAAATCGTAGTGATTCAAATCACGCTGCGAAACCCCCAAGATCCGGCCGCGGTGAACAAACACCCGGAACTCAAGCGCCGGATTTACATCCTTCCATTTCCGAAGCACCAACTCATACTCCACCGGTGGGGCGTCGGCGGCATCGTCTGCTGCGCTAAATGGGTAGTCAAGGTCGTCCACTACATGGTCCGACGCGTTGAGGAGCAAGTACACATCGTTTGGTTCGCGGCACTGCGTGGTGCTCCCAGGCATGATCCACCTTGCATCCTTGGGCGCCGACCAGTTGAGTTTGGGCGTCACGTGCCCGCCGAGCTCACCGATGCTCTCACCAATTTGGCGATGAAGCTCGGCAAACGAGTCGACTGTAAGCGAAGCGGCACGCTCGGAGTCGTCTTCGGAGTCGGTCTCCCACTCACTGTACTCGTTGTCACTATTGGCCTCGATTTTGGTGTGGTTTCCCGCCAACCTGATACTGTCCCCCGCCAAGTACTGTAGAAACGTCGTGGGCAAGGGCTTGAGAATCACCGACTTCACCACATGCTCTTTAAGTTTAGGGTACCAGTGTGAGTACGAGCACCGCCGGATCTCTTCCACACTGACCTGGGTTTTCTCAAACGTAGCGTATGACATGTTGGTGCTGACAATTGTGATGGCTCTTACGATGACATTGGAGCGCACGTGACGACGCATCCTCAGTTATAATCTCGACATTGACGGGATCACGTGTGTGAGCACGTGTCGCTCTCGTCGCGTGGAAAATTTTGAGCTGCCAAGCTGATGATCCGCCACTCTTCAGGTCGTTCTACACGGGCATTCATATACCAATTGACAGCCAACTACACAGGCAAACACTTGAATAATACCTTAGTACTCTGATATGTCTGTTGCAACTAGAGGAGTGGCCCCTTCCAATGCTACGTTCAAGAATAAAGAGAAGCCGCAAGAGGTGAGAAGAAGCAATATCCTTGCCGCCCGGGCGGTTTCAGATGCCATCAGAACATCATTAGGTCCAAAAGGGATGGACAAAATGATCAAAACCGGCAATGGAGAAATCATCATCTCCAATGACGGCGCCACCATCTTGAAACACATGGCCATCTTACACCCTGCGGCAAGAATGTTGGTCGATGTCAGTGCGGCGCAAGATATCGAGGCTGGTGACGGAACAACCTCTGTAGCCATCTTGACAGGAGCCTTTCTTGGCGCTGCCGACCGTCTTTTAAACAAGGGAATCCACCCCACCCTCATTTCCGAATCCTTCCAACGAGCAGCAAAAAGATCTTGCCAAGTTTTGCTTGAAATGGCACACAAAATCAAGCTTGAAGATAAAGAACAGTTGATCAGAGCCGCCAGCACATCGTTATCGTCCAAAATTGTGTCGCAGCACTCATCTCTTTTATCTCCATTGGCAGTAGACTCGGTTTTGAGAGTGATTAACGAGAAACAAAACAACGTAGACTTGAACGATATCAGGTTAATCAAAAAACTTGGTGGTACCATCGACGATACCGAGTCGATCAATGGGGTGGTTTTGACCCAGAATGTTCTTAAGTCTGCTGGTGGTCCTTCGCGAGTAGAAAAGGCTAGAATTGGTTTGATCCAGTTCCAATTGTCTCCTCCTAAGCCAGATATGGAGAACAATGTTGTGGTCAACGATTACAGACAGATGGATAAGATTCTCAAGGAAGAAAGAGCCTATTTGTTGAATATCTGTAAAAAAATCAAAAAGGCCAAATGTAACGTCTTATTGATCCAAAAGTCTATTTTGAGAGACGCAGTCAACGACTTGGCGTTGCATTTCCTTGCCAAATTAAATATATTGGTCATAAAGGATGTCGAGAGAGACGAAATCGAGTTCTTGGCCAAGTCTACCGGGTGCAAACCAATCGCTGATATCGACAACTTCACCGAAGACAGATTGGGATCGGCCGATTTGGTGGAAGAAATCGAAAGTTCCGGTTCCAAGATCGTCAAGATCACCGGAATTACCTCCAAAAACATCAAGCCAACTGTATCTGTAGTTATAAGAGGAGCCAATGCGTTGGTTCTTGACGAAACCGAAAGATCTATCCACGATGCCTTATGTGTTATCAGGTGTTTGGTCAAAGAACCGGCTTTAATTGCCGGTGGAGGAGCCCCAGAAATCGAAATCTCGCGTGTCTTGATGAGAGAATCCCACAAATTGGTTGGTGTGGAGCAGTTTGTGTATCAAGAATTTGCCTCTGCGTTGGAAGTTATACCAACGACATTGGCCGAAAACGCCGGTTTGAACCCAATTAATGTAGTAACTGACTTGAGAAATAGACACGAGAATGGCGAAAAGAATGCTGGAATATCGGTCAGAAGATCGGGGGCTTCCAACACCTTCGATGAACATGTATTGCAGCCAGTTTTGGTCAGCACCAGTGCTATTACCTTGGCCTCTGAATGTGTCAAATCTATTCTTAGGATCGACGATATTACCTTCAGTCGTTAGTAGTAATGCATATCCATAATACTAGATAGATTTGAATCGTATTAAACTTCAAGATCCCAAAATTCAATTAACGTTCATAATAGATAAGACAACTCAATCATGATCATCATTGCGCATTGTAATAGGCTGTACATTTGCCGCTTGCATCTTTCCGACTAAATGCCGCTTAGACTTCTATTGTTCTTGATTTTGAGCTACATCTTATTATATACTCTATAGAGTAGCACTTTCTGCGACTTGATCATTCGTATCTTCTCTAGTTTGAGCTTCCTTTGCATATACACGCTATGTTCACTTTAGAGCATATTAACGGTGTCAATCACTGCTATTTTTACGGAGCATACCTCGATTGACAAGGACATTAACTGGGTATCGAAACGAGTACATAAATTTATGTTTAGTTGTTTCGTAGAATCAGTTGAACACGAGCTGAGAACTAGTTGAAATCTATTACATGCTGCAAAGATATCAGTGGCTATCATAAGTATGTTTAAATAGACACGATGGTGACCTGCAATGCTTCTACGGCGCCGTATACTTATCCGTGCTTAATTTGCACCCAAACTGCCCGCGAGCAGTTGCAACCCTTCTTGTGTGCAGGACGTATCTTATTCGCTTCGTTACTTATGTTTGGCTTTGCCGTTGTATCTCGTGGACAAACACTTCGATTCACTCCAGGGTTTATTCAATGAGCTCATCTGTAGGATATTGAATTCCAAACGAGCGGTCGTTTACCTAGTCTTTTATTTCAAAATGGGAACTTAACCATGTCTCTGCTTAATTGTTGCTTGGTTAGATAATATTCGAGATTATGTGGCTAAGATAATGCTAACTTTTGTAGATGATATATTTAAAGACTCTATGTGGACAGTGTGTAAAGAATATTAGTATTAATAATTCAAAGTCATCACCAAGATAGTACATGAGATACAAATAATATAGAAATAATATAGAAATAATATAGGAATAGTAAGGAAGTAAAAATGGTATGTATGTAGAAATAGTAACGTAGCGGTCCACGTATTCAAAAGGAGCTGCACCAGTCAACAGAAACATTCCCGAATCTAGGGTTCTTGCAATGGCTAGACACCCTCCTATGCTTTAGGGTGCAAACGGGGCTTGAAAAAATGGCTGCGAAATTCTCAAGGCTGGTTGAAAACGGATAACAAACACTAGCGAACCCCCTAGTTTACTGCCCACGCCATTACCACATTCTTCAACTACACCTGTAACATGTTGACTAGGTATAATGCTCAAAAATTGACATATCATTGACTAGGATTTTCACTACGCAGCCTTCGACAGTTCGGACATTCCTATATATACTAGTAAGTATGGTATATCTAATATTTTGTGAGTCTGTATGCTTGGTATATTGGATAGTCTGTATATGGTCCTTGTAAATCTGATATGGTATTGGTAATCTGCAAGGTATTATATACGCTATACCAACTTGACAGAACGCGATAATCCCTTCTTGATACCGGTCTTTTCTCCCTGGTACGGACCGGCGTTCTCGCTGTACACTTGTCTGACCGACTTGAGCTTCTTCTTGGCCTTTTCGTACTGCTTTCTCTTCTTGACCCTCGAGTTTCGGAACTCCTTCTTTCGGTGCGGCGTGAGACCCTTGTTCTTGAGAATCTGGTAGTTGATGGCTCTCTTGCCATCCTCTCCCAAGTCTTCTTGGAGCTCGGCCAACTTGCCTTCTTTGGCTGCCTTGACAGCTAGCTCGTGCGCCTGTTTCTTGCTCTTTTTCTTGTCAATGGCTCCTTGCTTCAACGACTCGTAGTATTGGAGATCGCTTCCGTTATTGATTTCTTGTGCTATTCTGTCGTCTTCTTCGTCATTGTCGGATCCGCCAAGCTCGTCTCCAAGCTGTAACTTGTCTTGTCCTAACCCCTTCTTTCTGGCCTCTTCAATGAGTCTTTGCTGTCTTTCAAAGAGTCTTTCTCTATATGGCAAGTCCAAATCTCCGGAGAACTTTTCGTTGTTCTTTTGCTGTGCTTGGTCAATCTTAGAGGTGTAGAATCTCAATGTCTTTTTACGACGTTGCTTATCTTCAAGATCCACATCTTCCACATTACTTTCATTATTATTGTTTTTCTTGGCGGTTTTAATCTTTCTATCTTTAGTAACGTCAATTTCAAGATCACTGTCTTCTTCTTCTTCCTCTTCCTCTTCTTCTCCTTCTATTCCTTCAACGGCATCAACAAAATTGTCAAGATCCTCAGAATCAGATCCAGACATTGCTAAATCTTCTTCTTCTTCAGCGTCATGTTCAGTTTCGTCAGATTTCCTCACTTCTTCGGGCAATTCACTGGCTTGTCTCCATACTTCTCTCGATGTTAAGATCGACTCCATAACAGGGCTCGACTTCATACTGGTAAAATTCTCTCCCGACTGGAGCTTATCGGCAAACAAAGCAAAGTACGACGCTATTGAGCCTAAATAGGCAGAAAGAGATGCCTTTTTCACTTCCTTAATCTGAAAATTGCTGGTGCTTGAGGCTTCAAGTTGGGCCAATTTTGGCTTGAGCTCGTTAAGCTCCTTCAATAATGGAATGAACTCAGGGAATGACTCGCTCAATAGCTCGAGTTTCTCGGAATCTTCAAGTTTATGCACAGAATTGTCTTTGTTGATGATGAATTGGGATTTGGGCTGGACTTGCTCATCGAAGGCCACGGCAGACTTTTTCCAGTCTTCTGCATCTTCGTCCACATAATCGTCCATTGCAAGCTCTTGCAAATGCTTTTTCTGCTGCTTCAATGCCTCTTCTGTCATCTGCTTGGCGTCTTCGTCGTCACTAGCGTCATCTCCTCCATAGTAGGCATTTTTGCCTCCCCACCCGGAAAATTCCTCTTCTTTTTCTGCATCTTCATCTTCTTCATCTTCTTCGTCTGCACTATCTTGGCCAGACTCATTTTCGGCTTCTGAAACCTCTTCTTCTTGAATTCCCATCACCTCTTCATCCGAAGACCCATCATCTTCATCGTTTCCTCCGGCATATTCACCGGCTCCTTCAAGTAAAATCTTCTCTTGGTTGGCTCCGAACGAGTCTACCTCATCGAGATCCACGTCCTCAACATGGTGCTTGTTCCTGTTGCGTGCCATCCTATGTTCTCTAGTCCTGTTCTCTGCTCTGCTCTGCTCTTCTGTGCTCTCTCGATTCATTTTTCAATGCGATGAGATCACGTGATCATGTGCCTCCTCTTCCACTTCACTATACTTTATTTTGTTCACTGAAAAGCCCGTACCATCACCAGTGAACACCGCCAGATACATCCAACCCGTACTGCCCTCCCACTACAGCACTGCTCCCGTTACACCGTTACACCGTTGCATCCCGATCCCGTTTCTGGTCACGTGACTGAAAAATTTACTACTTCGCTACTCTTTCTACTAATCAAAACATCATCATGTCGAATAGATTGGAATCCTTGAATGGAAAAAAGACGGTTGGTGCAGCCAAGCCGTCGTTAAAGTTCAAACCAAAGGCTGTTGCCAGAAAATCCAAAGAAGAACGTGCCAAAGATGCCCCAGTGGTGAAACAAGAACACACTGGGCCCCCCACCAGAGGCAGAGGAGGCATGAGGGGCGGCCGAGGTGGCCGTGGTGGACGCAACAACTATGCTGGAACCCACTTGGTGACGTCAGGACCCTTGTCTTCGGGCTCTGTATCCATAGGGAACGCCAATGGGTCAAAACTCGGCTTCACTTCAGACCAAACGTTCAATTCGGTTTCGCCTACTCCTGAATTTCTCCAAAACCTCAAGCTCAAACCCGACCGTACAAAGTCGCCTACACCCGGAGTGAAATCAGTAGTTGGCCATGAGCAAGCAGAAGACGATGAAGACGATGACCCTACCAAAATCAACATGAATAAAGAGTATAGGTTTGCCGATGAGGAGACTATTCTTTTCCCATTCAGACCAGCCAGAGACGACGAACAAAGAAGCGAGGCACTTTCAGCAGTGAAGTCCGAGTCTCCTGAAGCAGAGGAGGTTGTGTCTACCACCGTAAGCCGTGAGTCCACCACTATAAGCCGTGAGTCTCCTGTCAAAAGCGAGCCCATAGAAGAAAAGTTGCTTCAAATCAAACAACATAAAGCGGAAATCGAGAGTAAAATTTCCGAACCAACTGACTTGTTTGCGAGAGAAGAGGCCAGCAAATTGATTTCTGACCACCAGGACATCTTGAACTTGCTCACAGACAAGTTTGAAGCCCATAGCATCGACCAGGACCACGCGATGGAAAACGACGAAAATGCACCAGAACCTGCAGCAGACGAAAAGTACTTTGCATTCCACCTTCCCAGAGTGTTGCCTAACTACACCGTGGCTTCAAACACTTCAGTGAAGGACGAGCCTCAAGAATCGGTGGGCTCTTCTCAAAAGTCTCGCTTCGCATCGGAGAAAGTCGCCGATTTGAAAGGCCAAATCGGCCACATCAACATCCACCAATCGGGCAAAATCTCCATCAACTTGGGCAAGAATAACAGCTTGCTGTTAGCCAGAGGTAACCCTACCAGTTTCTTGCAGGAGCTCGTAATGCTCGACGTTAGAGAGCCTGATGAAGGAGAAGACGTAGAAATGATGGATGAAGAAGGCCAAAAAGTGCGTGGAAAGTTTGTCAGATTGGGACAAGTTACTGAGAAACTAGTAGCGACCCCTCTTATCTAAACCCGCCTCTATCTAGTATCGAACTTACTAGTGTAATATAGCAATACAAGTAAAATAAAGTCTGTTTAAAAAGAGTAAATTAAACACAATGCCCAGGAATGTAATCTACTGGTTGTTGTACATATTTTCCAAGATAAGCTCCCGCGGTATAAAGATTGGGGTGTTGACGCTAGGGAAAGTTTAGTTTCTCACAGTAGAATCAGGAAGACATTTCGAGTCAGCTTTCAACGGCTCTGTCGTTAATGGCTCGTGAAACTGAAAGCACCAATCTTGCGGATTTTTCAGATTTTTCGGTGTTTTTGCACCCAAAGTGAGAGGTGAAGCAAAGTCAAAGACGTCTGACCCGCAAACATATGAACAATATAACCTTACTGGCTGTTACCGAGGACCAAGTCTCGACAAGCCAAGTCCACACAGCTACTGGCTTTTGGCATCACCCATCTGATAAGTCAATGACCCACGTCTATACGACCTATCCCCCTAGCCTAAACATCCTATCGTATTATTGCGAGACATAGCGCCAAAGGAAATAGACGGGTCGTGAATTGAAAGCTCCCACTTATTCTGATTACACTCCCAAGCCCCCCTTGACAAAGTAATTACAATTTCAACACCATTCTTTCCACAATAAATAGACAAAACGCGCCATTATATCTTGGTAGCTCAATCACTCGTATCAAGTTAGAGTTGGTGCTTTTAGCTGCGAACCGGCTCAAAACCAATTACAAGACATTTCAACTAGACTAGTTAAGAGTCATCACAATTTTGCGTGCCTGCATTCAGATAGAACATTACCATATATGGGCAGAAGATTTAGACGCTCACTCGACACGAAAATGAAATAGGTATGCTGAGTAGATAAACGGGTCCCATAAGTATTGCGAAGATCGCCAGTTCAAGTGTACAGAGTATCACATGTTACAAAAACGGTGCAGGAGGACTCTTGTCTTAGCTGCACATTCTGGCCAAGCTCTACTATGAGAGCGTGACCATGCTATCAAAAACGTTACAAAGAATGGTATCGACAGAGTCAGCACTGAATCATTTATTTGGAAGGTTCATGGTAGTTTTTATCATAATTTGCATTTTCTTGAGAATTTGCACCATAAAATGCGCGCCGCACGGCTGCATTTAAAGAATTTTGCACCCAAGCATTCGTCAACAAAGGAGGTCTACTTGTCTTTATCGTACTGCTATGGAAATACCTTGCTCCAGCCTGTACGCAACGACGTCATAATAGTCTCGCCTTTGGCTGATAGGCATCTCAGGGCACACATACACGCACCTACCAATTCAAGCTAGATATACGCTGCATTCTACACAGCACCCAATCTGATAAAGACTATTGTGCCACTGCTATTGTTTTTTACCACACGACTAAATTAAGGTGCACTTGTTCTGAAAGTTCCACCGGTAACTTGGGTTATGGTGTATTGCCGATGAAATACAACCCAAGCCATCGCTAACCCTGGGTTCAATGAGCAGTCCAGAGTACTTTAGCCTAAAAGACACCTTTAGGAACCATTGACAGGCTGAAAATACCTTCAAATGAATTGGTTAGTCGAGGCTGTGTCATACCGTTTGGTTCTCAACCACCGATGGTAGTACCTACTCTTTCGTGACGCATCTTACCTATGGAAAATAAAATAGTCTTAAATTAAATATGGCTAGTCTCTTCATGACGAGAATAGCGAAAAAACTAAAACTCAAAAGAGGGAGGTATAATGCTACAGTATTGCATAATTATGGTTATCTTGATACAACCTTGGATTGAATTTGGGTTGGTATTACTTTATGAGCAACTTATTTTAGAAATGAAAGGTCTTCGTTTACCAATCTTCTAGGTAAATAATTATAAAGACCTTGCCTACCTTGGCAGGGTGAAAATATAACTCTAGTGTTCAAATATTAGTATGACGAGAACTGTGGTCTACAGGAAGATGCGTCAATACTATAACGCCCTTCATTCTCTCCATTCTCTCTTTTCTCTTTCTCTTTCTCTTCTTGATTCTTCTATCTATTAACTACTATACAGACCCATCCAATAATCTTTGGGTCAAAGACTCCAAATCCTCCAATGTCTCCGGCTCTTCCAACTCCACGATTTGGTCATCCTTCTTAATATGCTTATCGTTCTGGAACCACTTGGGCTTCTTGGCTTCAGGTTCTTCATCGCTAGAATATTCCAAGTCTTCATCAAGATTAGCCACTGGCTCGTCTTCACTATCAAATTCACCCTCTCTTTGCATTCTTTCTACCTCCTTTCTCTTTCTCTTCTTTTCTCTTTTCTTCTCCTTGACTGCTTGCTTATCGACCACATCGGCTGCGTTCATCAACTCCGATTCTTTACTAACAAAGCTCTTCTTTTGCTCATCAGCAGCACCGGCCTTCTTGAAATCATCTTCGTCTTCAAGCTCATATAATGGATGTGCTACACCGTCGTCGTCAAACTTGAGCTTGGTAGGGTTTCCTTTGGCAGAAGCCTTTCTGGAAAGTGCCTTCTTCTCTTGTCTCTTGGACACGGGAAGACTAAGATCTGGAAGCTCTTCTTCGACCAAGGTATGGTCCTTTCTCTTGACCTTCATAAACCCGTCGTCTTCAGAGTCTTCAGACTCCACCTCAGTCTTCTTGTCATTCTTATTTCCTGCCAATGTCAAATAATGTTCAGATAGAACGGTTTGGTTCTGTCTTTCAAACATACGATCATACTTTGTTCTGACCTTCTTGGAGTCTCCGTGCGCTTCTTCACCTTCATCGTTGGCTTTCTCCAATGCTACCAATTTTCTCGATGCGTTCTTCTTTTCTTTATTATCAACTCCTCCCTTCAATTTGATCTTTGGAGCTCCCGGTAATCCCAACGAAGCTGCGTACTTCTCGGTAGGCAATTGAGAAATCTTGAAGATATCTTTGTCTTTTTGGACAAATACAGAACGGTAGTACGAAATAAAGGCTCTTTGGCCCAAATTCTTCAACACCGGGTCCTTGAAACATAAAGACTGCAATTGGGGTCTTATAGACTTTTTATTCTTGCCCTTGATGTTCATAAACTTGGCTTCGATGTTGTGTACCTTCATCTTCTTGAGCATAGCCTCTTCTTCCGACGGCATCAACATCATCAAAGAGTTACCTTTGCGTCCAAATCTGGCACATCTGCCCACTCTGTGGATATAGGTAGCACAGTCTTCAGGGCAATCGACCTGAATAACCCAGTCAATGGTAGGAAAATCCAATCCTCTGGCTACTATATCGGTTGCAAAGAGACACGAATGCTGGGATTTGGAGAACTTGGAAATGGTTTCCAATCTCGAGGTCTGCTTGTTTCTTCCGTAAAGTTTGAGAAGTGAAATTCCCGGCTGCAATTGCCTGAAAGTTTCGTAAGTATACTGGACTTGTTTGGAAGAAGAAAAGAAGACGAGGATTTTGCTCTTGAGATGCAGTTTGATAAACGACCAAAGCACATCAAGCTTTTCATCCAATGGAACACGAATATAGTATTGGCTCAAGGTGGGTGGGATACTGCTTGGATTGGTCTCTTCTGTCTCTTCTTCGTTGGAACTTGATGAAAGTCCAAGACCGGTTCCTCCTATTTTCCGAGGGTTGGTCAATGATAAACGGGCCAAGTCCTTCACGTTGTCAGTTTGAGTAGCGCTAAACAACATGGTTTGTCTGTCGGCCGGCAAATGGCCTATAATGCTATCTACTTGTTTTTTGAATCCCATATCCAAACACCTATCCGCTTCGTCTAGGACAAGAACTTGGAAATTAGACAAGTTCACGCCAGCTGACTCATTGAGATGCTGACTTATTCTTCCTGGAGTTCCAATCAAGATATTCATTTTGGCAATACGTTCTTTTTCAAACTTGAAATCTTTCCCTCCAATCACTAGCCCGGCCGAAAACCCACTGTGTTTTCCGACTTTGGTCAAAACCTCAAAGATCTGAATCGATAACTCTCGCGTGGGCAGCACGATAAGTGCCGTGAGCCCGTCAAACTCGGTGACTTGGTTGTGGATCAACTTTTCAAGCACCGGAACTAAAAAGGCGAGGGTTTTACCGGACCCCGTTTTGGCCGTACTCATCAAGTCTTCGCCCTTGAGTGCAATTGGGATCGACTTCTTCTGGATCTCGGTCATTTTCACAAAACTGGCTTCTTTGAGTCCTTGTAGGGTCTCGGTGCTGATGGGAAGATCTTCGAACTGCGAGATCGAGGCTTCATCTTTGACCGGATCGTACTCGTCGATCCGGGCTTGGAGCTCGGCACGGGTCTTGGCATCGTTCTTCCTGGCGCTTTCTCGCTTGTTCTCCCTCTTGGGCTTTTGCACTTTTCTCTTAGCCATCCTATCGGTATACAATAACTGGAAACTCGAGATGAGCTCATCTCAAAAGTCGAGAGAAGTCACGTGACACTCGTCTCACTACAAATGTACCAAAGGTTATTTTTACACTCATATACCAAGTAACATTGTGAAAGTAGAGGGGTCTATTTGCTAGAGTGCGAGTTTCTATGTTGTTTACCTATTTCTCTATTTTGTCGTTTTCGTTGCTATTACAGCAGCCTAGAGTGATTCGAAGAGGGCGAAATGCTTAGTGCTAGAGTGGATCGTGCGGTGCTCTATGGGTGGTACTGAGGGTTGGTGGGTGTAATCTCCTTATCAGGTTTGGTGCATTTCATGAATATCTCTGCATAGGGAATCTATTATTAGTGACTATTCCCACAGTGCTTAACTTGTTATCACCATACCATGGGGCCGTATCGTCGAGTAGGGTGTAGTCTTCAAGGTGATTTCATATTGGGTGGAAATTGGAAAAAAACTTGGAACGATTAAGCATACCCAAGGGGATTTCAAACTGTTCATTGAACAATAAGCCAAAGTCTATGATTTTGTACCGAGCATCGCTACACTCTTCACTAATTCTGATTGTGTGTGTGTGTGTGCAGTACAGTACATACGGGGTTGGAAAATTGGCTAGAAGTTGTGAAGTTTCAAGTATTTGTTCTCTATAGTTTTTAGAATTGTGTTCTGTTACTTCTGTTGTTTCTTGTTTTCTGTTTTGTTTCTATTTTGTTTCTGTTAGAAGTTGAGGATCTCCGCGTATTGCAAACAGAGATCGCCCCACGCATCTAGACTCTGTCTCTCCAACACCGCAGCACTGCAGCTGCCCTCCGGAATACTGTATTTTCTACGCACACGCTCAAAAACACTGTCCAAGCTGGCCGAACCCACCACATTATTGTCCAAATCTATCTGGATCAAAAGGCCCCGGAAATTTCCATGGAGAAACACATTGGAGGTGCGGATCGTCAAGTTGCCATTTTCGAGCTCGTAGATCTGGCCGCCATCCCCCTTGATCAACTGTCTCGCCGTCCACATGCTCTGTAGTTTCTGCCCCACAAAAAAGTCAAAGGGATCGTTCAAGCCGGTAGTGGCGCCTTGGTGTAGGTGCTCGTCGGGAATAACCAAGCCCTGCTTGGATCCCTCGTGAACCTCCTCACTGATCGAGTTGGTGAAAACCCCCGTGGACTTTTTGTTGATCAATGTGATGGTGGTGTCTCTCATATACGAGGGTGAAAGCGTGTGTAGGTACTGGACGTCTGAGGCCACAGCAGCACCGCTCTGGACCTCTTGGGGCGTTAGTGAATAGGGGTTGTTTCTGAATATCCTGAAGCTGAATCCCCATTTGCCTTTGATGTTGGGCAATTCGTTAGAGAGCTGGTCGTGGAACTGTGTGATGGTCTCGGGAGTAGCCTTCGACACCAATATGACCCTGAAGTTAGTACTTTGTTCATCACCGTCTCATCTTCTACATACGCTGTAACCATAGTATTGTATTGGTACTAGTTGGAATTAGTATTAGTATTGTAGTATTGTAGTAGTAGTAGTACTGTATTGTGTAGTGTGTTTTAACAGTGTTATTTTTTGCATTCGCGAGATCAAAAATTTCACGAGAAGAGCTCATCAGTAAGGATGTCTGAGCAAGAGGCGGTATTCATAGGGGCAAATAAACAGGCGTATGCCGCGGACTACAGCCCTCAGCACCAGCTCATTGCATATGGTGCTGCAAACAACGTGGCGTTGTGGCGTCCACTAGGCACCAAAGGGGTCTATCACACTTTGAAAGAGCACTCGCAAGAAGTCACTGGGGTCAAGTTTGTGCCTGCCACAGACCTTCTAGTTTCGGTAGCGGAAGACGCCCAGGTATGCGTGTGGAAGAGACTGGGTGAAAAGTACACTCTCCACCAGACATTAACAGCACATTCCAAGTCCATCACCTGTTTGGCAGTCATAGATAGCGGTGTGTTTGCCACTGGAGGAGCCGATGGGCACGTCTGCATCTGGACCAGCAGTGGCGAGAAGTTCGAGTTGGCCCACCAGTTCGAAGTCAGAGCCAAGTTCTACCCCATGACGTTGGCCATTCAAAGCATCGCAGAAGGAAGGTACATTTTGGCGGTAGGCGGCACCAAAACTGATATATACGTGTATGGATTTGAGTTGGAAAACAGTCGGGTTGGTCATTTTCACCATTGCGCCTCGCTAGAGGGCCACGAGGACTGGATAAAGTGCTTGGAGTTTGTTTTTGACCCGGCCACCTCCAATTATATCCTAGCCAGTGGCTCGCAAGACAGGTATATCAGGCTCTGGAGGCTCCGGGTGAACGAGCAGATAGACGACTCGGACGAGGACGATCTGAAACTTGTGCTTCTTTCCAACAAGCAGTACAAGTTTGAAGTGAGTCGTGGCTTCAGAGCAGCATTCAGCTTCGATGCTCTCATAATGGGCCACGACGACTGGGTCACGGGGTTGAAGTGGAACCCGGCAAACAAGCTCCAGTTGTTGTCTTCTAGTGCCGATACGGCTCTCATGGTGTGGGAAATGGACGAGGAATCGGGGATCTGGTGCTGCATCAACCGGTTGGGAGAAATGTCCATCAAAGGTGCGTCCACTGCCACCGGCGCTTCCGGAGGGTTCTGGTCTTGTTTGTGGATTGTAGACGAAGAGACGAACTTCCAGTACATCTTGGCACATGGCAAAACGGGTTCGTTCCGGGTTTACAAGTCGGAGGATTCTAGCACGTTTGAGGCCACCAAGGGTCCTACTGGGCCCACCAGGGAAGTCACCGATGTGAAATGGTCAGCAAACGGAGAGTACTTTGTGGCCACGTCGTTGGACCAAACCAGCAGATTGTTTGCTCCATGGAAAGACACACACGTCACCTGGCACGAATTTGCCCGGCCCCAGATCCACGGCTACGATTTGGTATGTCTTGACAACATCACCGGGTCGAAGTACGTTTCTGGAGGCGACGAAAAGGTGTTGCGGGTGTTTGAAATGACCCACAGCATCAGCAAGCTCTTGGAGAGGCTATGCAGTATTCAAGTGGAAGCAGACAACTTGCCCGAGTCGGCTTCTTTGCCTGTGTTGGGGCTATCCAACAAAGCAGCCAACGAGCAATTGGAGGCCGGAGAAGCGTCGCAGCAGCAGCAAGATGCCGAGGAGAACGCAGCACCCCACCAGAAGGAGGATGTGTTGGAGCTGCTCGAAACCCCGCCGCTCGAAGACCACTTGCAGAGATACACCTTGTTTCCTGAGTCAGACAAGCTTTACGGGCATGGATACGAAATCACCTGCTGCGCTGTGTCGGCCAGTGGGTTAATAGCATCGGCGTGTCGCTCCAACTCGGCCAAGCACGCCGTAATCCGAGTGTTTGATGCTCACAACGAGTACCAGCAACACACCAAGGTGTTGGAGGGGCACAACCTCACCATCACCAGCATGGAATTCTCCCCTGACGGGAAGTATCTCTTGGCCGTTTCTAGAGATCGTCAGTACAGTGTATGGAAGGTGCACGACAGAACGTTTGAGTTGGTGGAGCTCAACGCCAAGGCGCATTCCAGAATCATCTGGGACTGCTCGTGGGCCCCAAATAGCCAGATGTTTGTGACTGGATCGAGAGATAAGCAAATCAAGGTGTGGAGATTGGAGGAAAACGGAGCTGCTCTCGTGTGCTCCACCAAGTTGAACGAGCCAGTCACGTCTGTATCGTGCTACCAAGCATCGGTAGAAGACGTCGTGGTGGCCGCAGGCACAGAGTCTGGTGCAGTCATAGTGTACGGCGTTGGCTCTGGAATCGACGAGTTGGTTCGTTTTGACGACGACATCACTCCAGCAGGGAAAATCACCAAGCTCAGTTTCAGCAGAAAGTCCGTCGATGGCAAGTTGATGTTGGTGGTTGGGAGTGCAGACACGTCGGTCAGGCTCTATACCATCAAAGAAAGCATACTAAGAAACAATTGATAGAATGACCCGCCATCCACTTCATATCAATAACATTGCAGTTATCCTATTTGGTCGCATAATCTTGATTGTTGGTGGCAGTTATCTTTTTATTGGTGGCAGCGTCTTTAATTGATTGCCGAAGTATATAATCATGTAGAAACATCCTGGCACTCATAGGGAAAAAGCCTAGCACTCAACACCAGCACTCAATAGAAGTCTACCAAGCACTCATAGAAAAAGCCTAGCACTCATATAAAAAGCCTAGCACTCAATAAAAGTCTATCAAGCGCTCATTAAAAGGCCACCACTCCTACATCAGCACCCATAGCACTCGCACTCGCATTCATTCATTCATAACTAGCCGCCCGGACCAGTACCCATCATTACATGATAAGAATATGGATCATACTGAGCTCCCTAGCTGCTTGAGTGTATGCCAATGTTCTGTGATGGTGGCGTCGTAGTTTGCAGCCAAGTGGAGGCGCGTCACGTGACAAGGGCGAATCGAAAGCGATATTGGAAGAGTTGGTAGCGGGAGTAGTAGAGGGAGAACAACGAGAATGACTAACGCTAAGGTTAGCGAGAGTGAGAGAAGGGTAGTTAGAGTGCCATATCTCAGGTGTAAACAAAATGGTGGTATAGAGATGGTGGTGGTGGGTCTGAGGAGAATTAATGTACAGGTTTGGTGTTTTCTTGTAGTGATATTGAGTCTTTTTAGGGAGGTTCTAGTGAGAGGTTCTAGTGAGAGGTTCTAGTGAGTTTCTAGTGAGTCTCTAGTGAGTGTTTTTAGTGAGACTCTAGTGAGTGTTTTTAGTGTGCTTCTAGTGAGTGTCTCGTGCAGTAGAGCAAGTATTTTTAGTGGGTCAATGTCGCATGTCGCGTGTCGCCTGATCAGTGCCCTAATCAACATTCAACACGAATCACTAACAAGTAAATAACATCAATCACCATGGCCGACAAATTCCCAGCATTAGACAACGAGGTTGATGGAGCCGAATTGGAAGGATCCGATTTTTTGTCAAGAGAAAGCGAGTTGTTAGGCGACGAATTCAAAACCGACCAAGACAAGCAGGTGTTGGAGAGCGACGACGATGAAATAAACGACTTCAAAGAACAGTTTCCCGAAGTGGAAGAAGCCGGACCTTCAGGACATGACCAGCATCCAGCAGAGCAAGAGGATGACGGATTCGAGGGATTTGAAGCACCTCAAGCCGACAAGTATGAAGGAGAATCCAAGCATTTGAAAGAATGGAAGGAACGCAGAGACTTGGAAATCTCCAAAAGAGAAGAGGCCAACGCCAAGAAGAAGGAGGATATCACCTCCAAAGCCAAGCAAACCGTGGACGATTTCTACGAGAACTACAACAACAAGAGAGACCAGCATTCTCAGCAAGTGTTGAAGGAACAAGAACAGTTTTTGGAAAAGCGCGACGGGTTCTTGAAGAGAGGTACTTTGTGGGACCGTGTCGGCGAATTGGTTGACGAGGTAGGAAAGACCGAGTCCGGCGACCGCGACAAGTCGAGATTTACCGAATTGTTGAAGAAGTTGAAGAAGAAGGAGAACGTTCCAGGCGCCGGTGGGTATTAAATACTATATAAAAGATTATACTGAATGATATTAGAATCTGTAGAAACACCACCAGAACAGCACTACCCCCGGAATTCACCAACACCAATCCCACTAACACTTGACACCGACCCTGCTACTAATACCCCCCGCCACTGCGCTCTCCAACCCAATATCAAACTGTCTTTAACTGACTCACCAACACTCTATCTTGGATAGCCAACAGCCACCCTTGTTGAACCAGGCCATACCTCTCTCTATTTCAACATATATCGTCTCAATGTTAGACAATTACATACAAAAAAGTAGAATATCTATAGTCCCCTATGTCTATAACATCAGTGAAATATTCAAGTTTATTGTGAATGGTAGCTTCGGTATTGGTAAGTTTCAGTAAGACCTATCTTCCAATCATAGCTGATTATAAGTCCGACAATATCAAAAAAAGGCTCAGTAGAGTATTGTTCAAAACAATCGGTCCTAGTTGGGCTGTGACAGTATCCCATTGACTTGTTGTTTGAATCTACACTAAATTCGACAAAGTTTAGTCAATATGCTCTATTATTCAATCAACGTCATAAACAAGGGGGTCATTGAGCTAATCTATAGTCAATTGGTGGTGCACTCTTGATGTACCACGTATTATAGAAGCTTTGGACGTTTAAATTAAATGTGCGAGCCAGTCATAGTATTGATTAATCCATAATCAAGTTTGCAGCCTTCAACAACGCCAGGCTTTCTAATTCGTCATTCCTGTACGACGATCTCTTTAAAAAATCGTTCAATGTCATGAACTTGTACACACCAAGACACATCAACGCAGTTTCTAGGCGAGACCACGTAACAATTTTGATTCTGCTGAAGCTGGGATGGTTTTCTTTGGTGATTCTCCACTTGGAAAGTAGAATTAGCCTCAACAAGTAAAGATTTGTCGCGTTCATAAAGCCCTTGGTGATAAGTCTGGGGCTCTGGTCGTCGTCCTCTTCTTCCAATTTGTACCCAAAGGCAGGAACAAACTCCTGCAGACCAAGGTAGAGGGCCAGAAACGCCAGTACAAAGCCTATGGCCTTGATATAGTTCTTGAACATGAGCTTGTAGCCTCGAGGGGTGAAGGAGGAAGAGGTGAGAAGGGGAGAAGTCACGGAAATAAGAAACATCGACACCAAGTTGGGAAAGTAGATGAAATTGGCCATGGAGTTGGCCCTGTGGAACAGAAAAAGACAGTATTGTTTGACAAGCGAGAGAATATCTTTGGTTGTGGGTTCACCATCGGGCCGACTATTGCTTGGGGTCGAAGGTCTGTATTTGAGCTCATAGTACTTGTCCAAGAACCTCGATTTGAACGCCATAGCAGCCATTACACCACCCAAAACCAAATTGTGCAAAAAGTAGCTTTGAAAGAGCCGCAACCAATTAATACTGTGTTTTCCTACCCCAAGCGAATAGTTGATCCATATAGGATTGAGAATGCGTGACTTGATGAAGCTGGAAAGATATCTTTGGTTAAACTTGTAGCGCGTGGGCGTCAAGTAGTTAGATAGAATTTGCCCAAATATAAGGGGATATATAACAAACTCCTTGTTATAGTAGAGCAGCACCAACAGAGGGTACTTCTTGACTTTGAAAAACTTGGATGTACGCGGAGACACCAATATTTTCAGGGCCGCTGGAGTGTCTAGCTCGCCATAGTAGTTGATCCACAAATAGATCAGCACATAGTCTGCAGCCACCGTTGTGTTGCCAGCAGCAGCACCATAAAGAAGCCCGGCTGAGATGGCATTGGATAGTTTGGCTAATCTTCTGGTAACCGTATCGCCATAAGAAGACATCAGCATGTCCAAGTTCCCTGTTTTGTCCTCCAAAAGTCTTGCTATCGGCCCTCTAATCCTCCCCAGCATCAACACCTGTCGTATGAACGGGTTGAGTCCAAGGAACCCTGACCACAAAAACGGCCGCTCGACGCGTGCCACAAGCAACAACACCACCCACTTGATCCAGCGGTCGAGTTTGGTCTGTTCTAATAGTTGTTTTAGCTGTGCAATGTCCATAGATTGGGTCTACTGGATCTGATTATCACATTCAAAACAGATAAGAGGACGTGGTGCTTACGTAATCAGAAAAACTAACACAAACCAACACAAACCAACATCGGACCACCAAATCGGACCACCACCAAGGGTACTAATCCAGGGTTCGCACCTCGATTCTACTACCCGTATAAGCCACTCACACTCAGTACTATTACGCCATGGTGCTCTTGGTCTGTGTTAGTATCACACGACACTCCTCTCGTGTCTCGTCACGTGACAGATCGATCTGTTTTGCCAATTGACTTCACTACTCAGCATAACAATAATACCTCAGTACAGTCCGAATGGAAACGCCACCCGCTCGCTCGAGACTGTCTCCAGGCGCAATGCAGCGCAAACTATCGATACCTTCACGAAAGTCCAAAGAAAGCAACACAAATAGCACAACCAATACTCACGCCGATTCCAAATCTTTGAGTAGCTCCAATTCCAGCTCCAACAACTTAGACTCAACTGCTTATTCTAATAATGTTAGTGGCATGTCGCCTTCGAACAGTGCTTCTATTGGGCTTTCCCGCTCCGCTTCTAGAAGCAAAGGAATCAGCTTGAACTTGGCTGTTTCGCCCGTGGCGGGCGTTCCCAAAACCACTCCACATAAACGGTCGGTCTCATCTATTCCTATGCAAACACTGCCACTTTCACAAGTCACCGAACATCCCGACCTCAAGTATGATCTTCCTCTTCCTCCTACAGACAAATTGGTAGAGATGGATATTGACGAACAGCTCCGACTTCTAGCCTTAAAAGAGATGTGTATTGTCGAAATCAAAGACAGTATAGCCAACTTGACCCTGAAACTCGGGCAACACGAACACGAGCTCCATAAGCTAAGAGAAGTCATCCAGAAATCACTCTACAGAGAGTTGAATGGAGAAGCAACTACTAGAACCAGACATCAAAGACAAGATAGCAATCCACGCGAAGAAGCTATTGCCAGCACCAAAAACAGGTCCAGAAGAAGAACCTTGTCTGCGTCGTACCAACAACCAGTCGAAGTGGAAAAGAGTGATAAACGCAATTCCAAGTTGTGGTCTAACCTAGCAAAACCTCTCAACATGCTCCAGCAGTTCGATACAATGCTTCAGAACGAGTTCGAGAAGTCCTTGTCCACCCCTGTAAACTCCACCGAACAACTGTCTGTGAACTCCCAATACGAGTCGAGACACTCGGAAGATTCCCTTTCCAGCTTTGGTTCTGCCTCGTCCCCACTTAAAGCCAAGTCTGACTTATTACGTCCAGATGTGCCTCCCATTACACTTGAAAAAGAGTACAGCCCCACTCGTGAAAATGGCAGAAAGCAGACTTCTCTTCATCCACAGCGTACGGAAGACATGCTTCAAACTGTCTCTTCTTCCATATGGACGTTTGTCAACGACGTCAAGTCCAATGTGCTCTCTTCGTTGAGCGAAGAAGAGGCCAGGCCCAAGCCGGTATTGGGCCAGCCTTCTACCAATGCTACCAGTCCCATGTATAATCTAGAAACGGGATCCACTATTAACGTAAACGAAGAGGATGAAGAGCTTTCCAACACTCTAGTGTACCACGAGGGTAGTGTAGTGAATAGCGACTTGGAAGACAACCCGGACGAAGCCATTGACTTTTCAATGTACTCCAACATGAGAAACAAATAGATAATGAAATGATGACGTATATATAAATATAAAACGTAACTGCATAAATAAAAACGCAACCATATATATTAAAACGTGTACTACATAGATATACTAGTTACTTAATTTGCCTTGGAACAAGTTAATGAATAGGCTTAGTGTGTTAGACTGATTGTGATTTGTTCGTGAATAATGTCTAGAGAATCCAATGCAAAGCTTGGGTACTTACTTCTGGAAGTATTTTATCAATGAAAGCTAAGTCGCAGACTCATTCCATTCAATAGATCACCACCCAAGTTTGCTATATTCAAAACTCTACAAAACAGACGATGTTTATGTTTATTGAGCTTATAATCCTTGTAGGCCCTTGATGATTTCAGAATGCTTGGTATCCTCCTGCTTTTGCTGACCCACGTCCCCAACAGACCTCAAGTCCTTCAACATTATATCCTTCAACTTGTCAAAATAAACGTCCTGAAGAAGGTTTCTGATGTTGTACTCGCTCTTTTCAATCAAGGTACCAAGATTGATCAAATGAGACGTTTCCAAATTCAACCCTCCTTCTACTTCCAAAGACAGGCTGGATTCCAATTGACGGGTCAAGTTTCCAGACAACGTCAAGGGAGTGTTGCCGCCATTGTTCAAGTCTAGTATCACCGAAGTAGTCAACTTGTACAAAGCGCTGGTGGAAGATTCGGCCACCACTTCAAACACATGAATGGAATTCCACTTTCCGCTGGCGTCGTCGGTTTCCTTCTTGATCAACACAACTCCGGCAAAGCTATCCAAAGTCTCTTCGTCTTCGGTATCCCACAAGTACACAGAAGAGATCCCGCTTCCTTCATAGTACAAGTCGCGATACACATCAAAACTCTCGTTGGCCTTGATCTCCAATTGCCGAAGAAGCCCTGATGGATACGGCGGAAGCTCGTCGTCGTCGGCACTCAATGCAGGATAGTAATTGTTGGACCACGGCGATCTGTACGAGTCGCCGTCACGATTGTAGTCGCAGCACAAGAACAACTTGCCTGATTCGTGGCACTTTTGCGTTATCAACGGCGTATCGATAGACGACAAAAGATCCTGAACTAGATCGTCATTGCCGTCACTTTCGGCTTGCTGGATTAAGGTACAGATGTTCTGGAGGTTGGAGGTGATGGATTTGGGATCCAATCTCCTCAACAAATCCAAACTAGCGTCGAATCGCTCCTCGTAAGACATGTTGGTGGGTAACAATTTGGAGGTGAGATCGGATTTGTATGGGCGCGTCACGTGACGCAATCACTTTCCGTATGGCCTATAACTGTGATGTTGATGGCCATGGGTGGGCCATACTAACGGTCATATACACGTATATACAGCTATGGCCATCTCCCTGTGTTCCTCATCCCAGAATGCTTTGCTTATATTTATAACTGGTTGTTGAGTTGGCTCTGTCGTAGTACCAACCACCTTACAGTGGCTCTACATGTAGCATATAGTAGTTGTATTTAGCACTCACATGCTGATTTTTGAAATTTGGGTAAAATCCCATTAGGAGTACAATAGGAAAATCCTAATGGTCCGATGGACAGTTACCTAATTTGATGAGAGATGTGAAACGTGGTCGTAATCGTGAATGCTCGTTTTCACACCAGCACTGCTCTATTAAGACGAGTTCAGTAGTCATGCGATGCTTAGCACTTTATATAAGAGATGGTAGCAACCGTAGATGCATATTTTGGTGAATTGATTTCATTATGTATCACTCACTTATCAATTGCTGCGAAAAGTCGCAGTGTAAATCCAATAATATTAGAAGGATATGCTCTGAGTTAGTAGCCTAAAACTATAAGAGCTGGACATTCACCGATTAATAGAGTTGGTCAAATCGTACATTTGTCTACACACTATGTGACTACAATTCAGTCTTGGCTGATAATTTGACGAATTCCTGATGGTTACTACTGATAAACTCGTTGGGGTACTATTGACAAATCATTTGATGCACTTGGTAACTATAAATTACGACATTACATACTGGCCTCCAACTCTGGGAGCATTCAAAATAATTCCGTTGATAATACCTGCAATCAAACCAGCAATCGGCAAGGTAAAGACCCATCCCAAGTAACACCAAATCACCATTCTCCAGTTGACGGCCTTCAATTCTCGGTTGCACAATCCGATAAACACAGTGGCACCCACGGCACACTGCGTAGTGGAAACAGGAATGGCTAGCTGGGTGGCCATGACGGTGGTGACCGCAGCACCCAATTCAATAGCAAACCCTCTGGAAGGCGACTGCAAAATCAACTTATTACCCAAGTTGGACATGATTTTGTAACTATAAGTCCAACACCCGATCGACAAAGCAGCAGCGGCATAGCACAAGACCCACGTAGGCACTTCGCTCTTGCTGGAAACAGTGTTGGATCTCCACACCAAGTAGATTGTGGTCAAGGGACCAGTGGCATTGGCAATGTCGTTGGCCCCGTGGGCAAAAGACATGGTTCCGGCAGTGATACCTTGGAGAAGAGAGTACAAGAACTCGAGCTTGTTGTCGTAGTACTTAGAGGCGGCGTGCATTCCTTTCAAGTCGCCAGCCAACATATCGGTAGATTTGGCTTGGTTTCCGATGATATCTTTGGTGACACCGTGAGTAAAGAGTTTCCATGCCAACAAGGGCCACTTTCCCGTCTTGAAGAGTTTCCAGAAATACTGGCGACTGGTGAGCTCGGGTTCCTTTTCCGTTTCTTGGACATACAGCTCGACCTTGGTGATTTCAAAGTTCGAGTCTACCTTGTGTTCAAGATCCGAAGACTCTGCCGAGCCAGAAGGAGCATCTTCAAGTTCGCCGGCTTCGTTGTAACGTCTGCCTTTGTAGTAGTCGATGGTGAGCTGGTGACCTTTAGGCATAGGAGGGATATCGTCGGTTGATTTGAACCAGTAGATAGGTCCCTTCCAGATGTCGTACCACTGAAGCGTCCAGTCATTGTAGACCAACTTTCTTCTGAAGTATGGGTACAATATAAGCATGTAAAGCAAACAGGCCACAGCACCCACCCCCACAATGGAGCCACCAATGGCACCGCTTGACAACTCGTCCAACTTGAGCGAGGGAGAACCCTTCCAGACGATCAACATGGTCAAAATGGAAAAGGTTACAAACACCAAGATCGGCACTAACACAAGCGCGTTTCTCAACGACTTGTTGAAGTCTTTGATTTCCAAAACCCCGAACTTGGAGATCAAAAAGATGACCGAAGCAAAGCAGCCGGCAATAAGAGGAGCAATGAACCACGACGCGATGATCGAAGCCACGCCGCCCCAGCCCCAGCTAATGTTTTTGGCACCTTTTGCAGCAATAGCAGAGCCAATGATGGCGCCCACAATGGAGTGGGTGGTGGAAACAGGCATACCGATGGACGTAGCAATAGTGAGCCACACAGAAGACCCCACCAAGGCGCACGCCATGGTAAGCATAAGCACAGCAGGGTCGTTCTCGAACACCGCGAGGTCGACGATCTTGTTTCTGATAGTGTCGCTGACTTTCAGCCCCACTAGCACTGCACCCAAGAACTCGCATATTACCGCAAGCACCATGGCCTGCCAGTACTTGAGAGACCGCGACGATACCGAAGAAGCAAACGAGTTGGCAACGTCGTTGGCGCCGATGTTCCAAGCGTCCAAGAACGCAAAGATCATGCCGATCGCGAAGATGTAGTCGAATTGGTGAAGAGCCATCTTGTAGAGTAACGAGCCAGAAACAAACTACTGCAGCGAAGTGCCAGGTTATATACCCTTATTGCGACCCTGAGGGCAATGGGCCAAATTGGTTTCTCATTCGCAGGCTCGACTGCAAAAACTCAAATTAATGCCAAGATCAGAATGACAGCTAAGAAAAAAACGCTAGGCAACGTGGGCAGTTGGCGTAAATGAGAGGTATTCGACCCAAGGCGTGGCATGGGCACCTCCACTGTGAGAGCTGCTTCCACCTAGACTGCTGGTAGTGTTGGCAGCGACAACCACACCCTAGTGTCTTACGACCTTGTGCCTTCTGAGCGGCTTACTCGGGGTCGCAAAATTCCACTTTCAGCCTCGCGGGAGGAGGGGGGAGAGAGTGGGGTTTTGTGCACCTGCATTTGCACCCACGTGGATAACCAAATCTCTTTTCTGGGCACACGAGCCGTTGGCTATAACACCCAAGGCATAACTCGGCTGAGTATCTTCGCAACGCAGCCGCATTGTATGACCTCCATTCATACATACGAGCCGTTGTGCGGCAAGACCCTGATCTACTGATCTGCATCTACCGAAACCTTAATCCGCCTCCGTAAATGATACACCATTATTCACTGTTTCTCTCGCCATGTTTTCTCCCCATTTTTTTCCCATTTTTCTCGCCATGTTTCTCGCCATGTTTTCCACCATGGTGTGATTACTTTTCTTTTATCGAGTCTCACTGTGGCTTAATTATCACGTACATCGTCGACAATTACAATTGTCTGAGTACTCGACTCTTCTTCGTATGGAGTACGTCACCACATTAAAGGACCCGGAAGCGGCCACCGCCTCCGTCCACAACCTCACCTACACGTTTCCCGTCCAGTACTACGACTTCCATGTCTACTACTACGCGCACAACCTGGCGTCGCGCGACGAAGCTTTTGGGCTCCTAGACAAATTGATCCGCGACTTTCCCGACGATGCTGCCACTGGCGCCATCATCGTCAAAAAGCTTCCCGACAACAAGGTCATTGGACCCCATGTTACCCAGTTCTGGGAGGCCGACGTGGTGCGCCCAGAGGTGTTTGTCAAGCTTCTCAGCTGGTTCCAGTTGCACCACGGATCGCTTTCTGTCCTCATCCACCCCCAAACCGGTGACCACACCTTGGACCACACCGCGCGCGCGTTGTGGCTAGGCGATCGTTTGCCGGTGATCACCAGTGTTTTCAACGACGACGGATTGGTGCCTGAGTTTGGGGTCCGCCGCGGCCGCCGCGTTGACCCGCAACACTTTGGTGCCCACAGATCTCTGCCGCAACCATAAGCTTTGGAACACAACTACAATAGCTACTGTTTGTACTGACTATTTCTATGTGTATTGATACATCAGAACCCCGCTTCTTTCTTGAACTTGTCCAATCTCTTCTGGTGGTCCTGTATGAACTTGATCACCTTTTTTCTATTGGTACGCAACACTTCGTTATCACCCACCTCGACCCCATCCAACTTCATAATTTCCTTGAGAAGCATCTCGGTAAAGTAGTTGTATTTGTACTCCACGTCGTCCGGCTTCAAGCTCTGGTGCTCGTCGATGTACTGGTCGATTTCAGGCACATACTTGGTTTCGACAAAGTCCAAGATGTTTTGGATCGACTTGTTGGCTTTTTGGGCCTTGGTCAACTTCTTCTTGGCCTTCTTCTTGGGGGCCAGCGGCTGTTTCGCGAGCAATCCTTGGCCCACAAGAAAAACTCCCCCAAAGGCAAGTCCCACCACACACGCACTCAACCCAAGGTTGACTGGCGTGGGTTCTATGCGTCTTGAATACTCCTCTACAAGCCCGTGTTTCTTGATGCCGCCGTACACCTCGGCGCCACGCTGGTACACAATGTCACGGTATTCGCCCGCCCTGCTCAAGTACCCCTTGGCCTCTTCAACCACTTGTGGCCATATGCCGTTGATGCGGTCCAACGTCTGTTCCATGGTGTCGATGGATTATGAAATTTCAAAAACACCAAGTTGAAAACATGAGAACCGATGTCCTGCAGATAACCCCGTCGCCCCGACACCGGCTACACTATGCCTGGAGTGGAGATGGATTTGTACACCTATGTAGATTGGTACTGTGGTATTTCGCATTAGATATCTGCAGGTATACTCCGGTTTTGGTCTCGCGCCAGTTTACTTGTGATTACAATTAATCAGACGTATCATGTTATTCTATTTTCTTCGTATGGTGATGTAGTATTTTCACGCACCATGTTTGCCCACGCTGGGTATGAGTTCGTACGTTAGTTAGTCTATCTAGAGGATCCTATGCTTACTCTATTGAGAGGATCTCATTTCAATAAAGATCCTAGACCGTCGTCAGACTCCTCCACACACAGCTCTTGCAGGCTCTGCTCAGGCCCGCTGGGGTTGGATCGCGGCAGTTCATTTTCTTCGCCGTGGGTCTGGGTCGACTGGTCGAGGCGGCGCATTTGAATTTCCGTGGGCAACAGATCGTACGTGTGTGCTGTGGGGGGATCGCTATACGTGTAGTGCTGGGTGTGTACAGGCCCCACCGGCACACTCGATCTTGACAAATCAAGAAAGGTGTAGTGCGGGGGATCCGGCTCGCGGTAGTGGTCGTCGTCAAGATGGTAGAGCTCATTGTCGTGGTCAAAATACACCGGCAGTTCGTGCGCGGTGGGGTGCGCGCACTCCACCTTGGCTGCAAACACCATGCGGAGCTGGGCGTGGTTGACGGCGACACGGCGCCCGGGGTCCAACGGAGGGAAGTTTTCCTTGAAGTGGGTGGACTTGAAGTACCAGTCTCTGTAGAACACCACGCGGGCCGAGATGAGCGAGTCCAGCGACTCGAGGAGCGACTTGGCGCGCCGGGTGCCTGGGACGAGCATGATTCTGCCGCGGGCGCTGCCGCTGGCGCTATCGCGGGCACTATCGCGCGACGCCTGCGACGCGTCGGTGCGGCTGGTGTTGGCGCTCTGCGACGCGCCCACCGGCGCGCGCGAATCGGTCTGGTACCTGGTGTCGAGATGGCCCACCACCACACACACCAGGCTGTGCTTGTAGGCGATATTGTAGATGGCTTGCAACAACTTGTATACATGCGACTCGTACTTGATGACCGGACTTTCGCGGAGCAAATCGGACAGGCTGGGAAGCTCCGGGAGCGGCGTGGTGGTGCCCACTTCGCGGTACTGGAGCTGGTTGGCAAGGGTGGCCGCGTTGCGCGCAATGTGGCTCTTGAGCATGGTTTCTTCGTATGCTTCCGAGAGTTCGAGCTTGTAGTGCTCGAGAAGCTCGTGGTACCCGTTGACTATCACCATGGTGGACCCGTCGGATCCCTCCACTAGCGGGTTGGATAGCACGAGCATGTATAGCTTGGCGAAAGTGTCTGCGGTGTACGACACGAGCGAGTCGAGCCATTGCGGGTCGAAGTCAGGGTGCGACTCCACGTAGTGCCACGGAAACGCATCGAGAGTATCGACGATGACGGTTTTGTTGCGCGGACTGTTTTTCATGTGAGACACCACGAGACTGGCAGTGACGGTATAGAGACACGCGCACCCCGGGCCAGCCTGGAAGTCGTAGAGGCGGTGCCGGCCCCCGCTGGTGAGAAAGAGGTCGTCCAACGACGGAATGCCTGTCGAGAGGTGGCTGAACTGCTGCTGCAGCACCATAAGCTCGTAGAGGGACACCATACCTATCGAGAGAAAAGTCGGCGGGGAGGGGTTCGCGAGTGCGAAATAGCCACACAATTGGTGCTTGGCGATGTGCTTGGCGATGTGCCGTGGCAAATTCGACATCCCTCCAAAATGTCGACACATTGTACTTTTGTGAGCGTTGATCTGCGAGCGAACAAACGCACGATGCGATCGAAGTGTCCAAATCACATTGGACTCATGGGGATCGCTTCCACCATCCGCCGTCTCGACTGCCAACTCCTCCTCTCGTAACTACTCGTGCCCTTGTCCTTCTCTTCTTTTCGTTCCTCTTTTCTTCTCTTTTCGTTCCTCTTTTCTTCTCTTCTCTTCTTTTCGTTCCTCGTTTCTTCTCTTCTCTCTTTTCTCTTCTCTTTTCTCTTCTCTTTTCTGCCATTCTCGTTTTTTATCGCGGTTGAAAAATCTTATCAGTGATGTGCACCATCTAGCAACCACATCATCACTGTTGCTACAAGAACAGACTATGGTCGTGAACTTCAGTGTGGATACCCTCGCGTCGCTCGTGGGGTCGGTGCCGTGGTCCCACTACTCGGCCAACACCCACACTATGGACTGCACCACCGCCATCGACAACCACCACCTTCTCCGCCAGATCTCCAAAACCACCGGGGTTCTATCGTTGTCAGTGTGGCTATTTGCGCAATTGCCGCAGATCATCGAAAACCATCTCAACCACAGTGTCGCCGGCGTGCTGCCGTTGTTTCTTGGGTGCTGGATAGCTGGCGATATCACCAACTTGGTGGGGTGTGTTTTGACTAGGGCGTTGCCGTTTCAGACATGCTTGGCTGCGTACTACTGCTTCATAGACTGTATCTTGACTCTCCAGTTCTGGTACTATACCCGGGTTTACCCCAAGCAAACGATCCACCACAATCTTCTTCAGAGCCCCAATATGCTCCGCCCCACGGTTCCCAAGAGATCAAGCACCGATACCTTGCGCCAGAATAGGTTCCAAGACACCAGATCGCCCATTGCCATCGCCAACCACCCGCACCAGCTTTCGTTGTTCCAGAAAATCTTGTCAGGGTCGCTCATCAGTGGCAGTTTCAAGACCGTCGACGGACTTTCTGTCAAGCACCCAGCGTATCCAACTAGCACTCAGACCTCGTCGTTGGTCACTTCTGTCATTGTTGCTGGTGTTTCCGCCACCAATATCGGCCGCTGCTCAGCGTGGTTGTGCCTGTTTCTCTACTTGGCTTCACGATCTCCCCAAATAGTAAAGAACTACAAGAGCAAGTCCACCAAGGGTATCTCGGTGTATCTCTTCTTGTTTGCCATGATGGGCAACGTGTTCTATACCATTTCGATTGCCGCAGACTTGTGGATGCTCTGTCCCGAAATGGGGGCCGATTTTCCCCTGGTGCTTCAAGCCCAGCTTCCCTTCATTGTAGGAAGCTCAGGAACGGTTCTTTTCGACTCTATCATCCTAATTCAGTGCTGGCTTTACCGGCCCCCGCACCACCAACGCTCCCCCTCGGAGTCGCCGTTGTGCTTCCAGAAACCTGACTGGTACACCAACAACTACGATCCAAGAACTCCATATGGTGAAAACGCCCCCTATAGTGACGACCTGAGAGGTGCCAGTAGAGAACGATTGGGCTCCCCGCTAACCGAATCGTCTTCTTTGCTCCATAGCTACACCATCCCTCCGCCCTCCCACTACATATCCGCCACCAATAGCCATGTTGCCCCGCCGCAAGGCCTTCTTTCAACTACATTTGCATCACTAGCCAGGTCGCTCTCTCAGAAGGATCTTGGCGCAAAATCGCCCACCACATCTATCCGGTCGTCCAGGTTCGAACGGGTGTCGACATCGCCCATCCCCACCAACCTCATTCCATCCATTGTTGGCACTTACTCGTCTGTGTCCCGCAAAATGTCCAACGACGTGAAGATTCCCTTTTCACCAAAAGACTTTTTGCACGATGATTTCTACCATAAAAATAATCAATAACCCCATATATCAGAGCGATCGTTTACCTACTAACTATGCACGTTGGTGTATTCAGTTTATTAATTAATGATAATCTTCATTATTCATTTAAATACTTATGACTTGGTCCCTGGAATTGTTCTACCTCAATTCATAATTCCACCACCGTTCAGGTATAATGGTGCTTGGAGTCGATATACTCTTTATGGCTCTGATAAAGAGCAAGTGTCCTTTATCAATCAATAATTGTCATGTTATAGATATTATACCTAGCCAAGTATTAGCGCAGTGGTTGTTAACTATCTATTGTTCACCTAAATGCATGGATAAACAGCATTCATTGATTGACACTACTTAATAGCCTCCAGTGGAAACCAAGAATATTGGCATTGACTCACTTTCTGTGAATGTATCATTGGTAAAGTCTCTATTTCTTCGATAAATCTATAGCGTACTAGATATCTCACACAAACATAATGATTAATCCTGACTCTGTACTTCTATTGCTGGCCTTATTATTGGATGTCTAGTCTTTTACTCGCCATGCGCTCGGAGGTAAACTCTGTAAATACACTGCTTTTCTTTTGACCACATACAAGATCATAAACCCAATGGTGACACAGAGAATATTGGTATAATAGTAGCCGTCTCTCAAAATACTGACCACTCCGCCAGCCTGTTTGCACTGTTCTTTTATAGTCTCTGACGTGACCCAATACACATCTTGTCCGTTCCGGCACTCGCTGACAGTCAAACGGTCGATCAAATAGAGAATAATCAACCGAGGCCACGTTCCCCCATAATTGGAAATGGTGTTGAGGGTTGTCATGTAAGTTCCGCCAATGGCAGGGTCGGCTATCTTGGTAAAGAAAGCACTGAGCGATACAAACTGGATTGTACCCATGAACGAATTGAGCAAATGCTGCAAGATAATTAGTAGAAAGTACCCCGAGCCCACCTTTCCACTGGATGGAAAGAAAAAGATAAGGAGTTGTGCTAGCAATGCAGCTACAAGACGACCGGCAAACCCTATAATCCATGGTCTCAATGGGACTTTGCCGTTTGACCAGCGGCCGGCATAGAACCCAAAGATCATTTCAAAGGGAAAATCAATGAGCACCGTGATGGACAAATCTTCTTTGGAAAGGCCCTTTTCAAGCAACTTCAAGTTGGTGGCCGCTTCGTTGACCTGGAACCCAAACTTGGCAGTTAGTAAAATGGCTATGAAGATCTGGATATTTGGCAATTTAAGCACCTTGAACATGGAAGAGTATACTGTCATCAATTCGTTCCATCTTGAAGGGCCCAATGCATTATACACTGTTTCGACCTTGGCTTTTTCTAAAGACAATTTTGCCTGGTTAGACTTGGCCAAGTGTTTGGGATCTTCAGGCACAAAGTACAACAAACCAGTGACCAATAGGTAGACCCAGCCCCAGAAAGTAAGGTATTGGCCTAGTGTAAAGAGACCGTGGTCGCTAGGTACTGATCTGAGGTACTTGTTGGCAAAGTCTGGCGAAGACAACGCTAAGAATATGGTAAACGACAAAAAATACCCACAGTTGATCCCCACAGTCTGGGCGGTGGATGCAAAACTAAGGCATTCAGGCAGCAAACACGTCAATGCCCAGCCGTCGACAGCAATATCCTGAGTGGCGCAGAATAACACCAACAAGAAGAAGCAGCTGGTGATTTTCGTGAGGTACTTTTGAGGCGTTTCAACCAACACGTCGATGATTGTGCCTAGATAAATAAGCGTTATGCCTGATATGAGCTGGATGGGAATGATCCACGATCTTCTGCGGCCGATTTTTGGCGAGTAGATGGCGTCCACCACCGGAGACCACAACAATTTCATCGAGTAGGGGTAAGCTGCCAAAGAAAATACCCCCACCTGGGAAAACGATAGTTTGGACTTTAGAATGAACGGAATCGAGCCAAAAGCGAGGCCCACGGGCACTCCCTGGAGAAGATACAACACCACTAGCACCGCAAACGCTGGGCGGTCTATTTTCTTCAATGTGGCTGATCTTTTGGGGGTGGCATTGGGTTTGAGCGAATGTGGAACGGCCAAGTCCTGGTTGGAGACCGGCAAGAGACCGTCGTTTGTGCCGCCGAAACTGGTGTAGTTGAGGGGGTTTTTCACCGACGACCCTTCTGCAGAGTGCCCCCGTTTGTGCATAATGGTCCAGTAGGCAATGACGAGATGTAGTGGTACTTTTGGCGTACTTGTTTGCAGCGATCGCTATGGCTTCTGTTTGGCGACGCGAAAACGGCGAGTAGAGAGAAAGCGTACCGCGAGAGAACGCAGCGTACCGCGAGAGAAAGCGTACCGCGAGAGAAAGCGTACCGCGAGAGAACGCAGCGTACCGCGAGAGAACGCAGCGTACCGCGAGAGAAAGCGTACCGCGAGAGAAAGCGTACCGCGAGAGAAAGCGTACCGCGAGACTAGCAAGCCCGCGAGCGGTTGGGTAGTGGAGGGATAGTGAGGACGAAGTAGCGAAGAAGTCAATTGCACAGTAGGCAGTATAACTACGAGTGGTATCGAATGGACTGCGAGAGTGTAGTGAGAGCTTGGTGAGGTTAGTGAGAGCTTAGTGAGAGATTGAAATAGTGAGGTTAGCGAGGTTATATGTTTGATTTTGAGTGTGCGACTACGTAGAGTAGGGACTAGAGGATTAATTCCACTAATGGCAAATTGGTTATGGAAAGGTGCTACGTTTTCGGAGCAAGGCTATGCAGTGGGTAGTGAAAGATGGTGTTTACAGTGATAAGGTTAGCGATTTCGTGGATTAGTTAATCTGTACATTTGGAGATTCGGGTGCACTCAGTGTACTAGTCATCTTTTCGTCTATAAACCCAAAACCTTTCTGGCGGCTCTGACAACAACATCGTGGTCTGGGAATGCAAAATCTTCTAATTCTTGGGCGTATGGAGTAGGAACTTCACACCCGGTGACTCTTTCGACAGGGGCGTCCAAGTAGTCGAACGCTTCGGATTCCATGATCTGAGCACAGATTTCAGAACCCACACCAAAGGCTGGGAATCCTCCTTCAACAGTGACCAAGTGGTTGGTCTTCTTGACCGATTCGACAATGGCTGGAACGTCCATAGGCTTGATGGATCTCAAGTTGATGACCTCGGCCTTGACGCCGTATTCCTTTTCCAAAGTCTCGGCAGCTTCCAAACAGAACTTGACTGGTCTGGAGTGACTGACAAAGGTGATGTCGGTACCTTCTCTTTCGATCTTGGCCTTACCGATTGGCAAGACAAAGTCAGAAGACAAGGCTTCTTCGGAGATTTCAAACGATTCACCATAGGCAATTTCGTTCTCCAAGAACACCACTGGGTTTGGGTCGTTGATAGAGGCTCTGATCAACCCCTTGTAGTCCTCAGCAGAGTATGGCGAAATGACCTTCAAACCAGGAATGGATCCGTACCACCCGGCGTAACATTGCGAGTGTTGAGCGGCAACACCAGCAGCAGCACCGTTAGGACCACGGAAGGTAATGTTACATGGTTGTTTACCACCCGACATATACAAGGTTTTGGCGGCCGAGTTGATGATGTGGTCAATCGATTGCATGGCAAAGTTGAAGGTCATGAACTCCAACACCGGCTTCAAGCCGTGCAACGCCGAGCCCACGGCCAAACCAGTGAATCCCATCTCGGTGATAGGGGTGTCAATCACTCTTCTTTCGCCAAAACGATCCAACAAGCCTCTACTGACCTTGTACGCACCGTTGTACTGGGCCACTTCTTCACCCATCAAGAACACGTCGTCGTCTTTGTCCAAGGCCTCAGCAATCCCAGCGTTCAAGGCATCACGCACCGTGATGGTCTTGGTGCCCGAAGCAGAAGAAGCCATACGGGTATCGTTCATTCTGAGCGCCTGGTACTGGCCGGCCTGTGGAATTGTTCTGGCCCCTTGCTTGATGGCTTGCGAAGCCAAGTGTGCTGTTCTAGCCACAGAGGAGAGTTTCGACATACTGATAAGTTGGCTATGAATATGTTGTAAGAAGTAGTTGAGTTAAGTATATTTTGTTCGGGACGATGAGGACCGTCGGGTGTACACTTCCGGCGAAAACAGTCACGTGCGCGCTCAACCCAGACCGCAAACCAGAAAATGAGCCGAACAAAACTGGACCCGCGAATATCGATATCTGCGAAACAAACCCACAACAATGCCGCGAATAATATATAAAAGTATAGAAGAGAAATACCTCGTAGATATTGTCCCCAAGAGTTTGCTCGAAGGCTCGTTGATTCGTACTACATCCCACTCCACATCGTCACGTTAATACTGAGCCAGAGACTCTGTATGATAACTCGCCTCCCCAGGTGTTGGGCACCCGGCGCGCCCGGCGCCTAACGGATCCCACGCCTCCTTCCCCCCCTCTTAGCTCACTTCTTCACGTGACAGCGATCCCTATATATACCGATACTCCAAGGCTTCGGGTGGGAATTTGCAATATTCCACATGATTCGTGCTTTAAGGGTGCCCAGGCACCAGTTCAAAACTCTCTTGCGCTTCAACTCAAGAGTCAACTTCCATCGCCCTGATCAGGCAGGCTCGCACATCCCCTCGGAAGCCGCCGATGCTGCTGCCACTATATTGGCCGACCAGCAAGACAACCAGAAGCTACCCAACAAAGCCACTTGGTTGGATGCATTGAGAGAACGTGAAAAGCAGCTTGCAGAAGGGAAGGTCCTTGACAGTTATAGCTATATGACTCCCAAAACTACAGAGGTGGGCGAAAAGACCAGAAGTGATTCCTTCACCTACTTGACCTTACCATTCAAAGAAGACAAATGGTTGTGCGACGCGTATATCAATGCGTTTGGCCGGTTGCGTGCGGGCCAGCTTTTTCAGGATTTGGACGCTTTGGCCGGAAGAATCGCCTACAGACACTGTTCTCCTGCGGAGCCTGTGAACGTCACCGCCAGTGTAGACAGAATCTATATGGTGAAGAAAGTCGATGAAATCAGCAACTACAATTTCTTGTTGGCCGGATCGGTCACTTGGACAGGTAGGTCTTCCATGGAAATCACCGTAAAAGGGTATGCCTTTGACGACCAACTTCCCCAAGATATCACCGAAGATGCTTTGCCCGAGGAAAACATCTTCTTAACAGCCAACTTTACGTTTGTGGCCCGTAATCCTTTGACCCACAAGTCGTTTGCTATCAATAGGCTCATTCCTATTAATGAAAGAGAGTGGTTAGATTATAGAAGGGCCGAGTCACACAATGCAAAGAAGAAGCTTGCCGCCAAAAATAACAAGTTTATCCAGCCTACTGACGAGGAAAACAGACTTATCAACGATATGTGGAAGTCCTCCAAGAGCTTGACCCCCTCTCCTACCAGTGGCGTCAGTTTCATGAAGAACACTACCATCAACTCCACTCTCTTCATGCAGCCACAGTACAGAAACAGACACTCGTACATGATTTTTGGTGGCTACTTGTTGAGACAGTCGTTTGAGTTAGCCTATTGTGCTGCTGCCAAGTTTGCCGGTGCTGGTCCCAGATTCGTTTCTTTGGACTCCACCACCTTCAAAGCCCCTGTTCCGGTAGGGGCCATTTTGTCTATGCGAGCCACGGTCTCTTACACTGAACACATTCGTGGAGCCAACGAGGATGTCGATGCTGATTCCCCCTTCAACTTCACCTTGCCTGCTACCAACAAGATCTCCTCCAACCCTGAAGCGTTCTTGTCTGAGCCAGGCACTTTGGTGCAAGTCAAAGTCGATACCAGCATCAAGAACCTATCCAGTGAATCGAAAGAGTCCGGCACTTTTATCTATTCGTTCTTTGTTCCTAAAGATTCTCCAGAACACCCTGGCTTCAGATCTGTGGTCCCTCAAACTTACTCCGAAATGATGGATTATGTCGAGGGAAGAAGAAGAGCCCACGATACCGCCCAATTCGTGGACACCTTGAACCAGAATAATTAACATCAGTACCACAAATATGTACAATACAACATAATTAAGTAGTTATCAAGAGTAAGTTCCAGACTAATTAAGTAGAAATTCAAGGTGATGAAGGAACGGCAGTGCAGATGTGAGTGATGGTCTGTGTAGCAAAGACTCCACTAATTGGCAATTCATTTTCAGGTAAGATCAATTAACCCAGACAAAATTAACAAAAATTAAACCATAAGCCAGAATAATCAAGAAAAACCATACAATCGAATTACCAACCACAAATGTATTTAAACCAGTCATTGTCATGACAAAGATAATATTCACTTTGCTAGCTTATTGCATCCATCTAGAATGACCACGAATCATTTAATTAATGCTATAGTATCTACTCATATACCAGCATACTTTGAACAATGTCTCTGAATAGAATTATTCAATGACTGCAAAGTCTAATTTATGGCTTCAAAATAAAGCGTCTTCGCTAGTTGATCAGAATTACCGTGTCTTGTCGAGAACCAGAGGATTCTCAGAGCGAGGGTCTTGTCGTTTATTTAATTAGTAAATCTTGCTATACTCAATTAATAGGTATTATCTATCCAGTAATTAGCAAAACTCATCTAAACCCGATCACTCAAAGATTAGTGGAAAGTTGACATCCACAAAACTCACACAAGTCTTTAGTATGAAAATATAAAACTATAGTGCTATTCCTAAGTGCCCTTTCCATGCTCGATATCACACCCTCGAGCGGTCCGTAATTACTACCTGAAAGCTCGCCCAAGCTTTAACTATTGTCTGAGATGAGTTCACCAGTCTAAAATATACTACAAGATCTTTCAAAAACTGAAATCATTCGAGAGTTTGGTCGAAGAGTAAAAATTGAACAATCTGTACGGACTATCCACTGCTTATTCTCGAATAACTCAATAAACCTCGCCATCACATCTTTATCCTACATAAGATGGCCCCACTTGGTAGCTTTATGGAATAAAATACCACTGCTTTCTCGGATTGTACTCGGATATTGATTCATTAGATTTATTGCAATGCTTCTAGCTAATTAATACATGATAGAAATAAAAAAAGGATCGGGTGTTTGAAGCATTGAATATTAGTTGAATGATGAAAAGATAATAAATTAAATGTCATTAGAAACTTTTGAAGCTCGTAAGAAATAAACCAATCGAGACGAAGTGAACATGCAATGGATGATAATTGATTAATCGCTATCATCTTCATGTATCTGTGCAGAGTGTCCATGATACTGTTGATCGGGCTCGTACGCCGATTCTCTCAAACTTCCTTTTCTGGTAAATTCTACCAACTTTGCTTTGGATTTGCCTGCTTTGGAATGCAAGGTAAAGTCGGACGTGGTTGCCTGCTTATTGCTTCCGAGACGCAAACTTTCGTTGGATCCGAGTGAAAGGGCAGAAAGATTTCCGTTTTTCATGGGGGAATTCTTCAAGGTTACTGGGGTGTCTCCGTTGCCAAAGATGAAGTGGTCAGATGATGGGGAGACGAAATCGTTGTGGTAATTGACTCGTGGGACTGTGACCGTAGAGGTGGTGATGTTTCCACCGCTGGTATTTTCCTCCCACTTGAACTCTCCATCTGATACCTTGGTGGCTTTGAATTCGTCAAAGATGTCATCGTCATCATCATCATCGAGAATACTGTTCTTACCAATAGTATAGTTGGGCAAGTCTCTTTCACTATTGGCTTGCGAAGGGTGCCGCGATTCGTCAAATTTGGCCAATAAGTTGAAGCTGCTGTTATCGGTGTCTTCTCTGAGGATATTGGAGTGATCTTTGGAGTTTTCTTCAATCAAGACATCCAAATTGGTCGATGCTGATCTGGACAATCTTGGTTTTTCGGTCGTAACAGGCTTTTCTTCCAAGGTTTCCACAATGTTACCATTGCTGTCTAGTCTTTGAATATTGGATGAGTTTTGAAGGTATCCGTTTAGGGAATTGTTACTTAATAAGTTTCTGGAGTGTAATGAGGAGGATTGTTGCGAGTTTCTTCTCGAAGGATCTTCGACCAACCTCACTGAAAATAACTGTTCGGTATTGACAGTACTTAGCGAGGCTTCGGAAGCCCTCTTTGGAAGTTTCGAAGCCAATGCTGCATCGGAGGCATCTTGGGCTCTCCAAGACTTGACAGGTTTTTCAGAAGCATCAAAGAAGCCATCGTCCGATTCTACATGGGTGATAGAAGACGAAGTACTCTTGACTTCGTCGTCGTAATCCAGCTTCCCTTTATCGAGGTTCAAGACATTAAGGGTCGATAATTGTCTTGCGTTTTCGTCATGATCATCTTTATCTACTGTAGTACCGAATCCTGGACCGTTTAATTCGGTTTCTGTATCGGAATCGTCCCCATCCTTTTCGTTGTCTTGGCGTTTTCTTCTTGCACAACAGAGGAATAATATAAGTGCTAGGATCCCTAGAGCCAACACTCCAAGACCAGTTCCAAGACCAATAGCCAACGCTTTATGGTTGTTGGATGACTTTTTATGAGTAGAACCAGAAGAAGACGAAGAAGTGGAGGAGGATCCAGAAGAGCTCGAAGACGAGGGTGTTGCGTTGGAGGTGGAAGAAGACGAAGAAGAAGAAGTTGCTGCTTCTTTCACACCCACAATACTAAAAGACTTGGATTCTTGGTCGTAGCTGGAGCTGGCAGTGATATTTACTCTTAGTTTGTCGAGTTTTGAAGGAGCCATACCGTTGAAAGTCTTGTTTCCTTCGTGATACGAAAGCCAATCTGCAGAAGGATAAGATACCGATATTTGGGTGTCGTTGACATCGGTAAAGAAAGAGTCCAAAAGCTGGTAGGTAAAGTATTTGCCCTTTGTAGCGTTCACATCAGGCAAGGATTTGACAGTAAATACCGAGCCTATTGCATCAACAGAATACGGTAAGACCACAGAGTTTTGATAGATATCCTGGACTTCGACAGTGAAGTTATCGCTGGTTGCTTTGGTGGGATACTTGCCTGTGATAGTGTAATTGTCAGAGTTTAATACCAAATAATCAGGCAAGTTTATAGCAAAGACTTTGGAGATGTTCTGGGCAGAAATAGGCGAGCCGTCCAAGTAGACATCGGAAAAGATAGGCACCGTAATGTTGAGGTCATCGCCCAAAGTTCCATTTAGTTTGATTGTTTCATTGAGAGAGGTGCTCAATTGGTGGCCACCCACAATAAGCTTAAAGATCCCTTCTGCACCAGCAAAGCCATAGTAATCGGAAGCGATAAAGCCAAAGCCATACGCGGAAGAGGGAGCGTTTTCGGAAGTGACGTGAGGAACAGTGCCAGAAAAGGACAAGTCGTCGGCATTAAAGGAAATCCAATTGGGTAAAGGGCTTCTATCCTGAGATCTTCCATAATAAGCAATGATGGGGCGGGTGGAATTGGCATAAGACTCAAACACGGACTTGTCGAACTGGATGTCGAACTTTTCTCCCTGTTTCACAACCAAGCCGTCGTCACCATTTGTCTGGCCGTACTTGGCTATTTGCACAAACATGGCGTCGTCAGAAGACAAGTGCAAACCCTGATCTTGTGAAACCACCATCGAGTAGTTATTAGACATGGAAGTGCCGTCAGAAGTGTCGTATCCAGATAAAGATACCTGGAAGCTGCCGACGTCACTAGACGAAGGTGTTCCTGTAAAGGTACGCGAGAATTTGTCAAAGGAAAGCCACAGGGGCAAGTCGGAAGCATAGTAGTTGATGTTGTTGGCGCCGTTGGTGGACTTGTAGGTGCTGTTGGCGACCTGGAACGAGTACGGTTGGTTGACACGGGCCACGTTAGGAAGCTGTTCGCTAAACGGAAACCCCACGTAGACCTGGGCCAAGGCGACGCTGAGGTAGAATAGGAGGAGCATCTGAAGGAGCATCTGAGAAAGCACCAGCGAAAGAGTGACACGAAGGACGAACAGTAAGAGAAGGGGTAATGAATGTAATTGAAAGTGAAGTTGAAGTCAAGTCAAGTCAAGCTGGCACTTTGCGGTGTGACGCGCCCTCCATGTCTAGGACTGCAATGCCCCTGTTTCTGGGTGTTTTTGTTCTGGGTGTTTGTTTGTATTGCAGGGGGAAACGCGTAAGTTGAAGGGATGAACGCGGAAAATAAAGCTGCGGAGATGGAACGAAAAAAAGTAAAGAATAAGAATGTGACCGAGAGAAATGGGAAGGGAACGGAGAGAATGTAATAGAAACGACACGGGAATGGGAATGGGAATGGGAATGGGAATGGGAATGTATGAAGTGGCCAGTGGGTGGTGTGCGAGACTATGCATGTAGGTATCCGAATGAATGTTGCAATGATATGGACGACGTGTGGCACAGATTATTTGGTTATTGACGCGACTCGCGTTTGAACGGCTGAGCATTAGGCGACCGATCGTGCTAATTAAGAGTGTATATGGATTGTGATTAAGACGGATTTGGGTACTGCGTGTACAGGTTACATGAACACCGTCTTGGACAAAGCGGCCAATCATCGTATACAGCTATGGAGAAGGTATACCTCAAAGACTTTCAACCAAGCACTGTATGATAGACTCGTTGGACCTTCCAATGGCAGTTGATTACGCCAATCGGATCGGTTGTTTTGAGCAAGACCAACATGTTGTCTAGTTAGAGGGTATACTTGATACCTTGACTCTGCACCCCCTGGAATCAGTTATACACCGCACTATGAGTTGCACGTGACTGGCTGCAAACCCTGCCAGAAGCCAAACCAGCGGTGTCACACAGTTCCTTGGCGTTTCACATGGGGCTAGATGTACCCTAATGGGCCGGGGTGCTACGACATACTACTATTTATTGTGGTTTTTTTTTCTGACGCTATATACTATTTTCTACCTCTGATCCACCGCGGCACGTAGTACACCGCTACAATGCCCAGGTACCCAAACAAAAGACCCACAAACTTCTCAGCAATCGAGTGGAAATAGATGTTGGTCATGAAGAGCATGAACCACCACAAGCTGATGAGCCCCACAAGGAGTATATGTGGGTTGGTGGCAACGCAGGTGCCCACCTGGGACCAGCGGCGGTGGCGCGCCGCGCGCACCGCGAGCACCGCGGATCTCCAGACCTCGTCCCACGACACCCAGTACTGGTGGCCCTCAAGAAACATGTAAAGACTCGAATGCACCATGAGGAAGACGTGTCCCGATGGATCGTGCCCGCCAGCCCACGAGCCCCCGAGGCGCCGGCACTGGTGCGACGACACCACGCGCGACGTGAAGGTGTCCAACTTGTCCGCCGCCGCGTCGAAAAGCGTCTGGTGCGCCGCCCCGACCTGGCTCACTTCGCACCGCCCGCCGGTCCACACAAAAATGCGGTCCATGAGCGGAATGCCAAAGAACCACTGCGTGAACAAAACCCACCACCCGGTGGCCAACACCCACCGCACACCAGCTCCCAACAACACCGACTTGGCCCTGATGCTGGGCCGCCTCATGAGTAGCACGTAGAACGCCGCAACACACACCGTGGTCCATCCCCAGCCTCTCTTGACAAACACCTGGTTCAAGACGTTCCGTTTGTTGGTGTAGTAGCTGTGTACCTCTTCGTGGGGCGAGAAATAGTGCACGATCTTGCCCACCACAAAGTTGCCCAAAAACGACACCAAAAACACCAACTCGGCCGCCGACACCACCAACCTCTTCTCGAGCGGCTCAATCACGTTTCTGATCGCCTGTGCATGTTGTTTATACACCGACATCTTGGTTGCTTTCTTTGCCACGATCCCCAATATATAGTGCGGCTTATGTAATCGCCCGCTATCACCTATCGGTGCCAACCCTATTTGTACCCATATACTGTTTGCATGTATCTAGGAACTCTTCACCAGACGCTCATCCGTGACTACTCAAATCGCATCAACTAGGTGTCACTCGGTTGGACTGTAACTGTGCACCACGAGTCTATGGATCCTGGCAATGACCCTCCCACGACGTTTCTAAATAAATGGTATTGGTAGTTGTATTATTCTAGTATATCTAATACGGATTTGCTTCTACATGCATCTTATCTTCTACGAAGTGGTGTTGTTTACTTCGTTTTCTCCCTCTTTGTTCGCCTTGTCGGTCCCAGCCCATCTTTCCACCATCTCGTTCATCAATCCTTCCACCACCTCCACCCTGCTTAGGCCCTGCCTGAAGTCCTCGCTTTGTAACAACATCAACACATGCAAACAGTTGGGATACACCAAGTACTTGGCATACTCGGGCTTCTGCCAGTACTTGAGATACTTCAAGTACTCGATAAACCTCGGGTCTTTGAGGTACCCGTTCTGCGTCAAGTACTGGAGGTACTGGATGTTGCTTAGCGACTGCACAAACTCTAGCTCGATCTCCCACCGGGTCGGTAACGTCTCCATCGTGGCGTCTAATCCCCGTAGCATCGCCAATTTAGTTGTCGAAGGCGGCGTCACGTGAGCGGCTCCCCCTTCAAAACAATCAGACTGCAAATGCAACACCACTAATGGCAAGAGACAGTTCTACAGGAGGCACGGGTGCAAACACAAGCACGCCCGCCAATGCCAAGAGCGCCAGCTATGCCACCAGTCATGCTTCTGCGTTGGAACGAGAGTTGGCCCAATTGGAACGAATCAACTCCACCATTGGCCAGCTAATCTCCACCATAAAAACCACCCATTCCAACATCGACTTGATGAATGAGTCGAGCAACAACACGCGTATATTATTGGACCAATGGATCCGAATCTTGTCGCAAACCAATTTCACCCACGAACTCATCAACGACGGCTGGAACGGCGAGACAGCTGATGTTTCTGGTGTGGCGGAGGAGGAGAAGATCTTGAACGAAGAGCTCAAATCAATAGAAGATGCAAACAAAATACTACAACGGCAAATCGAGCAGAAGGAAAGAGAGCACGCGGACGTGGATACCAAAGCAGACGAACAGACGGCTCGTAGAAGACGAGAATTGGGGTTGTTTCCCACCCGAACCAAAAGGCCCAGAGTGTAAAAGAACCAAACAAATCATGAAAAGTATTAATAGGCGTTGGACTTGTTCTGTTACTAGTAGTAGTGTCAATACTATCCAGACCTGACCAAGACTCGCGCGATGTGTCAAACATGCCATTGGAAGATGAGTAGGCTCATTGTTGAGTGGCATTTTGTATCGCTTTTAAACTAACACGACCAATTCAGACCGCGGAATGGAATCTTCACCCTTCAATAGGCTTCGCTAAGATGAGTAATGTGTAAGTTCCAACTCAAGAGCTAAAGATGTATAGATGAGGATTGGTCTTATCGGCACTGAAGCCTTCAAGTCGTACTAGTGAGTTTATGATCTTAATCAATCCTACTCAAACCCAGGTTACTATTGTATTTAGTAAGTTCGTTAATAAATAAGAAATAGAAGCGTGATTATTTATGGATACTGGTGATCAAGTCGTTTGCGTCCACCGAGTCGCCTTGTTTGATCAAAATAGGTCCCACTTTACCTGAAACTGGTGCACTGATAACCATTTCCATTTTCATGGCAGACAAAACGGCAATTGGGTCACCCTTCTTTACCTCGGAGTTTTCCTTGGATCTGATCTCTATGACGACACCGGCCATTGGGGCGCCGATTTCATTAGGCTGGCTGGCCTTAGGTCTGGTCTTGGTTTCAATGGAAACAGTCTTGTCTTCGACAGTCACAGATCTCATTTCACCGTTGAGTTCAAAGAACACTTCTCTGGTACCGGTTTGTTGCGAGATCTCGCCCACGGCCAACAACTTGATGATCAAAGTCTTACCTTGTTCGATATCCACCGACAATTCTTCTCCAATCTTACATGGCTTGAGGAAGTAACGGGTTGGTAACACTGACAAGTCTCCGTACTTGTCAACTATTTTCCTGTAATCCTCGTAGACCTTAGGGTACATGATGTACGAAGCAATGTCGTTTTCACCAATGTTGGATCCGTATCTCGAAACCAACTCCTGTCTGAGAGCGTTGAAATCAACTGGCTCCAAGGTCAAACCTGGTCTCTGGCTCAACTTTATTCTCTTGTTACCCAACATATTAGTTCTCAATGGTTCAGGGAACCCTCCGTATGGGGTACCCATCAACCCTTCCATAAAGTCCAATACTGAATCTGGGAAGTCCAATTCGGCTGCAAGCTTGTTGACGTCCTCCTCAGTCAAATTGTTGGAAACCATAAATTGAGCCAAATCACCAACAACCTTGGAAGTTGGGGTGACCTTGACCAAATCACCCAATAACTGGTTGGCAATTTTGTAGGTTTCTTTGGTTTGCAACCATCTTGATCCCAACCCCAATTGTTGGGCCTGGAAAAGCAAGTTGGTCAATTGACCGCCAGGAATTTCGTGCTGATACACTTCTGGATCCGGTCCCTTCAAATCGGCCTCGAAACACGAGTAAAGCAATCTCATCTGGGCCCAGTAGTTGTCGATTTCTCTAACCTGCGACTCGTTCAAGCCGGTTTCGATTTCGCCTTCCAAAGAAGCCAAAATGGCACTGATGGAAGGTTGCGAGGTCATACCAGACATCGAGTTGGATGCTGCGTCAACCACATCAGCGCCTGCTCTGGCACATTCAGTCATGGAGGCAACACCAGTACCAGCAGAGTCATGGGTATGGACATGGATTGGCAAGTCAGGGTACTTAGCCCTGATCTTGGAAACCAATAAGGTGGCGGCTCTTGGTTTCAAAGTTCCCGCCATATCTTTAATACCCAAAAAGTGGGTTCCCATCTCGACAATTTTGTCAACCACACTCAAGTAGTATTCCAAGTTGTACTTTTTACCTGGCTTCAACATATCACCAGAGTAACAGACAGTGGCTTCAACGACACCACCGGCTTTCTTGACGGCATCTACACCCACTTTCAATTGGTCCAAATCGTTCAAAGCATCGAAAACTCTGAAAATATCCACACCATTGTCCTTTGCTTGCTTGACAAATTGGTCAATGGCATTATCAGGCAACGAAGAGTAAGCTACACCATTGGCACCTCTCAACAACATTTGGAATGGGATGTTTGGAACCAATTTTCTCAATTGTCTCAATCTGGCCCATGGATCTTCGTACAAAAATCTCATACAGACATCAAAGGTGGCGCCACCCCAGCATTCCAAGGAGAATAAGCCATTGAGGGCATGGGCAGTGGTTGGAGCAATATTGGCCAAGTCAATGGTTCTTACTCTGGTGGCTAACAAGGACTGGTGGGCGTCTCTCCAAGTGGTATCGGTCAACAAGGTACCCTTGAATTGACGGACTTTTCTGGCGAATTCTTGTGGGCCTTCTTCCAACAATACTTGTCTCCAGCCTCTTGGAACCGGAGTGTGTTCCACATCAATGGCAATTCCGGTTTTTGGATCGTGAATCTCTGGAATAAGAGCTTCTTGGTCTAATTTAGGATCACCGATTTGTCCTTTGATGGAAGATCCATTGACAATCAAATCTCCCAAGTAGCTCAACAATTTAGTGGCTCTGTTCTGAGAGCTGATCATCTGGAACAATGACGGAGTATCGTCAATAAAGGTGGTCCAACAGTTTCCAGTAATAAATGTTTCGTTGGTCAACATAGCCAAAAGGAAAGGAATGTTGGTCTTGACACCTCTGATTCTAAACTCAATCAAAGCTCTCAACATCTTTCTTCTAGCAATCTCGTAGGTGGAGCCAGAACACGAGCATTTTACCAACATCGAGTCGTAATGTGGAGTAATGATGGACCCAGCAAACCCGTTACCACCATCTAATCTCACACCGTTACCACCGGCCGATCTGTAGACCTCGATTTTACCGGTATCAGGCTGGAAGTTTTTGGCTGGGTCTTCGGTGGTGATTCTACATTGGATGGCAAACCCCCTGGTGGTGATCTTGTCTTGTAACAAGCCCAATTGCTGTAACGAAGCACCGGCGGCAATTTGGATCTGGGCAGCCACAATGTCGACACCGGTGATTTCTTCAGTGATGGTGTGTTCGACCTGAATTCTGGGGTTGATTTCGATGAAATAGTGTCTGTTTTGCTCGTCTACAAGGAATTCGGCGGTTCCGGCGTTTCTGTAGTTGGCGGACTTGGCCAATTTGACGGCATCGGTCAAAATAGCGTCTCTAACTGATTTAGGCAAGTTCTTAGCAGGCGCAATTTCAACCACTTTCTGGTGTCTTCTTTGAACCGAACAGTCTCTTTCGAACAAGTGGATAACGTTACCGTAACTGTCGGCCAATAATTGAACTTCGATGTGCTTTGGTTTGTCCAAGAATCTTTCGATGAAGCAGGTACCGTTACCGAAAGCGGTTTTGGCTTCGGAGGTGGCTCTGGTGAAAGCGTCTTGTATATCGTCGCCTTCGCGAACAACTCTCATACCTCTACCACCACCACCGAAAGCAGCTTTGATGATAACTGGGAAGCCGTGCTTTTCCACAAAGTGAACGGCATCCTCGACGCAATCAATAGGTCCCGGAGTACCTGGAACAACGGGGACGTTATTTTCAATGGCCAATGTTCTGGCACTGACCTTGTCACCAACGGAATCGATGGTGGTGTGGGTGGGCCCGATCCAAGCCATGCCGTTTTCCTCGACTTTTCTGGCAAATTCGGAGTTTTCAGACAAGAAACCGTAGCCAGGATGGATCATGTTGACGTTGTGGGCTTTGGCGATCTTTATGATCTCGTCTATCTGAAGGTACGCCTGGACAGGAGAGTACTGGCCTTTCTTGCCAATGACATACGACTCGTCAGCCTTGAGTCTGTGCATTGACAATCTATCCTCGTGAGAGTAGATAGCAACAGTTTGCATTGACAATTCATGCGCAGTTCTAAAGATTCTGATGGGAATCTCACCACGATTGGCCACAAGAATCTTGTTCATGGGCCCAAGAACCGTCGAGGCTCTTCTCATCTGGTTGATTCTGGCGGATTCATCCCCGCTAGAAGACATTGTGTATTTGATTGATGAATTGAAAGAAACAAAATACAATCAAAAGAGCGAAAAATGGTTGAAAAAGGATCGGCGGTGACTTTGTCGTCCTTTTATATACATGGTGCAAGTTTTCAGAAAGCATTCGACTTATCGCTTGCCTCGGACACGACCTGCATGGGCGGCGCCCGCAGGGGATGATTGCCGCCTTAGTTTGTGGAGAGAACTACTCCGAGACCGAGGGGGGAAAAAAAAAAAATGGCTGGTGGAGTAGATAAGCAATAGTAAGTGAGAGGGGACTGCGATTACCACATAAGTCTACATCTTGCTACTGTGGGACCATATGAGTCTTTTGCGTCTTGTTAACATATGGTCTACTCGTGATGGCTCTGGCACTCTGTTGCAATTGTTTTTCGGCGTCGCCGTCAACGGGGTATTCAACTCCGAGCCAAGCCCTCCACACACACGTGATATGACAGCTATCCTCCTATGAGAACTGGTTGGTGCCCGCGGAACTGTAGTGCCGGTCTGAAAAAGTAAACACAATTGAGTCATCCCACGGAACAAACTCCGAAACTACGGGGCATATATGCTACTTTGTGTCGAATGAATCATCGCAAGCACAGGTGACATCAAGTTGCCTGCGTTCCGTGGATATGGTGCCAGTAGATCCACGGACCGGGGATTGACTTCCGCCTCAATATATATGAGTTGATTTCCTCTTGCCTACTCACGGTCTAGAATATGTTTTGAATGTATTTCGACTAATGACCAGTTATTCTAGTCACTTGCTCTGAAGGCGAGAAAAAGTTGTCAGCTAATCAGAGCCTCGTGTGGTCGTCACGTTTCGCACGCCGATCCAACGGTTTGCCAGAACCGCTTGTGAGTGGATCGAGATAGTGGTCGGTAGGCGCACGTCCCGCCATCGGAAATGTATGTCCCTAAATGAGGCTCAGTCTCGCAAAGACCGAGGCACGGTCTAGCGGACCATTGACAAGGTTTAGGAGGATGAGCGATAGCAGCGCTAGAGCAGTGCTAGAGCAGTGTTAGAGCAGTGTTAGAGCAGTTGCTCAGATGACAGCTCAGGCGCCAGATCCGTGGTCAGCTCAGTGGTCAGCTCAGCGCACCATCCAGGCTCAACTGAACTTCTGTCTCGGCTTTAGAGTGCAAAATTTATCGGCCTCGTAAAAATCCCCGCCACAGAATATTATTTTGCTATCAGATGATATTATTCAAATTTTTCAATTTATAAATGGGGGAGATTCCACGTTTCCACGATTTTTATACCATACACACTAGTTCATGATGTCAGCCAGATTCTTCTCAACTGCCCGTACCCTCAGATTCCAAAAGGAAAGAGTCTCTCTCTTTGTCAAGTCTACAAAGACAGCCACTCCAGCCTCTACCCCAGCTTTCGCTTCTGAAACCGCTGCTCCTGGTACCCGCTGGACCCCAACCCACGGTAACTCGTTCAGATCTTTCGCCGAGTACAGATTGAGAGTCACCAACCAATCTCCTTTGGCCGTCAGATCAAAGAAGCAGCAGGTCTAGCTTCGACCGCGAGATCGCCGGGTCACGTGCGCGCGTGCTGTGCCCGCGCGGCCCCGCGCCCTACCGAATTCATTTCTTCGCAGCTATCGGCTGCTACGGTGCTACGTAGGTCCAGGCTTCGTATGCCTACGTACTACCCTTTATAGATACCCTTTATAGGTTTCTTGGTTCAGGTATCCCATTATAGGTACCCTTTATAGGTGAAGGCAATTTAAACTAGGCAATTCTGTAGTTCCTACCCTTTATAGGTGAAGGCAATTTGCACTTGGCAATTCTGTATCTCCTAGCTCGCTACACTAGGCAATTCTGTAGTTTCCCTTCTCTTCCCTGGGCAATAACCCGACGTGGAGACGGCCCGCAGCACGAGCCGTTCCCCGACATGATCTGGCCTCAAGGGCCATGGCACGTGTGTGCGCGCCATATTGCTCCAGTGCACGTGATATGGCGCTATCGGACTCGCGCCTGGGGTACCTGGAATACTGGAAAATATTCGCAAAACTCTTACTAGCAAACCCTCTTGTCTTGGCCTTGGAGGGGAAATGCGCATAGCCTAAACACCCACTAAGCACCCTTTTGGCGGTATTAACACTAGCAACATAAAATACCTGCCTCGCGCCTCACTTTAGTTAAATTTAATTTACATAAGCGTGCTTTGTTTTGATAGACTCCACACTATTAGGTGATCACCGGCATGTATTTATACCTAGTGAATCCTGATCTACGTAAAGCTTGGTGTTTGAGCGGTTAATTAGTATATCGCAAGACTTTCGGTCGGTATTTCCGCAGCTATAATTTGACGTGACGTCGCCACCATTTGGCAGCAATTAAAGTACATCACCACTACAACATTATTTTGACTAGCTCTTATCATGTCCAATCAGTCACACAGCACGTCGTCGGCACTACTAGAACAATTGGTCTACATAGACAACTTCATGTCTACCAATGGGGCCAACTCAGGAGACCACACGCCCAATCTTGACATCGACGGCCAACTATCTATTGACTTGGCAGCGTTTGCTGACGACTCTTTTATCTTCCCCGATGAAGATAAGCCAAAGAAAAACAACGATGACGACAACAACAAGGACGATAACAACCTTGCTCTTGATCTCAGTCTCAATCCCAACAAAGATATACACATAAAGAAAGAGGAGAAAAAGAGCCACTTGGATACTTCCTTCTTGAATCCAGACAATAGTCCCGCCGACTTCCAAATACTACCAGGACAGAGCTCCGAAACACTAAAGAGTCAGACTGAAACACATTCAATACAAAATGACACTGGTATCCAAAATACCCTTCCAAGCAGCTTTCTTGATAATCTCAACGTCTCAAAACTCCCCAAGTTCCCTATTCCCCCAGGAGCAAAGTCGTCGTTGGTGTCAGTTGGACTTTCCCAAAACCAGATTGATTTGTTAAGTGCATTGATTGCGCAACATCAAACCAGTCTTGGCAACTCCATACCGTCCTCACACTCGTCGCCCAACTTGCACCGTCAACAAGTGCCTCACTTGCCCAGTCAGGCTGCTTCCTCGTTCAATTTCAATTCTCCCGTGCGCCAGCACAACCAAATACGAAATCTTGGCCCCGAAAACGATTTCGATCTCAGTAGCTTTCCGGCCTCGACCACTCCTGGCTATGACCAGAACAGTCCCCTGCAGCAGTCGCCTCCCTCGACGTCATCTACTTCGTCCATCGGAACGTCTACCTCTAGTGCTACGTACGGAAACGGCCACTCGGGCTCGAACTTGACGTCAGATCTGGACAAACGTCGTCGCAATACTGCGGCTTCTGCTCGGTTCAGAATAAAGAAAAAGCTCAAAGAAAAGCAAATGGAAAGCCAGTTGTCCAACTTGAATGATTTAATCAAGGGATTTGAAATCAAAGTCCAGCAGTTGGAAATGGAGAACAAATTGCTTCGTAACTTAATCATTGAAAAGGGCAGCCAGAAATCCGACCAGGAGTTGCGTGCTTTGAGAGAAAGAGCCAGAATGGGTTAGTGTAGATTAGGTGGCTAGAATAGATCAATAGATAGTCCTAGCTCGTAAACAATCGTAGTACCGTTAAGGCCGGTCGCGTGATGCCTTTACCCCCCAACTACACCTAGACTGGTAACGGACATGTAACCCCAGCCTAGGTGTATACCATACCTACGCCAATGGCGTCGTTGGCGTGCTATTAAAGTTTAGTGCACACAGTGCGGCTAATGCGATGCCAATAGTCAATATGAAAGACACGAAAACTCCGTAAGTGCTAAGCCGATAAACATCCATACATATCTTCATTGTTATATAGACGAAAAGCACATATAGTAAGTGCTGAAGTGGTGATCGGTTATATTATTTCCCCACGTAAAGGGGTAGCGCATCGAGTGAAAAATTCACCGATTTGACAGGTGAAAAAACTAACCACGCCCGGCCCATTAACGGATTGGAATAAGTCCAGAATACACCAGAGAAACTCGAGCGTTATAGATTGTGTTGGATGGGAGCTATGGTGTCGACACGGTCCAAGACTAGACGAGTCCCTACGTCTGGAGAGGATATTCGCATAGGCTCATCGGGCAGTGAAATCAAGGCCGAAGAGGTGGGACTCAAGAGGAAAAACTCGGCAAATGAGTTGGGAGACACCAAACCTACCAAGCTCCCCAGAATCTCGGAGCTAGAAGGTATAAGAGGCTTAAAAGTGGACACTGATCTCGGCTTGGAAACCGATAGTGGAGTGACGAGCACGCTAGAAACCAACCCGACCACACCCCAAACTGCGCCGTCCACGGCGGTGGGATCAGTTTCGCCGAGCATACTGTCGCCAGGATCCCCAGAACATGTGAGTCGGGCAGTTTCCATAATATCGCAAAGTATAGGTGCGTTGTCGCCTTCTTCCAACGTCGCATCGGACGAATCGGACAGTGTAGATGTGCCAAACAAGAGAAAGTACAAGATCGACCGAGAAAACATAAAGATAAATAAAAGAATCATGAGCAAGGACACCGAAGACGTGATCCGGATGTTCAAAAAGTTCGACGAGGAGGTGTTGACCAATGCCGACGCCAAAGCCCGGCTTCTCTCGTTGGGGTTTGAAACCAGAAAAAGGTACATCACCACTTTCAAGCACTACATTAGATTCTGCTGCAACAAAGGGCTCGACAGTTTCTTTGTGACCGGGGACTTGATGAAGGAGTTCTATCAAGAGCAATTTGACAAAAGCTCGAGCGACAAACCGGTGATCCGGTTGCGGAAAATGGACCCGGCCTTTAGTAAACTCCAGGAAATCAATTTTTTGGTGTACGGGCTCGAGAACAAAGATATACCCAACCGGCAAGTGGCGTTGGATTATTTGGTGTACAAGGAAACCGGAAAAAAGACCAAGGGGCGCGAAGAGCGCAAGCAGACTCCAAGCACCTCCACCAAGATCCAGATCCACCAGATCATCTCGCCTCCCGATGAGCCCGAATCGGGGCGCGAGAAAAAAGGGCGCAAAAAAAGTGTCAAGAAAGACGAGCTCGTGTGTTTTCTCAAGACGTCTTTTTGTAACCACAAGGAGGACTTGAACAACTCAGTGAAGCAAAGTATGAAGATGATCCAGGCCATTACCTCGGAGCCGCGGGTCATGGAAATACTATCGAGCTTGATGGGCGAAGTCAATGGGTCTTGCGAGCGCTTCTACTATGATTTGGTTCATGGCCCGGGTGCGCCCAATCTGGAGCGACGCGACGCGCCGCCGATCCTCGATATCAATCACGACATATGTACCATATACGAGATTGTCGAGGAGTGGTACACCAAAGAGCCTAGCATAGTGACCAGGGTGCAGAAGTGGGGGTTGGAGTGGATCCGCGATGACGTGGACAAAGAGACTTACGAGGAGAGGGAGCTGGTGATCAAATTTGTAGATAGACTATGCCACGCGTGTAACGAGCCCGATCGATTGGTCATGGCCAATGATTGCGACAGGTACATCAGAGACCAGTCCATCTTGGACGAGTTTATTACCGAGATCGAGTTGGATGTCGAGTCATTGTTCAAGCGGTTCATGCGGTTCAGAAAAAAACTTGGGCGTTAGTGTAAATTATATATTCTTGGCAACGTTCAGCCGTGCTCGTTGGGTGCAAAAAAACGGAAAAAATAATAAAATAATTGATAAAGGTGAAGAGAAGTAAAGACGTAATCATACCCTGGATGCACTGTGCACCGGATTCAAGGTGGTTTTCATCATGCGGGGGCGCGGATCATCGATTCGTCGTCGGAATTCTTCTTTTCGTAGTCATCGTGGTCGTCTTCCAAGCCATCGACGTCGGCGATGTCGTCTCTCTCGATACCCAAGTCTGCACCTCTGTTTTCAGGTCCAACGAATGTGATAATCATGACATACACAAACACGCAGGCAATGAAAATGGCCATGACCTTGCTGTAGTCGTACTTCTGCACTGCTCCGTTGGTGGGAGCAGCACCAAGGGGGAATCGCTCGCCGATGGTGGATTCGATGGTGGAGGAAGCAGAAGAGCACAAGTTACCCAATTGGTAAGCAACACCGGTGACAAACGATCTGAATTGTGGTGGCGACAATTCAGACAAGTGGATTGGAACGACCCCCCACGCGCCTTGGACCCCGAACTGAAGGAAAAACGCCCCGGCATTGACCCCAGAACCACTGATAAATGCCCATGGGTAGATCATGGCGCCGCCAATCAAACAAGAAACAATGACAGTCATTCTTCTGCCAAGGAAAGTCGAAGCGTGGCCCATCACCATGCCCCCGGTGATCGCACCCAAGTTGGCCACCGAGTTGGTAACAGTAGACCTGTCGTCAGAATAATCGTACTTGACCGTCAACAAGGTAGGGTACAAATCCTGCGACCCGTGGGACATGAAGTTGAATCCAGCCATCATGAAAACACAGTAAATGCAAATCAACCAATACTGCTTCAAGGCTTTGCGGGCCTGTGACTTGAACTCGGCAAACTTGCTCTTCTTTTGCAACGAGTTCTCCGCAAACCTTTCCCTTTGTCTCGTAAACGAGTCTGTTTCCGGGGTCAAGAATCTCCACACAACGAAAATCACCGGAACCCCTGCAGAGAACCAGAAAATGGCTCTCCATCCATGCGGAGAGTTGTCTACAATGGCTCTTTGGAACACCACCGCAAGCAAGTATCCAAAAGCATACCCTTGCTGGAACATGCCACTCAAAATACCTCTTGCTTTAGGAGGAGCATCCCCAAGAGCATCGGCCGCACAGATACCGTACAAACCACCCATGGCAACTCCAAATATGGCCCTCACCCCCAAAAACTGCTTGTAGGTTTTGACGAACCCCGTGCCGATCTGAATCACCATCAAAAGAACCAAGTTGGTGATGTATGGCCATTTCCGTCCTTTGGTATCGGACCAGATACCGAACCCCACAGCACCGATGGTTCGCAACATAAGAACCAAAGTGATACCCCAGCTGACATCCTTGACCGTCGCGCCAAGAGACTCGGCTATGTTGGCAGTGTTGAGTGAGGTGGCAAAGAAATCAAGGGCGTCCCAAGTCCAAGCCGCGAGACCCACACAGAAAAAGTTCCACTGTTTCGCGTTTAGTTCTTTGAGGGTGCGGAAAGGGTTTAACATATCTTGGTACGTATATTTGGCGCGCTCCGACTTGGAGACAAACAAGGTGGTGAATCTGGTTTTGCAGTAGCGCGCAATCGCTTGTCTAGTGAATTTGGGGCCTTGAATAATGTGTGCATTGTGCTCGGCGGCCTCCTCGTGGGTGTATATGGAGTGAACGGATCTAGCCGTGTGGACAGATTTAGGCATTTTTGACACTCGCTGGAATGCTTCCTTCTAGTGACGATGCTGGTACTTTATACTCATCTCAAAAACTTTATTATGACTAATGTAGACTAATCCCTAAAAAAAATTGCGTGGCCCCACCCCCCTCCGCAAGCAACCAATAAGTCCGCGCGGTGTGGTTATCAATGTGGGGGAGTGCGTTTTACAGCGCGGTTGGTCTGCGTCAAGGCAATTGGCCCGAGAACTAGGCAGCCCTGTTGTGTTGGGTCTCGTAGGCAGATGGTGCTTGGTCGTCGCGAGCCCGCGCTCCCCCCCCCCCCCCCCCCCC